>CM034704.1:23596989-23623588 GCA_020142125.1 Phrynosoma platyrhinos
GCACAATTGCATTAGTTAGATAGCACTTTAACGGCTGTGGTTCCATCTTAAAGCATCTTGAGATCTGTATTTATGCGAAGCCGGGATGTAAATTCTCAACTATTTTGTTTTCTCTCCCTGCTATGGGAGAAAACAAATATTCCTTCACTGTATCTTTGCTTTATTCAAATGTCCCAAAGAGTTACGCAGGACTATTAGGTGGAGAAAAACATCTGCTTTCTGGTACTAAAAAGCATGTTTTTTCCCTGCAGAATAATGTGAATGCAACACTTTGGGACTTCAAATACTTGGTAGGAAATTTTTCAAAATTCTTGCAGATTTATTGTTCTTCCCAATGGGGGTTCCCAACTATTTTTTAACCTTGTAAAAATATTTGTGCATCATCAGTGTGAAATACTCAGCACTCTACTGTAGCAGATAATGCTATATCAAACTATACATCCAAGAATTACATAGGATAGAGCCTTAGCAGTTAAAGTGGTATATAAGTTCTATCACTGTATAGTGTAAATACCTTCTGGTTACAATTTAGATCCCTAATATCAAATGATGCAATATTTCACCCATGATAGATTGCAGGTACCCCCAGCTCCAGAATAATTTTAGAAGACCTTAACATTCTGAGATGAAACAATACTTTAAAGTGCTTGTTTAAAGGCAGCATCTGTAATGTATATGAGAGAAGATTAATAGTACAGAGCCTAATATCGCTGTTTCCCCTTTTTAAAAACACAGCAAAGGACATCAAGGCACAGGCATGCTTTTTCTTTAATAACTGGTAATGGATGACATTTCTTCTCTCACAAAATGTTCTCTGCAACAAACATTGAGAAAGGCTGTAGGTTGTGTCCTGTGTTCCTGGACTGAATTTCAGAGCAGTGAATTCCAATCTTTTTCAAATGGATTTGAGAAGGTGGCGAGGAGGAGACATTAAATGGGTTCTCTGTGGTGATGGAAAATGTGTCGGACAGATTCCGATCTATCATAAATCTTGCATATATTTGCACACATTATGTGCTGCCTCTGGGAAGTATTTGGCAGCAGACTACCCATTTCTGGGAGTGGACATAAGTGTAGGGTCACTGTCATCTGGCCTTGAAGGTAATTCCTTGTAATTTCTTTTTTAAAAAAATAATAACTATATGGCAGCAGGGGGAAATATGTCACTGATGATGTGTTGTGTGGGCTGGTGCATGATTTTTCCCATCTCAGAAAACCAAAAAAATGAGAATCTAGGATAAGGAAGACAACTGATAACTATCCAGATGTTATTAGATGGTTTTAACAGCATTAACATTAATGAGGGTTAATAGGAGTTGAAGTCCAGCAATATATGGATGGCCACTTGTTGCTCACCTCAGTCACAAATTCTAAGGTTGCCTCTATATTGAAAAATTAAAGCCATTGGCCATGACCTCAACCCCAATGGCTTTAATTCCCATGAATCCTGGGATTTGTAAGTTTGTGAGATATTTAGCCTCCTCTGTCAGAGAGCTCTGGTGCCATTACAAACTACAAATCCCAGGTTTCCATAGCACTGAGCCATGATGTCAAGCTACATTAAGTGTATAGTGTAAATGTAGCCTTGGTTATGAAGCAGTTTAACACACTGTGTCAAAATACTGGGCTATATAATGGAGATACGGTCTAATTCAGTGTGAGGCACCTTCACATGGTTCTTAAAACTCTGCTGTCATGGGGATAATATGTAAAAAAAAAAAAGTGGTGACTTTAATTTCTGAGTTTGAGTAGACCATTTTGCAACTGAAGCATTTCTCTCCTCCTCTCTCCTTCTCCTGCTAGTCTACCTGATCCCTTTGCCCTTTGCTTTCATCATTTAACCAGCATTTAATTCATTATTGTCATTAAAGCAGAGGATAATATGCTTAGAAACTTCCCATGCCCTTCCTATGTGTGTCGTGGCACAGAGCTTATTTGTACTATTCCACTTTATCTTAATGTACAGTATCTGGCTTCTCCTGCTGCCGGAGATATCCTTCTGCATAGCTTTGCAGCAATGAATAGGGGATTATTGTACAGCACATAGGCCAAGTGCTCTTTTCCATTCCATGTTCTGAAAGGCCTCCTCTCCCCTCTTGGATTCATACCCCTCCCATCCAAAAAAAAAGAAAAGAAAAGAAAAGAAAATCAGGAAACAAAAAGAATAACCTATTCAGCTATATATATATATATATATATATATATATATATATATATATATATATATATATATATATATATATGTAATTTTGAGATAAAAGCCTGAATCAGCTTAGCTCCCAGCTAAGCGGCTCTCCTTTTCCACAATGCCAGTGTCCATTTATTTTTTCTTGCACATCAATGCAAAAGGTCTGTTTCCAGTTCTTCCTTTTCAATTAATTGCTGGTGGCAGAGGAGTCTAGGAAGTTGAAAAGCAATAACAGCTTTTCCCCCTCCCTGGCGAGCGATTAGACACCCAAATGTTCTTCTTTCATTCCTTTTTTTTTTCAATTACATTTTGCTATGATGATGATGATAATTTTGCCAACTGTTGAGCAAAAGTTGAGGGAGGAATTTGGCACGTTTTGTTATAAGAGGAAGGCAAATTTCTGCAGGGCTGTTTAATTTTCTGGGGTCATTCACTGAAACATATTGGTGATAGCTTCAGGGCTGACAAAAGAAAGTACAGCTTCACACAGTGCAAACTAAACTCATGGGGCTTTATCTTTATTTCAACACAAAAATTGGTGATGGCCCTGAACATCAAGAGGACTTCAAATCAAGGACTGAATAAACTGCTCAACCAATAGGAGTTAGTCATTTACAGTGTGTGCTCCCTTTGGAAGGAGCAATTTCCAAAAGCATCTGATTTAGAGACAGAATGTAGAGTTAATGTACCTTTCATCTAAACCATTTGTGCCTGTCCTGCTTTTTTTGCTTGTTATTACTGTAGTAGTATCTTCTTTTGTCATATTTTTTGCATTGATATTGCTTCCAGTCCACTGGTTTCTTTTTCCATTTTATCAGTGTAAAATGTGCAGTTTTTCACTGTCATTGTTTGCAGCACATACTGTCCAAAACCATCTTAATATTAGGTTTTATTTGGAGAAAAGATGGTTTGAGGAACTGGAAGGGTCGGATCAAAGATCTATCTCATCCAGTGGTGGAGAACCTCAGGCCCTGGTATTTGAGGAACTGGAAGGGTCAGACTAAACACCCTTCTCATCCAGAGCTGGACCTCAACCCTGAGATTAAACCTGTCCCACATAGGGCCAAAGTTAGCTATCTGGGTTCCTTAGATGGCCATGTAGCCTTACCCATGACAGCATGGATTGGTTGTTTCTCCACTTCTGTGTTTTTCTCCTAGAGATATAAACAGTTGTGCATTTAGTATATTTGACATCCCATGTAGATCATATTTAATTTTCCTTTCTCTCTTCCCCAGCCCTTCCACTGGTTGAGACATTGCCCCCATGCACCCCTTCCTTTTCTGAGATTACACATGTATAACCCAGAGTGGATTGACTTCCACCTAGTTCAGCAGTTCCCAAACTTTAATCCTCCAGATGCTTTAGACCTCAGCTCCCAGAATTCCTGGGTGCATGCCAAGCTGGTTGGGGCTTTTGGAGTTGGAGCTGGAAATGCTTGGGGAATCAAAGTAATGACTGCCCTAGTTTCTTCTCTTAGGAGAATCTGTCTCTTTGAACACTTGTTTCCCATAGGCTTAGGACAGGTGGAGTGGTCATCTGTCAAGATGTTCTTTCCCCTTTTATGTTGTTGTGGGCCTTATAGTTGTTTCTGACTTATGGTGACCCTAATGCAAACCTGTCATGGGGTTTTCTGGGGTTGAGAGGGTATGTCTTTCCCAAAGTCATCCAGTGGGTTTCCATGGCCAAATGGGGAATCTAACCCTGATCTCCAGAGTCCTAATCCAACACTCTAACCACTACACCACACTGTCCCATTAGGCTCATGTTCTCATGAGTAATAAGAAAAATTGAGGATATTCTTTACATCCCTAATTTTTTTTTCCTCTTGCAATGTGAAAGGATTTCTTGACATATTGAATCATCCTGTTATTAAGTCTCTCTCTCACACACACAAAACAAGGGTGTTTGGTTCAGTTTTGGTCTCCTGCACAAGATCAAAATGGTCATGTATTTCTTAAACTGACATCTCACTTGTCTCCAATATGAGACCCAATGGCTTGTTTTAACCATTTGAGTTAAAACAAAATACAGTTAAAACAATGGCTAAAAAGCTGAAAATAATGAAACAATCATATTAAAAACATTAAATGTGCTTCATTCATTTCACAGATGTGAATACTTCTGCAAAAAAAAAAAAAAAAAACTACAGAAATTTCACTCTATCTTGCCCAATGAGGAGGTAGAGACAGAGGAGGAGGAGGAGGAGGAGGAGGAGGAAATTATCTTCTTCCCATTCTCTCTCATGAGAAAGTGATAGATAACTACTCCTAGCCTCATCTAAATGTTCTGAATATCTGAATATGATTTTATTTATTTATTTTTAGGAAGGGTCACCTGGATACATTTTAAGAGTCTAGTCTCAGTTCTATCTCTCTGTCTAGTATGAACTGTGCCAATTTACAGTCCTCTGAGAGACAACCTACAAATATTCACAGAAGGCCATTCTTGTCACCCTTGGTCTGATGCAGAAATTAGACATGTCGACCATGGATTTAGAGGATTAGCTGGCTGAATTGTCACATACTACAGGATGGCAATGTTGTCAGAGATTTCTATTAAAACATTGGCACAGCACAGCAGATTCACTGAAGAATCTACTTAGGAAGGCTAAGCCTGTGGAATGCATTAAGCACTTACAAAAATAAAATGGACGCAGCCTCTTTTGGGGTGGGAGAGAGTCTGGTTTGTTGGTGCTCATGATAAATCCTTCTCTTCATTCTTAATTAAAACAACAGATAAGATCCTTTCCCTTTAAGCAAACAACAGCCTTGAAGTAAATATATTTTTCAAGCTGGAGCACAGATCATCTTCATTATAGAAAATAAATCCTTCCTAACCAGAAGAAGGAGGAGGCCTTTGCCGTGACTACATAAATGATGTCTACGTGAATGCAAATCCTAGAATGAAAAATTGAGGGAACCACAAAGGTTTAGATAAAATAAAAAGACTGCAAAGAGAAGAGTGGACATCTTAAATTCTTGAAGTAATGAAAAGAAATGAGAATATAAATTATTTTAGAGATGGAAGGTCTTGAAGGAAGCAATGAGTAGTTTTAGCAACGCTCATTGTGCTTCAAGAAAATCTTTGACAACTTTGCAGTTTTTAAAGCATATTTGTAGTTTGGGATTTCTTCTGCCCAACATTTGCAAACTTTTTGGAAGAACATCATATTTTATGCATGGAAAATGATCTTTTTGCATATGGAAAATTATTCTCTGGAGAAAGGATGCTGTTTCCTGTGAAGACAATGCTGTAGTTTGAGTATAGCCATGACAAAGTTGCTAACTCTAACACAGGGACAGGCAAACTTTTCCAGGCCTGGGCCAGTCTGCCATTGCCTGGGTCTCGACTGGGCCGAGGGGGGAGGGAATGGCCGCGCGCAACACCCCCATGCACATGGGCACCGCAGGCGCTACCGTGGCCGCCGCCGTAGCGTGCGTGACTGCAGCCGCCATGGGGCATGTCATAGTCACCATTTTGGAAGTCAGAATGGCAGTTGCGATGCGTTTGCGCATGCGCAAGAGTACTGCCATGCGCAAATTCATCGTGACCGCCATTTTGACTTCCAAAATGGCGATAGCCACGAGCGCAGCCGAAAACGCGTTCCGACGGCAGAGAGTGGCAGTGGCGGTGGTGCGTGGCGGTGGCAGAGGCGGCGATGGCGGCAACCTCCGGCCTGGGCCGGTAAGTCCGGGGCCTGGAGCCTTAAACGGCCCCTGGGCCGTAGGTTGCCGATCCCTTCTCTAACACAATGCTCCATTTAAATCAAGCGCCACTGTTTTGGTGCTCCATCCTGTGGTACCAAATTCCATAGTTTTTTTAAACCTGTCCTGAATTTTCCACCTTGACCATGGTGGTATGTTCCATGTTCTAGTGTTCAGCATGACAGAAGTAGGGAAAAAAGCATTTTCTTCTTTCCCTACACCATGAAGAAAATTAAATTGGACTTATTACCATTCGGGTTTTTTTTTTTTCTTTTGAAAAGTAATTGTAGCGTTAACCATATTCCATTATTTCTATCATCCATATAGACCTTGAAAATATATTTCTGTAAACAGTAACTTTACCCAGTATTGTTGTAAGCATAGTTTAAAGACACTGCAACAAATCTCTCCAACATCTAACATGGCAGATCTTTTATACATTAATCTTCTGGCAAGATCCAGAAATGTGAGGAGTTCCCCCAAAGGAGGCAACTTGACTGGTTTCGATAAGTGAACATATTTTCTGTTTATTGCTTCTCATTAACCACACTTTCTTACTGTAGGTGCATTTGCATGAGCTGGGGGGTTTACGGAGAATACTTTCAGTCATAAAGCATATGTTCGCCTCTGCTCTTTAGAAAGTTTTTAGAAATTGCAGTAAGGGTAACCTTCACTCACAATTATTCCACTTCCCTTAACAGGTGTATCACAGGGTGCTTTTTATATGAAAATGGAAATTAACAGTTGTGCAACCTTTAATTGAGGCTTATGCATAATTTTAAAATATCATGAGATATAAAAGTCAGATGGGAGAAGCATTAACTGCCCAGTTGCTACCATATTGAGTTTAAGATTTTTTTTCTGGGGGGGGGGGTTGGTCCTTGTTAGAGTCCCAAACAAATTGGAGCCTAGATACATGATAGACCATCTCTTCCTCCCTTACAGAACATTTGGTGTTGGAAGTCATCTGGAGAAGCCTTCATAGTTTTGCCACATGTTCCAGAGGTACTATAGTTGTTCAGAGAAAGGTATTTATTGAGATGTAGAGTTGCCAGGTCAGGACTCTCACAGGATCTGAGAGTTCATCACAAAAACCTGGACTCCTCCTTGTAATGTCATGTAGCTTGGTGATGTGTCAACAGTGAAGTTACAAGGATCAGCTCCTGGAAATGTCATTAAATATCAGCCACTATTGCACAGATACCCTTAGAGGAAGACCCGCAGGATATATATGTGGTAACAAAGGCTATATCCACACTTCAGACATAATCCACTTTAACTGCCAGGGCTCAATGCAATGGAATTTTGGAATTTTAAGTTCTGTGAGATATTTAGCCTTCTCTGTCAGACAGTGCTAATGCCACAGCAAGCTGCAATTTCCAGCATTACAACATGGCAATTAAAGCAATGTCAAACTGGATTATTTCTGTGGTGCGGATGCAGCCCTAGCCTTCCGCACAGGGTTGTGAAGAGACAGCCCTGAGCCCCTTACTGGGTTTTGTTGGCTAAGTGGGAATTCAAACCTTGGTCTTCAAAGTCGTAGTCCAACTTTCAAACCAATACACCACACTGGCTCTTTGGAAATGCATAACTGGCCACTATAACGTTGCCGTAGTGTTTTGAGTGTTGGACTGTGACTCTGGAGGCCAGGGTTCAATTCCCCACTCAGTCATGAAATCCACTGGGTGACCTTAGGCAAGTCACATATTCTTGGCCTCAGGCTATGGCAATGGCCCCTTTTAATGCCAATAAAACCCCATGATAGGTTCTCCTTAGGGTTCCCATTAGTTGGAAACAAGTTAAAGGCCCACAACAACAACAACATATCTATGGAGCAGTCTGGAGTTCAAGAGGAGATGTAATAAAAATTCCCACTGGACATATGGAAGCCATCTTGCACTGGATCATAAACATTATATGGAGGTATTTAAATATAAGATATAAAGGGAAAATAATGTGCATTCTCTTTCTCCTCCATGAATGAAATGGAGGAAAAATGACATCTAAAGTTTCTAATAACACTTCATTTCCAAAATTGAAGTAGGCAAAAAGCTACACATGCTTTGCTGTAACAGATGGCAATATCATAATCTGATGTAGATCCTCTCTGTGTGTATGTGTGAGATTTTGTGTATGTTTGTTTTATTAACCACCTGCAGACATAGCTGTTGGGTTCTATCAAAACAACTGTATTATTAGCATGGCCATTTTAACAGGGACAACTTTGCCAGCTAACCAGAGCTGTGCAAGACATGGCAAAATGAAAGCTTCACAGAAGCTGGTGAAATGAACAATATTAAAATACAAAGCAGGGAAATCCTAATGTTCTAAAATAAATAAATAAATAAATAAATAAATAAAACCTCTGACATTTATTTATGGAATTTATAGCTTGCCTTTCATTATGAATAACCAGAAGACATCTTAAAGGAACAATGAATAAGAGATGGAAAAATCTGCAGCACAGGACCCATAGAGAAAAGAACAAACAGTTTAAAAGCAGCCTGCAAAAGGCTGCTAGAGGGTTCTTAAATACCATTTAAGGCAGCAAATGGGGAAACCTTTGGATCTCCAGATGGTTTGAATTATTTGATTTAATTAATTTAATTTATAGCCTACTTCCCACCCAATCTGGGGGACCTGAAGCACATTACAATTTATGTTAAAACAAACCACAGTTTAAACAGTGGTTCATACAAAAGTAGACAACAACAATTGAATAAGTATTAATATTAAAATATTAATTTAAACTAGTTAAAAAGGCAGTTAAAAAAGAGTAATAATTGTAAATATATATATAGCACTATGTCACTTAAAATAGGGACAACCTAGCTGCCCATGGGAAGAATTCTTAGCATGCATCTACACCATAGAAATAACACAGTTTGATATCTCTTTAACCGCCATAGCTCCATCCTACAGAATCTTGATATTTGTAGTTTGGTGATTTACCTGCACTCTTTGGCAAAGAAGGCTAAAGGTCTTGTAAAACTGCAAATCCCAGGATTCCATAGGACAGACCCATGGCAGTGGTGTAAAACTGCATTATTTCTGCAGTGGAGATGCAACTATAATTGGTCATCTTCCTGATGCTGGCTGCAGAATCACATCCATTGGTTTTCTAGCTGCCTTTCCATTATCCCATGGCCACCATAGGGAGTATTTTGACACTAGGGAGTTGAGCAAGGGGAAGAGGGAACTTCAACATGATCGTTATTGATGATGATGATGATGTTGTTGTGTGCCTTCAAGTTGTTTCCAACATATGATGATCCAAAGGCAAAGCTGTCATGGGGTTTTCCTGGCATGTTCATTCAGAGTTTGCCATTGCCATCCTCTGAAGCTGAGAGTGCGTGACTTTCCCAAGGTCATCAAGCAGGTTATGATCCACCATAGAGGTGCAGAATCTCTTTATTTATTTATTTATTTATTTATTTATTTATTTATTTTGTCTCCACTAACTATTAGCTATTCTGTGAGACTTGGCCAGGACTTTCCTTGGAAATGTCAATAGTTAAACCTGGAACTGTTTGCATGCAAAGCATGTGCTGTTCTACTGAGGAACAGCAAATGATCATGATGACAGACCATGATGTTTGGTTTCTTAAAGGTCAAATGTCTTATTGAGGAATACTGCACCAATCTGATAGATTTCATGCCCATGATCCTAGATATTATTGACCAGCATGGACTGTTGGTCTTGGTCTCTCTGTATGCCTGCTTTCATATGATTTACTTTTCCTTCAAGGAAATAACATCTTGACTTCTCATGCAACTTTGTCAGCATGGTAGTTGAAGGTCAACCAGTATTGGCTGGATATAGAAAATTGATCATCTTTGCACAAACTAATTGGATAGCTAACTAAGACACATTATAGAATGGATATCAGAACACTTAGCCAGTGCTTAAAGTGTGGTATTGGGATCCTGGTGTGGATGTGCATTTGATAAGCCTGTTAAAACTTTGGCTGTCAAGTGGTTTGAAAGTCTGTCATAAGGCTATTCTCCTTGGTCAATTAGAAAGTTAATTTCAGTGGCTTACTTCCCCTTTCAGCACTTTATTGATTTCCTTTTTCTAAAAGAACTATCCATTTGCTGAGGCATTAAATTATGTTTTATTTGGGCCCCAAGTCCTACTCCCAAAGTGCTTTCAGGTCAACAGCAAAGGCTGGATTTATGCTGTGAAATAAAATCTGATACAGATTAAATGTTTGGTATTAGTTTTATCTCATTTTCTCCGAAACGTCTGTCTGTTCACAGTTCAAAGATTTTCTGGGAGATAAATCCTGTGGGACAGAATAGGTATTATTCACATCCAGTTCAATGGTATCTGAGATTGCATTGTTTTCCACTTTGAGGAAACATGGAGATCAAGCCAGAGAGTGAGCAGTCTAGGTGGATTTTAGTCATTCACAGGATCTGTTTAGGAAAACAAATCAAACTTTTTTTAAAAAAAATAAATAAATAAATAGTCATCTTATTTTTCAATGAAAAAGTGTTTCCTTTAATTCTCCAAAGAGCTGGGATAGTTGAGGGAGGAATCCTTTTACGTTCTGGAATTAATTTCAACAATATTGGGCACACACATCTGTGAGAGTGCAGATGAAAATCTAACATTTGGAAACCCCAAAACTAAATACATAGCCTCCACAATCTTCCATTTCTAGACAGACAGGCAGAGGCTGCTGCTACACTGCAGAATTAACACAGTTTGACACCACTTAAACTGTTATGGCTTCATGCTATGGAATTCTGGGATTTGTAGCGTATTGTGACACCAGAGTTTTCTAACAGAGAAGACTAAATATTGCACCAGACTACCAATCACAGGATTCTATAGCACTGAACCATGGCAGTTAGTGCCAAACTGTACAATTTCTGTAGTGTACATGCACCCCAAGAAAAGTCCATCCTTTGTTTCTTCCCTCATCTCTCCTTTTTTTTTTTTGGTAAGGTCCAGCTTGACGCAGAGTTCTAGAAAACTCAGAAGCTTGGCAAGTTTCTTCAGAGGGATTTGTCATTGTTATCCTCTGAGGCTGAGAGAGTGTGACATGTCTAAGGTCACCCAGTGGGTTTTTATGCTTGAGTGAAGTTTTGAACCCTGGTCTCCAGAGAGAAACCACTACACCACACTGGCTCTATCTATCTATCTATCTATCTATCTATCTATCTATCTATCTATCTAAACATATAATTTCTTTTAACTTTTGTAAGCCACCTTGAGTCCCAGTTTTTGGGGGAAGGCAGGATAATAAATGAATGGACAATTCATCCTCAGTGTCACTCAAAATGATCACATACATTTCTGTGACATTTCAGGTGGTATTATCCAAGTCCTGTTTTTATTCACCTGCGTGGCTATCTAGATTTTTTATTCCCTTGTTCTGTTTATGTTACACCTGGGTAGACCACTGTTCCATATAAAACACTGATAATGTATTCCAAAGAAGTCACTTTCCATGGTCACTGCTTGGCAGATTGCTTTTTAATGGTTTAAAATTCATTTAACTGAAAATGCCATGGGTGGACGAAACAGTCAGCCTTTTTTGTGTGCAACAGTTGAATTCTGACACTGTGCAATGGCTTGCAACAGCGTAAGCCAACTTAAAACACACTTTTCATTTGGCCAGCTTTTATTTTCTTCATTTCCATGGCATTTTGAAAGTCTACTGGGCCATTTTAAGCCAAATGAAGCTTTCCGGTCTAAATATACAAATGTGTCTGAGTGCACAATTTCAAATATGTGTAGCAGGGGAAGTTTGGTTTCAAAAAGTGCATTTGAAGTTCTGTCATACCTACTAGCATTTTCTATTAATGGGAGATAAAAACCAATAAATAGCAGGCTCTTATGCCTAGGTAATGTCAAAAAAGATTTGTTCAATTGCATGTCACAAATGGATAGGGTAAATAATCATGCAGTATAGCAGCTGTCAACAGCTGCATTTTGAGGATATTTCCCCCTTTTCCTAAAGCCTGTTTTGCAAAGCAAAAATGAAATGCTGCTTCCAGTTCTTCCTAATTAAGCTTAAGAGCATGTAGACTCACAGCCTGACAGCTAACATTTTTAACAGCTTACTCTCATATCCCATTCCCAATTTACACCTATCTGTGGGGTGAAATAGTCACCCCATGACTTCATTGAAGCCCAGAATAGGAATTGTGAAACCCTCCACGTGATGGTAACCTGCAGCTTTCAGTATCATTTTGTGCATACTTTTTGAATTTTCTTCTCATCTCTAGACTTGTCATTGGACCAGAGGGTTGTGACTGTCAAGATCTCATACTATCATAGCTGATGCCATAGTTCAATAAAAGAATGCACGATTTGCAACAACAGTGGGCAACATTTGCTGGGGTTAGGGATGCAGGACCTCCATGAAGGAGAAAAAATGCAAATAAAAAAAATCCTTTTTGTCTGACAAGAAACCTCCTTAGGAATCTCTAGAGCCTCCATCACTACTCTATGGTCAACATCTGGCAGAAGTTGAGCATAGAATTGCACTGCAGGACCTAGAGAGCTGTTTAGATGCACCTTACTTCTACAGTTGGCCCTCCACATTTATGGTTTTGACTTTTGTGGATTTGATTATTTTCATATTTGATTAATATGTTTTCTCTAAGAATCCCTAGTTCTTCCAATGCAACTCTGCCAGATGTTGACCATACAGTCACACTTAAGAACCGTGGCAGAGTTGCATTGGAAGACGTCTGGCAGAGTTGCATTGGAAGACCTAGAGATTCCTAGAGAAAACATATTAATCAAATCTGCAAATAATCAAATCCACAAAAGTCAAAGCCACAAATGTGGAGGGCCAACTGTAGAGGTAAGGCGCATCTAAACATTTTTCTCCAGTCCAAACAGGGCTTTGACACAACCCCTCATATTTTCCAACAGCCCGTAATTCCTTCATAAACACTATTATGTTTTCAGTATGCAAAGGGATCTTATACTTTCCAGACTAACATGGCTATGTTTCTGAATACTATCATGTTATGAAGAATTTTCTGAATTTGGGGTGGTTTTTGTAAAAACGGAAATAAGTGGAATTTTCACCCATCCCTAAGAGAAAAGAAAATGAAAAAAAAGATTGGGTTAATAGCTACATAAGAATAAGAGTAGAATTGTTTATCCATCTTTGCCTTCCATAATCATTTACTTTGTCAAAACATATTGAAAGTCTGTGAGTCCGGCCCCCCAAAAAGAATGCTTTTTAAAAAATAAATAAATAAATATAGTTTTCAGATTTTCTTTCAGGAATATCATCATCCTTTCTAAGGCTGTATCCACACTGGAGAAATTATCCAGGGTGGCATTACTTTAACTGTCATGGCTCAAGATGGAAATCTGGGAATTGTAGTTTGTTGTAGCAACAGAGCTGTCTGTCAGAGAAGGCTAAATGTTTCACCAAAACTACAATCCCCAGAATTCCATGGCATTGAGCCAGGGCAGTTAAAGTGGTATCAGAGTGGGTTATTTCTGTAGTGTGGATGCCATCTAGATAAAACTGCTTCTTTCAGAACATATCTAGTCAACCCTTTTTTATTTTCTGAATTGACTGGGTCAGTTAAACTTGACCTGGAATGAGAGGAGTGCTGAGCTGCATTATCATCTTGATGCTCAAATTACATTGTCATCTTGATTTATGAATGTAATTTGTCTATGCTCATGGAGGCTGTATGCTTAAACTTGGAAACATTTAATTGATGAAGATACATGGAGTCATCAGTAATTTTTTGGTCTATGCAGCTGCTCTCATAGTTACTACTGAATGATTTTTTTAAAAAAACCATTTCCATTTATAATGTTATTTAAGTGCACTTTCCATTCTCTCTCTCTGTTTGTTTGTTTGTTTGTGTCTGTGCTTATTTATATGTTCTAGGCCTGTGATTATTTTTGCTTTTCTTAATGGCAGGAAATGGGATATATATGCTGCCACATACTGTTAGACTTTTTCTCTGATCAGTCCTTGCCAAACAGGCTATAGTGAAGGATGATGGGTTTTGCAGGCCAGCAACATCTACAAGGCCACACATTCTCCATTCCCTGCCTTTATGGGATGTAGAGAAACAATTGATTATCTCTAGCTGTTCATCCTAGGGCTGTGTGAAAGAAAATACTAGTTCAGGGGTAAAGGAGGAAGGCCAAAAAGAGGAAGAGGAAGACAGAATAGAAGTAGGAGCTCTTGGTTTGCACAAAATTAATCAGCAATTTGATTTTTTTTTTTATCTGCAGAACCTGTGAAAGTTTGTAGTTGATACTCAGGTTGAGTAACAAAATGGACTGAACCAAAATGGCTGATCTGACTTGCCACCCCAATATTCAGGTGGCAAATTATTGTGTGGGCAAATTCAGGTGGCAAATTATTGATATAGTTGGTGGAACAGTTTATCTGATTCTACTTGCAGGTTTACCAGACTGGCAGTGCCAGAAGGAGATTGATCTTTCTTTCTTTCTTTCTTTCTTAGGAGATTATCATGGTACTAATTAAAGCGGTTTACCTGAGCTAGCTTAAAATTAAAAACAGGAAGCATCCTGATGTTATCACAAGGATTTAGCTGCCGAAATTACCACCTGGATGCAACCCGGGTCCATCCCCATTCCCAGTGCCAATCAGTGCAGCTTTTTTCAAAGCTGGGAGTTGTCTGGCTTAAGGAAATGGCTGCCGGAGCAACTCTGGGAGCAGGGATGGACCCAGGCTGCACCCGGGTGGTGATTTCTGTGGCAAAATCCTTGTGATAACATCAGGCTGCCACCCATTTTAAATTTTAAGCTGACTCAGGAAAGCCACTTTAATTAGTGCTGTGATAATCTCTTTACTTACTTACTTACTTACTTTCCTGGAGGTACTATACATACCATTCAACTGTCTTGATTCAGTAAGAACTGTTACAGTTAATACAATTAACCTACTTTTTCCATTGCTTTTTATATGCCCCAATTTCTCTCTCTTCCTCTCACTTTCCCCCTTTGTCCTCAGCTGACTTGATTGGCTGCAACTGAGTTCAAAGTGCAAAACGCAGTCTGTATCCAATTAATTTAGCGTATGGAGGGAAGAGCAGGGAGTAAAATCTTGCCTTCCCCGTAGACTCAGGCAAAAGCAAAATTCTGGCGCTTCTTCTAGCTTGAGTGTTATTCCTCTCTGACAACTTTTGCCATCTTGACCGCGCTCTGAAATGGATTGATTAGATATGTTCCAGTCTTTATCTGTGAAATACTGCAGTCATCTAGAAGAAATTGAAGAGCCAAACTGAATGATCTGTGGGCCCAGAGCTATGCTCTCTCAAGCATCCTTCTTCCTTCCATTATCCTCCAGCATCCCACATTGGATAACAAAGCAGTCTTCAAATTTGTTAGGCCATTGATCCATTTAGTATTATTTATTTTGATGAGGCATTTTGATGAGGAAAGTCTAGCTAGAGATGGTGGGAACTATGCTTGGTATTTAAGTCTAGCTAGAGATGGTGGGAACTATGCTTGGTATTTTCAGCAAGCATGTCCTCTAACACTGAAGTACAGTTCCTTATACAGTGACCTAAAGTAAGGGATTAGTGTTTCAAGCCTGTATTAGCAAATTTCAGCATCCTTCACAAGACTACTTGATTCTGCAGAAATTCCAAAATGTGCTGAGTCTCATCTCTCGATGTCTGTGCTGTTACTGGAAGTAATGACTTGGGACGGAATGGGTCACAGCTGAGTGGCAATCCATGCTTTACATATATAAAGTGCCAAGTTTGATTTTTAGCATCTCCAGGGGAGTTGGGGTGGAAACCTCCTATCTGAAACCATGGCTATTACAGGTCACTGTAGATTCAGGGTGGTCAAGGACAGATTGATGTGGCCCAGGCTCTGGATCACTTCCAAAAACAGGGATGCCTTTGCAAGCATAAGTGTGCTGCTGTAGAAATTGTGACATAGAGATTAAATCAATACACACTTTGAATAAATGATTAATGGAATACAAAGTGTGTGTGTGTGTGTCTTCAAGTCATCTGTCCATGTATTCATAGGGTTTTCTTAGTAAGGAATTTTCTGAAGTTATTTGCCAGTTCCTTCCTATGAAATATAGGCCACAGCATCTGGTATTCATTGGTGGTCTCCCATCCAAGTAGTAACCAGGATTGACCATGCTTAACTCCCAAGATAAGACTGGATCTGGTGCCTTTAGGGTCCTGAGGCAAAATCCAAAGTTTGTTGTTATCTACTTTCATGTAATTTCTGATTTATAGCAACTTCTGACTGTATATCAGACATGCACCTTCAAGTAATTTCTGACTAGGGAGAATCTATCATGGGGTTTTATTGGCAAGATTTGCTCAAATGAGATTTACCAGAGCATGTGACTTGCTCAAAGTCACCCAGTGGGTTTCCATGGCTGAGTAAGGATTCAAATCCTGGTCTCCAGAGTCATAGTCCAATGCCAAAACCACTACACCATCACACTGGCTCTCTTAAGGCCAAATAAAAAGAACAGTAGAAATCATGCATGAACCTCCTATCAACCTTGCAGTGAGACTGCCAGTGTGGCCCCATTTTCCCCCTTTTTTCAAGTAAAGCACAAAATATGGAATCAAACAGAAGCTTCAGCACATTCAGAAAGGGCTTGAGAAAGTAAACAACAATGCTGGCCTCTTAGCAGGTAAGGGCCTAGAGCAATTGCATCAGTTTCACCATTGTTAGTCTGTGGGTCTCCAGAGATGGTTAGACTGCAACCTCCATCATTGCCATTATCATTATCTATGTGGTCTAGGACTGTGGGGAGTTCCAGTCTACCAGCATCTGGAGGGCTGCTGATTGTCCATCGTTCGTAGAGCATGAGGACCCAACCGAACTGACATGGGATAAAGCTGTGTTCCTCAACCAGTCCCTTGTGACCATCACTCAGAGAAGCATCCCTTTTCCTTCACATGCTACCACTGACTCTGAACATTGTAAATTCCAGAGAAGAAATGCTGTACAGCACTTCTGCTGCTCCTCAGTTTTGACAAATGAATGCCTTGAGAATTCCAAGGCTTACCATCTTGTAAGAGTTGTAAGAAAAAAAACACACAGAGATGTTCTCTCTCTCTCTCTCTCTCTCACACACACACACACACACACACAAGCAAACACACAGCCCCTACCTGTCTTGGGATGCTCTGCCAATTTTTTATTTCCAGCTAGGCAACTCTTCTGTAAAAGACAATGATATATGGGATGGCATGGCACAGGGTCTGGGGGAAAAATAATTTATCTCAAGTGTTGGTGGGGGGCATGTGAAAAAAGTCAACACTTTCTACAGATCAGGCTTGCTTCTCAGAATATGGCTGCCTTGTGTCGAAAGATGCTCTATGACAATTGTTAGTATGTGATGGATATCTGAATATAAAGACACTGCTTGAGGCTATTAGGGTTTCCAGACCTCAGGGTCCTACTCTGAGAGTCAAGGACTGAACCCTTCTCTGGTCCACAAGGTGAATGGGAGGAATCTCAGGGCAAGAGGATTCTTCAACAACTTTAGAAGTTACTGATTTTACAAACTGGGAGGAATTGTTCTGGGATGGGCTGAAAAGTTGGAGCTGAGAAGGGAGGATGAAGAAATCCCTGTCACATCAATGCCAACCAATAGTGCATTGTTCAATTTACACCTAGGAGTAATGCAACCAAATTTGTGTATATATATATATATATATATATATATATATATATATATATACATACATATACTATACAATCTATAAAGTATACACTAATTGTTTCCCTACTCTCAATGCAAGGTACAACAAGAGGTATAAAAATCTCCTTCTCCTCCTCTATATGTAAAACAGTGTTAAAAGTCAGTTTACATCTCTGTTTCTCCATCTCTCTATCTCTTATAGATAGATAGATAGATAGATAGATAGATAGAAGCTAAATTGAATAATTCAATTTTGTCCTCCTGCAGGAAGCTAAACAAGGATGGAGCCAACTTGACTTCTATTGGAAGGAAATTCCATAGTTAAGGGGCTGCCACAGAAAAGGCCCTGTGTTGTGGACTCAGCAAACCATCTACTGTAGTCTAGTGAGACATTGACATGATTTCTATTCAAAATCTCAGTTCTGGATAGACTCATTTTTATTCTTCTGTGGTTTTGTGGAGGTGGGGCAAGAATCAGAGTTATAAACAAGATGACATGAGCTTAAGATTTGAAAAATACAAAACTGAATGAAATTTTTAAAAGTCATATAACTCTTGATGGAGAAATTCCATGTTTCTGTGTGCATAGTATACTCTTTCTATTTCGTTCTTCTTCTTCTTAGGAAGAACTCCCATACTGAATTTACTCTGTGTGTGATATTTCAGTGGCAACTCTAGTTAACACAGAGGAAGGAATAATGTATTCAGCTATGAGCTGCACATTTGTCTTTTGTTTTCCCTTTAAATGTGTTGATGTGAAAATGGCTTGAGTGGATTCTAGTTTAGAGCCCTTTAATTTACATGCTCTCCAATATAAATCTTGTTTTACATAACAGTCCCATCTGGACCTTGCCAAATTGACATGCCCCTTCCAAAATAATTCACCATGTAATTCAGTTGAACATAAACTTTATTTTGTACAAGGCCTCCTCCTAGCCCAAAACACTTAACTGAATTAAAATGGTGCAAACCAGCTTGTGATGAATGGAAAGAAGTGGTGCTTGAGAGGTATCAAAATGGCATGCAAATCAAAGCATTGAACACTGCAGGCATGGAAGAGAAATCAAGTTTGGGCACCATGAGAGTGGGAAAAAAGGATTGCAGAAATAACAAGGGAGGCAGTAAAACACTGAGTCATCAAGGAGGAGTATTGGGGTGTAAATGGAAAGAGCTTGGGGGAAAATCAGCATTGGAAGACTGGGTTTTAGACTGAATTTAGAAGGAACTATCCAAGGTGCTGAATTCTAAACCCCCAAATAGGTTCAACACTTTGGAAGTCTCTTTTATATGTTCAGATAGTGGATTCACCACCTCACTGACACAGAAGACAAAAGCTACCAATAGATTTTTTTTTTTACTGTAATTCCCAGAATACATGCTTGTGATTATGGGACCTGCAATCCAAAAAAGTAACTATCTGAAGCTATGTTACCGGTTTTGAGAACATGAGGTTTAAAGATTTTATCTTCACACATTAACTGAATTTCAGGATCTTTCCTGTTTTGCACACTTTAAATTCCCACATGAAGTTCTTGGATAAATCTATGTCTACAAAGAAGATGTTTTTGCAAAAATTCCAAGAGAAAGTGGCCTCAGTTTCACAAAAAGAGTCTATGTAGATGGTCTCCACAAAGATTGTCAAATGGACATGAAGAAGGCAGGAATAGGGATAATGATTTCAATGTGAAAAGTGCTCTTGTGTGAGACAGTCTCCAACACAGGCTGGTCCTGAAGAAGTCAGTTCAAAACACCTTCCTAGAAATTGGTGATTCCTTTTCAACTTCCTTCCACATCTCCCCTTGAAAGTCTTCTCTAGGGGTGGGAAATGTGGGGATTCTGGCATGAGTCACTTCCTCTAAGGTCACAATGAGGTGTCCAGCCATCATGTGAATAATGCTAGTTTTCTCGTTCCTGACTTCAGAGAGTGACTTTTGCTAGAGGTATCAGCACCAGACAACAGCAGAGACACATGTGTAAACAGATGTCTGGCATCACTATGGAGTGCAAAGGTAGTCTGAGTGCAAAGAGAATCTGAGATAAGTCTAGGACCAGAATAATCCAGGAGTAGCTAGAGTATTCTGGCTGGTGTAGATAAACCCAGTGTTTTTCTCTTTAAAAGCATTTCTAGGGGAAGCTGCATGGCTGAGTGGGTGTTCAGTTTATGTTATTTCTACTCCATGTACAACACTGTAGATGAAACCACTGCCCAAAAGTGGAATCTCAGGCATCTGACAGACTTAACAGCTGCCCATACTAAGCTTTTACCTTCTGCACAATGAAGCCTTTATCCCATGTGCTTGGCAATTTTGCATGCCTAGAAGCATGCAAATGCACTTGTGAGATGTAGAAGATTCAGTTTAAAGTAGTGGAGAAATTACATTTGTAGTAGCTTTGCATCACATAGTGGCTTACAATTCTGTGCACTTCCCAAAGAAGCCTATGTCTCATTCTCTACATTGCCTCCCCCAAGACAGCATCCAAATGACTTTGTCAAGAAACAAGAGTTTCACTGGGAGGATTGTGAGCCAATGGTGTTATGTCACCCAGCCTCAGTGCTGCTTTCTGAAACCTTTCCAGTCATTGCCAGGAGATGAGCAAGTCCAAGTACTTAATTTTCTCACTCTTTCCCCCTTGTTTGCAAAATTGCAAAGGTTTGCATGATTAGCTCACCGGTAAACATATGCCAAACTCATTGTGATCTGATCTCATTTCAATAAATCAGCTCAAAAAATATCTCAGGAATCCAGAAACTATCAATATCCTGTTGGTATACTTCAGCCTCAGAAAGCTGTAGACCAGGAATTGGAATAATATGGCCCTTTAAATATTGTTAGACTGCAATTCCCATAAACCCTAGCTAGCATAACCAATGATGATGAATACTGGGACTTGTAGCCCAAAACATTAACTAGGTTACATGATTCCAGCTCCTGGAGAAGACCTTCAAGGGGAGATCTATCTGCTTAGAAGGGAGTCACCCATTTTTGAAAATACTGGATTCAACCCCATAGAGCAGTAATCTCCAAACTTTGGTCCTGCAGGTGTTCTAGACATCAGGTCCTAGAATCCCTAGCCAGTTTGGCAGACAGTCAGGAATTCTGGCAGACAGTCCAAAACATCTGGAAGACAAGAGCTAGCTTTATCCTTAGGCCAAGTAAGAAGGTTACTTTGGGCAGTAGATTTGGGGTAGCATGAAGGAACATCAAATCATTTGCTATTTAAACAGACTTGCAAGTAGCTATCCATGACACTGAAATATATGTCCAAAATACAAAACAAAACAAAACAAAAAACCCCACAAAAAACCCAACCCCCCCAAAACAGCATGAATAGTTCCTTTAAAGTTCAGATTAAAACCTGATTCATATGGCTGACATGGAAGCTACCATCTGCCACTGTTTGCACAGATGCTGTGGTGTTCATATCCTACTGGCAGGTTTCCCAAAGACAACTGGTTGGTCATTGTGTGAACAGAGTGCTGGATTAGCTAGGTCTTTGCTCTTCTTATGTTCTCATGTAATGCTAAGGAGGGGAATAAGCTCCTGTGGGATTCAATGTCTCCTAGGCAAAAATGACTTCCTTCTCTTTATGTGCTATGCATGTTTATCTCAGATGCTATGGGACATTTGTTTTTCTTCTTGAGGAAGCAAAATGTCTTGAAATGTCCTGCATCTCTCCTTGACCCTACACTAAAGAAATTGTCAAAATAAAACAACAACAACAACAACAACCCAGGCTTACTATCTCATACAGTGTCTGCTGATAAAGGTCTGCACTATGTGTGAGTTTATGTGCCTTCAAGTTGTCTGTCACTTGATGGTGACCCCATGAATTTCATAGTGTTTTCTTGGGCAAGGTACAGTCAGGGGTGATTTTACCAGTTCCTTCCTTTGAAATATCACCTATAGCACTTGAGATTCACATCCAAGTACTAATCAGGACTGACCTGATATATAATTCTACCATTACAGACCCAAAGATTTGGTAAATAATCCTACTAATATTACTAACAACCATAGCCACTGACTATTACAATAAACATTAAAGGATAGCTGTGTTGGCCATTTAGCAAATTCAAACATAAATCCATCAGTGACACCTTTATTGGCCAACCAAAATGCTCAATATACTTGTTGCAAGCTTTTGAAGCTCCATGGGCTTCTTCATCAGGCACGATGTTACAAAGGAGAAAAAGAATTGGAGATGTTAGTCAGATGCCTACATGCCTACATCTGATTAACATCTCCAATTGTTTTTCTCCTGTTTGGTTTGCAACATCTTGTGTGATGAAGAAGCCCATGGAGCTTCAAAAGTTTGCAACAAGTATATTGTGCATTTTGGTTGGCCAATAAAGGTATCACTAAAGGGTTTTTGTTTGAATTTACTGTTACAATGTCAGATTTCCTAGCGATTGGAAAGTCCATAAAAGTCTTCAGTTGGCTTATCCTCTGGAACCTAAATTTCATTTGCCATTTTGGCTAATGCAGCAAACTTAAAAAATCATTCTTCCTTCATCAATACTTCAGCCCATTTCCAGGTTTGAGCAAAATATTCTTGCTGCTGCTGTTCTATATTGAATGTTGATAGTCTTTTGTGTGTCTGGCATATACTGTGTGGTCTGTAAATCAATTCCAATTCAAGTTCCTATTTGCACGTCTTTATTTTGGTTTCATGTATACTGGTGATTATTTGAAAAAGGCTGCGTGAGAATTGGTTGGGATTTCTCTAAAGTAGGCCACAGCACACACAAAATATGGTTAAAAACAGGCATTTGCTTATTGATATTAAGTGTGCCTTTTATGGGTGAGAGCTTTTTCAGTAATTCCCAAACTTTGGTCTTCCAAGTGTTTTTGACTTTAACTCCCAGAAGCCTCAACCAGCTTGGCATGCAGTCAGGAATTCTGGGAGCGGAAGCCCAAAACATCTGAAGAACCAAAGTTTAGGAACCCCTGTTTTACAGTCCATTTTCCAGCACTGTATAGTAAAGAAACACCTCCTGTTTCAAATAAGAAAAGTGTGCTGTTTCATTATATTTCCTCATTGAATGTATATGCTTTCAAAAAAATAAAATAAAAATAAAAATTAGCAGTGTCTTGCCCAGCCCAGTCCAGAGAAAAACAACTACTTTCAAAAATATGCCTCTTACAGGATGTGGACCTGGGCTTGGTCTTTCTTGGAGACATGGTTTGTTTCATTTTGTTGTGTTTCTCTGTGTTCTGGTTGAAACAATGATGAGGGCAAAAGCTATTTCCTCTGACTTCATATAATCAGGAGTTTTATGGGAGATGAAAACAGAGCATCAAAGATTACTTCTTATTGTTTCTGGATGTAAAGTGGTAACACACCTTCCTGAATAATTTCTTCCGCTCTCAGCCTGTGTTTCCATCAAGTTTAACCTTTAAGAGCAAATGTCTTCCTATGAATCAGACCAATATTTGAAAACATTTGAATAATAGACAAAAACTTGAGATTCACATCCATCAGGAAAGCCTAACAACAAGCCTAGGCTGTTGCCACACTGCAGAATTAATGCAGTTTGACACGGCTTTAACTGTCAGGGCTCCATCATATGGAATCTTGGGATTCGTAGTTTGTTGCAGTATCAGAACTTTCTGATAGGGAAGGCTAAATATCTCAGAAAACTACAAATCCCATAATTCCATAGTATTGAGCCATGTCTGATAATGTGGTGTCGGGCTGCATTAACTCTGCAGTGTACATGCAGCCCTGGACTGAAAAGAATCTTTGTACTTCAGGATTTTTTCTGCTTGAAAAACATGCTTTTTCCCACAGAAGCTTGCATTTCCAGCAAGCTCTCTGCATAGAAAATGTAATTGTTTTTCTCTCTACAGAAAATCACAGTCCTGTACAGAAAATCAAACTGCTGTTTTATCTACAAAATCCCAATTTTTTCTCACACTGGTTAGAAAAATTCAAAAGGGAAAAAAAAAATCTTGCCAATGAGAAAAACGTGTGTGAAGTTTATATCCTAATTTCCTTCCCAAATGACAGAAAACTAACTTTCTGCTGTCATGTTGAAGCCATACATGAGAAGTTCCTGAAAATCTTAAATACATTAGGATGGGTAGGGTGCATAGCCATTTGTAAGAGTTTGCTTCACAACTATGACCCTTCTGTGCATAGAAAAGATCAAGTCCCAACTTGGTTTCATATTTTTGCACTTTTTGTACTTTTGGCAAGTGAGGTAAGCAAGGACAAATCAGGACAGTCAGCGGGCATGGGATCATAGAATCATAGAGTTAGGAAAGCCCCCAAGGGCCATGCAGGAATACACAACCAAAGCCCTCCCAACAGATGGCCGTCCAGCCTCTGTTTAGAGATCTCCAAAGAAGGAGACTCCACCATTCTTCGATGGAATTTCTTTCCCTGTAGCTTGAATCCATTGCTCTATGTCTCTAGTCTCTGGAGCTGCAGAAAACAAGCTTGCTCCATTCTCAACATATCCCTTCAAATACTTAAACATGGCTATCATATCACCGCTTAACCTTCTCTTCTCCAGGCTAAACATACCTAGCTCCCTAAGCCTCTTTTCATAGGGCAGTGTTCCCAGATCTTTCACTATTTTGGTCATCCTCCTCTGGACATGCTCCATGTCCATGTTTTTCCAACCCCTGATTAACAAATTCTCATCCAGGAGCAGACTCCAAATCTATACAAACTGATCCCCTTCAGAGTCATCCTTGCAGGCATCAAGTGAGCTCAAATCTAAGCAATGTTTATAAGCCAAAGCAAATATATGAAGGGAGAAAAGACGGAGTAACACAACCCTCACTCCTTCCCTCATTAACCAAATGCAAAATTGTATTTAAAACTCCTGATTGTTGCCGGCATGGCACGTATCAGTTAGTGCCCTAAAGGGAATTGAAGGCTTGTTGGAGAATTTGATGTAGGGCCCTGTCATAAAAGCAATGGGCAGAAAAGTTCCATTGATTAAATGGGAGTCGAAAAGGGACCATTATCTGTTTATAGCTTTCCCTGAAAGGTGAGTTGGTCTCTAAGGCCCCTATTTCCCAAAGCTAATAAGCAGCTTTTCTGTACAGAAAAAAAAAAGTGAATAGAAATTGTACTTTTATGTCCCTCGACATTCTCTTTTGTGTTCCACAGCATCTCTCTCTGATCAATGCTCTTAAAACTTAAGCATCAGCACTTAAAAGAAGAAAAGGTTCCTAGGCTTGTTTGGGGAGGGGGTGTAGATGGACAAGAGCATGTATAGCATTTTGGGGGATCATTTATGTGCGTTTGGTACCATTCCTTTCCCCCCTCCCTGTGCAAGACTGTGCTGACATTTTACACTTCCCTGCTGGCAATATCTTTTATGGGATAATTGCTGTAGGCACAATGTAATGAACTGCTAAAGTTTTATTTTAAAGTTCTTTTTCCTCTCTCGCCGCAGTGTAGAATTCTCTTTCTCTGTGTTTGTTAAACCCTGTGCCTTTCCACACACAAGGGTCAAAGGTGCAAGCAAGGTGGCAGATTTGTTTTAAACTTCTAAAATTGTGTTTCCATGGGGGGGGGGGGAAACAAGCTTACCGGGATCAATTTAAAATAAGTTTCCCCACTTCTTGCAAAAAGCCATTGGGGAGGTTCAACTCTGCATCTTTGATTAGCTTAAAGCAGAAGAGTGTCACTGGTGCACTGGCTGGACTCAAAGCTTTTACTCCAGCAATAAAAGTTTATTTTATTTCCTATTCTCCTTCCTAATGGCTGCCATTACTCTAAGACTATCCTGCTATTTTGCAGTCAATAAAAAAGGCCAAAGAGGCTCCCTTTTCTCCCTTCAAATTACATTAAAAGCTAGAGCACTTGCAAAGCCACTTCCTGAAAGAGTGCTACCAGATTCCTTCCCTGGTTAGACAGCAAGTCCCCATCCATGCATATTGTTGTTGTTAACTGCCCTCCAGTTGATCTTGACCCATGGCAAGCCTTTGGATGAGACATCTCCAAGACTCCCTGTCTTCCATTGCTCTGCTTAGTGCCTGCAAAGTCAAACCCGTGACCTTCTTAATACAGTCCCTCCATCTAGCATGTGGTCTGCCTCTAATGTTACTTCCTTCCACCTTTAGTTCCAGATTTAATCATTATTTATATCTATTTAAATAATGTAAGTATTGCCTCTCAGCCTACTAGGGCCCCTAAGGCAACATAAAATTGGACAGAAACAATTAGGGTCAAGCTAGATGTTATGGAGAAGGATAACACATTTCTCTTCCCCAAATGGAATGCTTCCAACTTAGATGTGGCCAGACTTAGGAATTAAGCTTCTGTTTACCTTGCAATGAACAAATCGCAAAGCAACAGGAAAAGATATTCCACGTAGACATTAGGAAGAACTTCCTGATGGCAAGAGCTGTTCAAGAGTAGAAGTTGTGGCTACAGAATATAGTAGAGTTGCCTTCTTGGGAGGTTTTTAAGCACAGTCTAGATGGCCATTTGCCAAGAGTACTTTGATTGTATATTCCTGTATGTCAGGGGGTTGGGCTGGATGACTCTTGCAGTCTCTTCCAACTCTAGATTCTATGAATGGACAAAATTGGACTGGGTAGACAACTGTTATTATTAGGTGCAAGGCAGCTTTCCATATTCCCATGATGATGGGTGATTAACACCTGCCCCCCACCCCACCCAATTTGTTCATTCTTTTTGTGGCGAACTTTTCTTTTAAAAAATGTGACAAATGCACAAACATGTTACATTCTTCACCTTTGTTTATAATCTAAGATTGAAACCTGCAAGAGTCGTTTGTTCCTTTCAATTGCCATTAATTAGCAGGATTTATGGGACCCTTTGGAGAGTGTGCTTAGGAATGTTCTCTCTCACTTTCTCTCATGTTATTGTTAAAATTATGTATGGAAAGAATGATGTTGTTGCCAACTATGTTCCCCCAAGTGCCTGCTAATTAACACAATGAAATAATATCGCCACAAGCTGCAATGTCCTTGGGTTTTCTTTCTTGTACAATGGAACAATAGGAAAATCATCACAACTTCAAAACAGCAAGTACACACACACACACACACACACACACACACAC
>CM034704.1:23623688-23648500 GCA_020142125.1 Phrynosoma platyrhinos
TTTTTTCTCTGTATGATTTTTTTAAAAACACCTATGCCTGATGAAGAAGCCAGTGGAGCTTTGACAGCTTGCATCATGTATTGTGTCCATTTTGGTTGGTCAAATAAAGGTATCACTTTTTGGTGGATTTTGGATGTTATTGTACTTTGCTATTTGGCCAACATTCTTTGCAAATTTCAGCAAAATAATCAAGCCTCGGAAATTGTTGCAAGCTACTGCTCTCCTAGCTAAGCTAGAGATTTGCATGCAGCCTTTCCCTCTTACCTAGAGCTGAGCTCACAAAAACTGGAGAATTTGCACCCTGGTCTTCCACCTGAAGTTGACCCATGAAAACTGGAGACTCAGAACCAGGTCTAGAGATCTAGCAACCCTTGCCACAGGTTCCTCCTCCTTTTGTTTATCCCATGAGCCACAAAATTAGATGCAAAGTGAAGAGCCTTGTCAGAGTTTGGTAGCTGAACTAACATAGGCTGTCAGTTTGGTCACTGATAACCAAAATGCACCCCTAATTCATGTTTAACCACTTCTCCTTTGTCTTAATTGATTTGTGCTTCTCAGTCTCTGACAAGCAAGAACTATGATTGCCAGGGTATCTGACAAGGAGCTCATGGGAATGTTTTCACAGTATTTTTCTTTTCACTCAGAGTGTGTTAACTGTTTGGCAAGCAAGGGACTTGTTTTGTCAAGCTGGCATAATGCTAAAAACCAGCTATGATTGTACCAGTGGATCTTCACTTGTCAAAAGTGGACTCTCTAGACACGTTATAGAAATTGTTGCTACCGTGTATGTTAAACACGGCAGTAAATCTTGATAAGGTGGCTGATCTTTGTAAAATGCCCAAGAATAATATGCTGTTTAATGATTGAGAAGTTGGTCAGTTCATGGAACAATCCAGGAACTGTGCTGTTCCGACTTCTTTTCCTGGTTTGTGTTTATATGGAGGATATTAGCGCCAGGAAGCACAACCCCCAGAAATTAATTGCCTTAATTGTTCTTTGTGTTTGCAAACATTTGAGTTCACATATCTTAAAATGGTGAAGCAGGAATGGTAGTAAATGCTTGTTTTACAAAACAGTGTTAGCTGTATAATCTTTCCATGATGGCAGAGTGGTATCTGAGGATGCATGGAATGTAATAGATGGTAATGAATGCTTACCTACCATGCTCAACCAGAAACATATACCTTTGTGTGGTGGAGGAAAGAGTGAGTAATACAGGTAATGTCACAATGAGGTAAAAGAAATTATGAGTTTTGGAATGCAGCCACTGGGTTGAACTGGACAATCCAGGAGAGAAGCCATTTGCTTCCAGTGGAACAATGTGTTTGGGGCCTTAAAGAATGGAGTTTGCTATCCCATTGTCTCTCATATCCCTTCAACAGTCCATATTATATTGAGATATAATATTAGAAAGCTGTATGTATAATTTTGAGACCAAGGCTACACCTGCATTGAAGAATTAAAGCAGATTAATGCTGCTTTAACTGTTCCAAGTCCATGATGTTTTATGTAGTATTATGGTGTCCTCCACATATCTTAGATTGTTGATGTTCCTTCCTCTTATCTTTACTCTTCCTTCTTCTGAGTCCAAAGCTGCTCTTCATATGATATTTTCTGCACACAAGTCTTTTGTAATAAAGGCGGGGGGGGGGGGAAGCAAAATAAGAAGTGGAGAATTTATTTTACCTTAGGTTGAACAGAGATTTTGAATACAGAGAGACTTGAAAAAGATGCCAAGATATACTTGGCTTATTTTCTTATTGGTAATTGAAGAGAAAATTGATGCACCATCTGCAGTGGAGTGAAACTCTAAACACTTGCTAAGGACATCATCACAAGGCATCTAATTAAATGGCACAATTATGTTTCTCTTCTGTTAAAGGTTTAGTTCTTTATATAGAGATGGCATGCTGGCAAGAGAAAGTTGTGCAAATAATACCCAGAGCAGGCGACCTATGCTTCCTCCCAACACTCAGAATGCTTCAGACCTTGTAGAACACAAAGGAAGCAAGAAAACATATGCACGTTTCCCTCAACTGGAACACCGAATGAAAGAACATTAAAATAACTCAGGAGGACAAAAGATGTTCTTCACATAACACTTTCCAGATTCATTCAATCCATGAACATGGACTGATTAATGTGTGCTCGGTTTTAGACTAAACTTTAAAAGAGCCATCTAAGGTGATGTGAGGGACAGGAGACAATATTTTAAAGTTCAAGTGCTGTCTGCATTGCAGAAATAATGCAGTTTGACACTGCTTTAACTGCCAGGGTGCCATGCTATGGAATTCTGGGTAGTTTTGTGAGATATTTCACCTCCCCTGTCAGAGAGCTTTGGTGCCACAGCAAACTACAAATCCCAGGATTCCATAGGATAGAACCACAGTAGTTAAGTGGTGTCAAATTACACTATTTCTGCAGCACAGATCCAACCTCAGACAAAATCCCAAGGTGGATTCAGTCCCTTCCATAGATACAGAAGCCACCAGCCACCACTGCTCAAATGAAGCATTAACTGGTTAGGAAATTTCAGAAGGAAAGTTTGAAAGTCACACTTAGTCTCATGTTGTTGTTTTTTACCTCCTCCTAATCAGCATTGTTCTATTAATGTTTTGAGCAAATATTATCATTTTAGGTGATGGTGGGGAAATAGGTTTCAGTGCCATTTTGAGCCAGCTGCTAGGTAACAAAAGAAAGATTCATGTGCTTTAGGAGCATTTTTTTTGAAGTTCCTGTGGGCCCCAGAAAATCTTGGGTGGAGAAAAGTGGGCCCTTGATGTGTCACAATTGTCCAGTGATGTACTAAAATCTTTTATTCCACAAGTCTTAAGTCAACTCTACCTTCAAGTCTCAAGTTGAATCTCAAGTCTTTTCAAGATAATTTCAAGTCTCAAGTTGAGTCTTAAGTCTAGGAGCCAAATTTAGCAGGTGATGATGTGTATTGGAGGGTGAAGTTTCAATAACTAGAAAATCCAGAAGACATGCACAAAGTTAGGTAAAAAAAAAATATCAGAGGGCAATAGCAAATGTGTTAGGCAATAGGCTTGTGGTATAAGGATACTTCTAAAGCTTTTCAAAAGTTTTAAGAGGCTCTTCCAATGTACAACAGGTACAGGTTGTTGAGTAGACCTCAACTCCCACTTCAACCCATTGCCTAATAGGTTTGCTGTTTCTGGATGAAGTTAGACCAGTAAGTCGGTTGCTAAAAAATATAAAGACTTGAGTCAAGTAGGGTTAGTGTGTCATTTATTGCCAAGTTCAACTTGAGTCTGAGTCAATCAACTCAAGTCTATGTGAATGCAATTGTCCACTCCTGGTTTATGAAGTGAGTATTAGCTTGTCTAAATGCTCAGCTGAAGACTACAGGCAGCCATTCTCTTAATAAAAAGTAGGCCTCACTGTACCTTGCAGTATTCCATGAACTCCATAGAAATTTTCAGGTCACCTTTGTCCACTAGTTTGAACAACTAAAAGGATTCTGCTCCTGCTGCTGACTACAAAAATAAATTTCTACCTTTCCTTCCTATTTGAAAGGGGAGAAGCTGTATAAATGTTTGACTTATAAAGAGCTTCCCTTATACCACAAATCTTAGGGGGGAAGCAGACGGGCACGGTGCCACCCCGGGAAGCTGTGGATTGGGGCCGAGGTATCCACACTCCTCGCCCCTGCGGCGCAGCGTCCCAGGCCCAGGAAGAAGCACTAAAATAGCGCTCCTTCTGCAAGACGCCAAAGGTGCGCCGCAAAAGGTCTCTGGCGCACCTTCGGCACCTATTCTGCTTCAGTGTGTGCAGACGCTGCAGCAGAAGTGAATCGTTGGAGTGCTGGCCATGCAGAGGGCTGGCTGCTCTGACAACGTTTTCGGGAAGGGGTTGGGTGCCCAGCGTGAGGCTGCCTCTCCCCTTCCTGGCCTGGAAAATGGCACTTTGCGCCATCTGCTCAGGCCATTACTTAACTTAAAAAATGCACACAGTGGTATGAGGCATACAAATAGTCAAAGCAAGGTAAGAGTTTCAGTTGGAGAATGGGTCTTAGTAGACATCAAATAATCTATGCAAGGGAGGCACTGTAGGAATGCTCAGACTCCTAGCAAGAGCTTTTGTCACATACCAAAACCTGAACAAGAACCAGGTGTGAAAGGTAGTTTTGAACTAGCTAAAGCATGTAATCATCTTGTGTGTGTGTGTGTGTGCGTGCGCGCACACACGCACACACACATATGCATGCACTTTCAATTTCCTACATTTTGTTAAACAGTAGCTTTCGTTAAAACTGGAGATTATCCTAATGCCACTGTGACAGCATTTGTCTTTATGCCTTTCATCAACCACAAAAGCGGTTACCAGCCACACATCAAGTTACAAAACCTTAATTCCAGAAATAAACACTCTCTGCATAATATATAATCTTACAGCTTTCATGTTTTGCAATGGCACTTATTTGGGACTCTTTTTCCTCCTGTTCCCCTGGTTGAAGGCTGTGACAGGCTTAGAGTCTAGCAGGATCCTCAGGCATCCAATTAAGCCTTAGAGAATGGATTTGCAAGGGTATCAGTTGCACAACCTCTCTCTCCTGGGTGTGTTTACTTTGTCCTTATGGAGAAATGCTATCCCGGCTGACAATTTCTGTCCTTGCCCAACTAGTGGAAACATAGAAACCAATCAAGAAAGCCCATGTTTGTTCTCCTCCTCTTTCTCTTTCCCCTTTCTTTTCCTTTGCATGTTGCAAATCCTCTGTAATATTTTCATTTTTATTTCCATTTTTTTTATGACCAGCATACTGACATTTTATACTGTGCCACATGGGCACTATTAGCTATGACATGACAATTTCTTAGAGTCTTTATTAATGCATTTACCTGCACAAGAAAGCTGCAGAATAACTTTCTTGAAGGTTGCTGTCACACTGCAGAATTAATGGAGTCTGCCACTGCTTTTGCTGTCATGGAATCCTGGGATTTGTAGTTGGTTGTGGCACCAGAGCTCTCTGGCAGAGGAGATGAAATAGCTCACAAAACTACAAATCTCAGAGTTCCATAGCATGGAGTCATGGCAGTTGAATTGGTGTCAAACTGCATTAATTCTACAGTGTAGATCGAGTCCATGTGGCCATATTTACACAGGATTGCAGCAATGTTCCTTCTGTGTAATGTTCCATGCATACTCTAAAGATCACATGTGCATCGGTGCAGCACAGATACATCTGCACAATGGTGATGAAATCATATGTAAATCCATGTAAAGATTGTCTGTGTCTGTGTATTTTTTCTGAACAGTGTTATTTCAATGGAAGAGATGCCAGTGAAGGAGAAGAATGGCAAGTTGGATCAAACCAGTTCTGGATTTTCTTTTTTCATATTCTTCAAAACAACATAGAGTTTAGAAAGAGTGGAATGGTAGTCAGATACAATTATAAGAATATGCAGTGGAGGAAATCTACTCATCCTCCTATTATGCATGCTTTTTATCTTGTTTCTAGTTGAGGCTGGTTTGGGGGTAGTAGTAGCAGACGAAACCACAGAAGCTGCTTATTCCCATGTATGGCTTTGGTTTTGGATAATCATTCATGCTATTTTCTCTGGACATCTTGGAGTTATATATCAGTAAAATAGTCACAGGTTAGTTGGGAAATGGAAATGTGATTTGTCAGTAATAGGTGTCCTTAGTGTGCAGAGTTGCATAACAAATACAGGAGTTGAACAAAAGTCTAAATCCAGTTGCTAGTCAAAACTAGAATACACCAAATGAATCAATTGGATTTCCATAATTGATGACTTGCCATTCATTCTGTGGATCTAGTGTAGTTGGAGGTAACAATTGGATTTAAGTCAAAGCCTCAAAGGCCCATGCTCTTTTATATATATCTTTTATTTTCCTCATCTCATTCCATCTTTACAATTTGAAATAGCATTGGTAATATGCAATATATTGTTTTGTTTTTTAATGAGACATCAATTGAGCACTATATCTTTGCAGGCTAATTTCTCCATATTTCCATCCAAGTTCCACCCAACTTTAAGTGAAAATAATTGGGTTGTCTGGTCCAAGTACCTAAGGAACAGCTAGAAAAACCTGGGGACAAAAATACTTGTATAGAGAATGCAACCTCATTATCCCACAACCAACATGGCCACTGTGGATTCTGGAAGCTATACTCCCCCAAAGTAATTTTTCCAAGTTCTGCTATGTAAAGGGATCACGGTGTAGCAGAAGCTTCTGGAGGCTCAGTCTACTCCTTCAGATGCATGGAGTGAACTGGTGCCTGGGAAGGACCTTTATAACCTGGGGAAGTAGACCAAATCTATGAAAGATTATGCTACAACATCTTTCACTCAGTCTCAAAGGTGCTACAAGATCTCTTTGCATTCTGATATTCCAGACAAACAGAGCTATGTCCCTGAACTTCTTTTGAAGCTCTGCATAGCAGCCAAACAGATGGTTAAATGAGCTTTCTCATGATAATGTACCAAGGAATTTCTATATGCTTAGTTGGGCTGTGGCCATAGTTTTGAGACCATATTCTCTGAAGCCACATAGGATATTCTCCTGCTTCCCTTTCCCCCCATTAAATAGTGGCGAGGCTACTGGGATCTAACACAATTGAACTGGGGAAGCTACAACCAAAATTATTAAGAGTGTCATGTACTTATTGAATGTCTCCAATAACCTTCCCACACAACTGTTCAAAGAAAGGGAAACATTATATATTCATGAATAATTTAAAATGAAGCAATGCCTTTTTTCTTTAAATTAACAGTCATCATGTTAATGGGAGAAGGAGCAAAACCAAATTAACTAGCTGAGCACTTCTAAATTATTCAGCCAAGCCTACTGTTTATTAACAAATGTATTTAGGGTGACTTGTTCAAGTACCCATGGAAAGAATATCAGAGAGTCATTTAGGTATTTTGAATCTCATTGCTACAAAGTATGTAGCATGCATGTGATGGGGAGGAGTTCTATTTCTATTTTAAGAATGATTTGTGACAAAAAAAAAAAAGCATGTCACTCAGCAATATCCAATTTAAAACAGAATAATTGCAACTTTAATGAAAGTGTTGGATGCTAGTGTGCTTTGGGAAAAGCAACAATACTTTACAGGAAAGATAGCATTTAAAAAAGTCAAATTTCCAAACACGTGCAACTATTCTTTACATATTAAAATAATTTCTCAAAGACATGTTTGGAAATTTGACTTTGTATGTGGCTTGAAATGCTGATATTCAGTTGATGAAACTGATTCAAGTTGATTCATGCTGTGAAGTTCAGGATGTAGGAGGAACTACAGCTTCCACCCCCCCCCCAAAAAAAAAACCCTGGTATATTTACTGCTTATCCCTGAATCCTCTGTCATTCCACTTCATCAGCTAGTTTTAAAATGTGTGATTCCCTATCTTCCCCTCACTTTCACTCTTTGTCCCTGACCTATTTCAAGTCATGCAAATTGGTTTGCTCCTCATAAACTCATCAAGGGCAAGAGAAGTGAAGCCACAGTCTTGCCCTTCTCTATAGGTTCAGGCAAAAGCAAACTGCTGTAACCTCTCATAGAATCCCCATCTTGACCACATTTTGGGCAGGGGAGGGGAAACTATGGCCTGTGGGTTGTTTTGGTGCACCTCAGAGTTTTTAAGCAACCTTTTTATTCCAATCCCTAAATGTCATTCAACGCTTTCTAGGGGGCTTGGGGTACAATTTTGCAAAATGTTCAGGTTTTCCTCGAACCATTGTAGGCCCAGGAGAGAACTTTGTCCTCAGCAGGAAATATTGACTTCTGAGTCACCACCACTACTACTACTTTGAAGGAATGGTGAGATTGCCCTACATTCTCTAGAGGGCTCTAGAGACATCTAGGGGCAAATAAATTAAGTTGGCAAGAGACTGTAACTCTTTCCTGTGGTGCTAATGAAACCCTCTAACCTCTGACAGTTGAGTACTCTCCTGCTGTGTTTACATAAATATTTAGGTTTTCACCAAATTAATCCTTTATCTCCCTGAATCCAATAGGCTACCCTCACTCTTAGCTCATGATAAAGAGTTCATGCAGCGTGGTTCATGCAGTGCGGTGTGCAATGCAATGTCCTGAGCTTGGATCTACTCAAAGGTTTCTTGTGGATATCTGCCTTTGTGGATGATGTGCCTTCAGATTAAGGGTAGAGAAATGTCTGGCTCTCCAGATATTTTTTGGACTGCAGCTCCCAGAAGCTTTAGAGGGTATAGTTAAAGAGTAAGGTTTCATTGGAACAGCAATCCAACAATAGCTGGAGGCCATGCTTTAGACCCAGTGCCAGACTGATTTTTTTTAATGCTTATTTACATCTCATTACACAATTAAGAAGGGAGAAGATAGTTCACACGGTTTGAGACCCAAGGTGTTGTTTTTTTTTAATCATACAGCTATTGGTTGTTTTTATATTTCAAGTATAAAACACTAAATATGTTGGAAATCTGCATGACGAGATGCATACATCTAGAACTGGGGGTGGAATTGTATGGTCTTCTAGGGTTGCATCTACACTGCAGAATTAATGCAGTTTAACACCAATTTAACTGCCATGGCTTAATGCTATAGAATTTGGGGCTTTGCAGTTTTCTGAGATGTTTAACTTTATATGTCAGGTCTGGTGCCACAATAAACTACAAATCTCAGGATTCCATAACATTGAGCCATAGCAGTAAAAGCAGTGCCAAATTGCATTATTTTTGCAATGCACATTGAAACCAGAGATGGATTTTTCTACTTGTGGAAGCTTCTTTTTATTTTATTTTTGCAAGACCCATGCAGAAGAACTATTTGTACTAAATCTTTGGGACTGAGAAAAGACATGTCTGGAACTCCAACTTCAACCCTAAATTAAAGTACCTTGGTGTTCCTTTGATTCTGCTTGCTGCCTACAGAGTTATGCTGCCTTCCAAAATGGGAAACATAATGGAGTGCCGATGTCATTTCATTTCTCCTTTCCTGTCTCTCAGGATAGCTTTTGCTGTAGGGTTACAGTGTCTTGGTGATGAATAGGTTATTTACAGTGCAACTGTTTCAGGAGAAGTCCATTGCCAGCTCATGACATGTGAGCCAGGATTAGAGATGTTTGAAGAATGCAGGCTTTGAAAGTTAAACTGATCTAATCTGCACTGTCTGGAACAAAATGTCACTCCAAAGGTGATTATCAGGAGAGATACGGGGAAATGCTTCTTTACATTAACTGGTGTGTTGTGGTTTAGTGGCTTGAAAGTTGGACTAGTACTCCAGGAGACAAGGGCTTGAATCCCCACTCAGGACCAATGCAGACTGGCCTGACCCATCATGATGTTGTGCACCCGTTCGCATGGTGTGCAGCATCAGGATGCCTTATTGGCACAGCATGTACACAAGCTGTGCCAAAAGGGTTCAAAAAAGCTGCGACCTCAGCTGAAAGGGTTGCTTTTTGCTGCTCTTTTGGGAGTGGCAAAATGGAGGATCAAGGCCGTGGCATGCGGTTGCCGTGGCCCCGATCTGCCACTCCCTGGGGTGGCTCTATGCCACCCCTTTCAGGCTATCTGTATCGGTCCTCAGTCTTGGAAACCAGCTGGGAGACCTTAGCCAAGTCACACACTCTCAGCCTTAGAAGGACGTCAATGGTAAACCTCTTCTCTTGAAGTGGTGTTAGTTATGGGTTTATTTATTCCTCTCAGGATGAATTCAGAACTAAACAAGCTTAGATCATACCAGTTTTTTTCTGGAGAACATATCCACCAGAGAGTGGCTAACCTTTTGCAGAAAGCCATTCGGAGCACATAGACACTGTGTTCAATTCTATTAAGCAATAAAGCCCCAAATTGCATGTCCTGTCCAGTCCCTGACACAGAGAATGACGGATATTTCCTAAGATTTGTTACAAATCCATATTCCACTACCAGAACATTCCAGGATGCAGGAGACTTTGCTCAAAACAAAAATGAATAGTGACAATTTCATGACATCCCTCAAGGACAGGACAGGATGGTGTGGACAAAAGAAAGCTGGCTAACATGTCCATAATGCTAGTATATGAGAAAGTTATATAATTCCAACTTGGCACGGAACCATAACTCTGCAACAGAGCACATGCTGTGCAGATAGAGAAGTCCTGGGTTAGATCCTGAGTTTCTTCACTTAAACATTATCTGAGAAAAGCAGTGCTTGGTAGTAATATGCTGGGCTCAGTATACGATAAGATAACAAGTGGGATTTTTTTTAATCCATACTAAAGCTGAATCATTACCAGAGTCATTGTATACTGTAACTTATTAATTCTAAAAAGGATGCTTCCTTCTCTGTTTTAAGTATATAATTCAGCTCATCCTTGGCATGCACTGAACAGTTAAAAATGCCCATAATTTTCCAGGTGAAAAAGTCAGTAATAGTAGAAAGCCCGAGTAATTGGTCAGAGATGTGGGACCATAATCTATGGTTTGGCTGTAGGGCAGCCCTGCAGGCCATCATTCAGTGCTGTTAATGAGGCTGTGAAAATGGTGGTCTTGGTGCTGGTGATCAGCTTGCATTTCTTTGAACATAATTGCAAGAGACAGCCTAGTCAAAGGGAGAGTCATGCAGTCTGTATTAATATTGCATGCCTATCACTCTATAGGCAATGTGCTAATGAGGCTAGGCCAGCAGGATGCCGTATCTGGTTTATTTAAACACAAATTGGAATTGGCCATAAGGCATTTATGCAAAATGAGAGATTGCTTGTTGTTGTTGTTTTTTGCCAGATTAATTGGCAGCTAAACTGGACAGATGTGGTGCAATTTGAAAACTAATGTTTGTAGGATATAGGACAGCATCCTGCCAAGGGGCATATCCTATGCTTTGGGATTCACAGTGGAGAAAGATACCTAGCTGGTACTGGAACTGCATGGAGGAGAGCTTGACAAATTAGTAAAGGTGCTTTCTACAGTTTGCCTGTTTGCTTTTATTTAACCCAACTTTTCCAAAACTCACTGGGAGCTCTCTAATGAGGATGATGGGCAGGAGTTTCAGGACTAACAAAAGGAAATATTTCATTACACATAATGCATAACTCAGGCCACAGTTATGCATTACAATCCAGGGAGTTCCTTTGAACAACATAGAGATGTGGTTCTGAGTAAACATTCCAGGAGTTATACCATATGATGTGGAATGGGCTGCCAGAAAATGTGGGTCTAGTTTAAGTCCAGGTATACAAAATATGTGCATAGAGTTGTTCATGGAGGAATTTTCCCCTTGAAATCCAACACATACAGGTACCATTCACCAATGCTGATCTTGTTGAGTAGAAAGGGTAAACATTAAATAGAACTTGTTGTGTGATGGATACCCCTCAGGCAAGGCCTCTGCTCATATGGAAAGCTCTACTCACATTCAGGCAATCATGAAGAAGCTCTTTATAGATCTTTTGATTCCATGTGAGAAGTTCAGAACTGCAGGAACATGGTAGTATTTTTGGAAACCTGAAGTTAAGACTGTAGGCTCTTCAGTATGCAAAGAGATCTTGGAGCACCTTTGAGACTAACTGAATGAAATAAACTGGTAGCATGAGCTATTATAGACTTGAGCCTACTTCATCTGAGGATGAAGTTAGTCTTTCAGTTAGTCTCAAAGGTGCTACAAGTTCCCTTTGCATACTGATTTTCCAGACTAACACAGCTATGTCTTAGTAGGCTCTTCAGATACTTAAATGATACAGGCTTCATTGTTCTGTAGCTCCTTCTCTCTCCAAGTCCACAGGTCAGCTGTCAAAAAATGTGATGTTACTAAGAGCTAGTTCAATTAATCCACCCCAACTTAAACAACAGATACTGGGGGAAGGTAATTGCTTTTGACCACAACTGCCAAGAATTTTTGCAAACTACAGTCCAAAAAAGGTATCTCTTTTAAGCTCTGATAATAATGATGCTTTAGTATAAACCCAGAAGGCAAAGTTTCCAAAATATTGTACAGACAAATATGGAGCAACAACAAAATAAAAATACTATCTTTATGTCCTGTTAGAGATTAGAAGGAAGAAAAGGAGGAGAATCATTCATTTATATAGCACCATTGATGTACATGGAGCTTTATACATAGAATAATAACAAAGAAACCAGTCATTTTTGCCAAAGGTGTGGAATCAAAAATATATACATGTGGACACACACAGGAAGAAGGGAGTCATGCAAACAAACAAAAACACCATTTTTTTTACAGATTATCCAATAATAATTAAAATGCAATAAGTAAAACAAAGCAACCAATATGCATTGTTAAAATATACCAGGTAATAAAAAAATTGAACGATTTTGAAAAAATATTTGAAAAAAATGATCCCCAAACATGTTTCTCAAGTGTTGGGAAACTGTGACAAGGCAAATGCTCATCTGATGAGCATCTTCACCTTTTGGGACTTACTTCTGTACAAAATGCCTATATTTTGTTTGCACAGAAACCATTTTTTTTTTTTTTTTGCACAGGAAATATTCTTCATGTGTGAATTTTGTGCAGAACAGCAAATAGTCTTCAAAGACAGAAGAGTGTTCAAATGCTTTCCTGAACCTGGAAGAAAATTGTAAAACAAATACTTGTTATTATTATTATTATTATTATTATTATTATTATTATTATTATTATTATTATTTTGAGAACAAATTTAGATAAGAATTACATCCTTGTGGTTTGGCTACTATGAAGAACAAGATAGTCTTTGGTTTGATCTAGAAGGGCTGTCAGAGAGAGGATAGTCCTATAACAGTGATTGCTTGAAGTAGCTAAATGACCTCTGTGTTCTGAATTAGTATATACCTGAGTACTAGATGCTGCAGACAAACAGAGGCATTTTACATGCATGCTGTTTTTCCATGTTTGTCAAATTAAATGGGCAAAGAAACCAACTGTACCAATTGTGTCCTGCTGTGCATTCACTTCTCAAAGCCTTTGGAGTACATCTATTAGTTCACCATAATTATCTTTTAAACCCTCGTATTAGCCAACATGAGTTATTTTTAACTATAGGTTAAAACATTCCGGTGAATAATTGATACACCACTGTTGCCTAGAATAATAAACAGTGTGTGTGTGTGTGTGTGTGTGTGTGTGTGTGTGTGTACCAATGTGTTGAATGAACCTTCAATTGGAGCAGTGCTGTACAAATGACAAAAGCCCAGGCAAAAACAAATTGCATCTATGACACATGGAGAATATGAATTTACATAAGAGTTGTCATGGAACGATCACTTCTTTCATCTGATAAGCCCAGATCTTCATGCAATGTTCACACACCCCTGAGGTAGGAGACAGTCTGCAACAACCCGCTTCCTTTGGATCATTTTAATTTTTTAAGGCTGACCCATTGGCAAATCATGGATCAACTATGACAGGTTGTCAACATTTCACAATGACACTGCTGCTGAGGAGGAAAAAGAACCACACACAAGAACTCAGATTCCTATAAGGTTGATCAAAAATTACCTGGCTTTGGTATTAGAAGTTGTTGTTATTGCAAACTATGTTTCTGATTTGACTTCATTATAAAGAATTATAGTCAAAGTGATGATTCTTAAAGCCACTTTGGTTGGATTGTGTAACATCTACTACTACTAATTACAGCTCCTATCATCTTTTATCATTGGGGAGGATGCCGAGGCTAATGAGAACTTAAAATTCAATAGCAACTTGAGGTCCATAGGTTCTCCTCCCCTTGTTCACAGTTTGGTAAATTACTTATAAGAAGGATGGATATGGCATGCTGAAGCCAGCCATCATTGAGTAGTTGTAGGATTCATTCATTCATTCATTCATTCATTCATTCATTTTATTTATTTTATTTCTATGCCAGCTTTCTGCCAGAAAGGGACTCAAGGTGGCCCAAAAATAAATACACATTAAAAGCTTATTACAAACATTAAAACCATAAAAAAGCATGATACCCACCCCATATAATAAACACTCCATATAAAAAGCCATCCCATGTTCACACATTAATAGCCTGCCTGGATAAAACTGTTTTTGCTTGCTTATGGAAGGCAAGCAGGGAGGAGGCCAGCCTTGCTTCTCATGGAAGGGCATTTCAGAGGGCAGGAGCCACCAAAATAGCTCTCTCTCGTGTTCTTACCAGGTGAACCTGTGATGGAGGTGGGGGTGGGACTGAGAGAAAGCCTTCTCCTGGAGAACTTAGGACTCTATAAGAGTCATATGGGGAGATACAGTTTCTCGGACAGTCTGAACCTAAGCCATGTAGTGCTTTATAGGTTATGATCAGCACTTTGAATTGTGTCCGGAAATGAATGGGTAGCCAGTGAAGCTGTTTCAACAAGAGAGTTATATGCTTCCTATACCTGGCCCCAGTCAGCATTCTGGCTGTGGTATTTTGAACCCACTGAAGTTTCTGGACAGTTTCCAAAGGCAGCCCCATGTAGAGTGTGTTACAGTAGTCCAAATGGGATATAATCAAGGCATGTGTCACCATAGACAGACCTGACAGACCTCAAGGAACGGGTGCAGTTGGCACACAAGTTTTAGCTGTGCAAATGCACTCTTGGCCACTGCTGAAACCTGGGCATCCAGGCTCAGAATGGAATCCAGGAGCACACCCGACTTGCAAGCCTGAGATTTCAGGGGCAGTGTAACCCTATCAAGCATGAAGTTTTTGTATGTGATTAAAAAAAAAGAAAGAAAAAAAGGCCTAGCACTGAGTATCACCCTACCTCTTTTCTTTTACAGATTATTTCAACATATCTGTCATATTCATACTGATGGAGAGAACTTACAGGGCAGGCAGCAAGAAGATGTACTACCAAGGATAGTGCTCAGTGAGCACCTTAGACTAAAAAGTCTGTAGATGAACTAATGTGTCTCATAATAGGACAGGGTCACTCTCCTCCCTGGTCCACCATTCCCATTAAGAAGGAAGCCTTATAATGGGAATGGGGAGAGGGATGTTAATCATTTATTATTTCATTGTCATATCTGGGAATGAATAATTAAAGCAGCTCCCCCCCCCAACTGTTGAGAAATGATTACTCTGCACTGTTCTCTCCCTGTTAGTGCTGCACAGTAATTATTTGCAAAGAGAAAATCACATGGTTTTTATATATTATTATTATTATTATTATTATTATTATTATTATTATTATTATTATTTTGCAGAAAATATGTTTCCAGGGCAGGAAAGAAATCCATTTTCTGCACAGACAAAAAGGGGGAGAAGGGTTGGGCAAATAATTCCTATGCAACACTCCATTATGTAGAATGTGAAGAGAAAATTGGGCAAAATTCTTGCTTTCAATTATTCTTCGTGATGATTTCCTAATTGTCATGAAACCTGTTTTGATTTAGGAATGAATATTTGTGAATGTTCATTCCATCCCTATGTGGCAACAATGTGACTATCAAAAAAAAAAAGTCTACAGTTTGGGGTCATCATCAAGAAGAGCTTTCCTCTTGTGTTTTTGGCTCAGTTCCCTCTTATTGCTACTCTTGCTGAAACATATATATAATCTACCTTCCCTGCTGTGGCACCTGATTGTGTAATGCTCTTCCTTTCTAGGCTCAATTCTCACCAACGCTGGCCTTGTTTTGATGCCAAGCTAAAACATGTCTCTTTCGCAAAACATTTGGGATCAAGAGATTATTGCCTGCCTATGTTGTATATTTCTCATATGGTCTATTTTTTTCAACAAAAAAGAAAAAATAGCCTGCTGTTTTGTTCATACTCCACCCTGAGATTTTATATATATATATATATATATATATATATATATATATATATATATATATATATATATAGAGAGAGAGAGAGAGAGAGAGAGAGAGAGAGAGAGAGAGAGAGAGAGAGAGCAGGATACACTCGCGCGCGCGCACACACACACACACATAATAAGATCTACCTAACATGGGCAGGAATTCAGAAACAAGGTCATGTTAGTCTGGATTATCAGTATACAAAGAGATCTTGTAGCATCTTTAAGACTAACAGAAAGAACTGAGTTGCAGCATAAACTTTGGTAGACTTGCTCTACTTCATCAGATGCATGGAGTGAACTGGTGCCCAGGAAGGACCTTTATAACCAAACTGTATGAATAGCCATAGATATGCAAAACTTGTGGGTACGGTGATAAGGTGACAAGTTTAATTTTAGCTATGGTCATTGAGGGACAAAGGCAGGAAGAGAAATGTTGTCTAAGGCCAGAGCAGGGGATGACCCTATGAATGGTGGAAGGAGTTTTGGAAAGTGGTGTGTGAAGGCTGGGAAGCAGAGAAGAGATATGATAAATTGGCTAAGAGCTGAGGTCTTAATATGTGCAGTGTGCCAGGAAGCCATTATATCTGTTCAGCCCACGGTTCTTGGATTCAAGTTTGTGGATATATTCTAATTCAGCTGTTTCTCTTCAATCTTTGCTCCAGTTTAGTTATGCCAAATATGGCAGTGGTAGAAACAGTTGTGGCAATGAGAAGATGAAGAAAGGGGTAATGGAAGATAAACAGAGCCAGGGCCAAGTCCAATATTCCATTATTAACTTCAAAGAGGTTCATCAAAGCCAGGTTCACTATGGAGGTAAAAATCACCTATGCCTAGGCAACTGGCTATCTGCCCCACCATAGTGACCTGGCGTCATGGACATACGACTCTGTCTACTACCCCCCAAAAAAGTTAACTTGACTAATAGGTGTTTTGAAGCTGGGAACATCCTGGAACCAACAACATTTTCTTCCAGTCATGCAAGCAAGATAATTTTCAAACCTTCCATGGAAAAGGGCATACAATAAACAATATGTTGGGTATGATCCTGGCTATGGTATTTATGCTGTCCATCCCATATTTATAGGACAACTCTTTAAAGCTAAGAGGTCATCTGGGTTTCTTCCAAACGTGTTTGTATTGCCTCTTCTATCCATCACATTAGGACATGTCCTATCAGAATTGCAGAAAGGCAAGGTCATGATGAATGTATGTCTTGAATAAATTCCAGCTTACAGGGCCTGCTTTGAGGATAGGGATGGGAATAAATTAGGCATTTCTCTCCTTCTTCCCCCCCCCCCGCAAAAAACAAAAAACTGTCAACAAGTCCATCTTTACTATGTATTATGTCACTATTGTATGCATTTAGCCAGCAGCAAAACACAACCCAAATGAGAAAAGCCTCAGCATACAGAGAACCACCATCACTTGCTAATGCCATGAGAGGATACAGCTTTTGGAAAATGACAGAAGCTAAGGCAATGCACTGAGGAAGTGGGGAAAATTGCCTGTTTTTTTATTATTCATGCTTTATAATAGGGTTATAACCATGAGCAATGACAAGCCAAGTCTGACTGATTAATATCTTATCTCTTTAAGCTTCTTTAGCATGATAACCATTAAGATTTGTTCTAATGCAGAAGAAAAAGGGCTATTAGTCAAACAGTTGTCTCTGATAAGCAGGGGAGGGCTAAAGTCTTATTTGTCAGTGAGGTCAGAGATATAGCATTCAAGGCAGACCATACAGTACAGGTTCCACCATTTGGGACAGATGACCTAGAGAAGAGGGTCTCACTAGTCACTCTTTACTATATTATATAAAGGAAGAGAAAGTCCAGTGGTGTAAACAGGGAGTGACTGCTCAGGTCTGAACAATGGAAGGAATCTGGAGTAAAGATTGCAGAAAGTCAAGGGAATGTCTACTTAGATGGGTCAGGATTTCAGTTCTTTTGAAATGGATTGGAAAACAGGGTTGGCAGCAGCTGGAGATGGATAACCTTGAGATATACCCACACATAGATGTATTAAACTTGTATCTATTTGCTTTTTTCTTTTTCTTTTTGACAATGAATTTGTTTTGTTGGCCCAGCCCTGGCTTCCAAGAGTTTTTGGATTATCTGATCCACTTAGCTCCTTGTTATGTGCTTGATCTTGTGCTTGATCTTGACTGTTTGTTGATTCTGGATGCTGTGGACCTGACTGAAACATTGCTGAACTCTGTTTGGGACTTAAGGCTTATATTTATTGAAGTAAAGTAAGTGTTGAACTGTGAACTGCTCTGTAACTTGGTTTGCTTATTTGCAACTGTCTATCAGCTGTGAAGCAATAAGTCTCTGGCTGGATGCCCAGGCTGTGTTTTGGACACTCTTCTTTCTTTCACCCCATCCCTCTTTTTTTCTCTCCTCTTCTCTCTCCTGACTTGAGTACAAACTTTGAATTTGGTTTGCAACAACTGGAATAAAAAAAGGGAAAGAGGGAGGGGGGAGAAACTGGGATATGTTAAAAGCAGCTGAATAGTGAGTCAACAGAGGATTAGTCAGGACTGACCCTGCAAATGGGGACAATTGGAGGGTATGGGCTTTTGGATACCATAAATCAGCCCTGGGGATACAGACAACGCTGACCACTGCTGCCTTAGTCTTATGTAGACTTACCAGAAGCAAGCTTTCTGAGCTTTCTTCTTGCTTTCATTTGCTATTGATGAAAACCCATTTCAGGAACCCATTTCAGAACAATGTGATTTCACTGCTGCTTTCCCCCACCCTTTTCCTTTTATATAATTGGTATGTTTTGATACAATAGCCATATAGAATTTAATTTCCCATCCTCTCAATGACAAGATTGACATTTGTTTTCAATATTTTGCATAACATACTCTAGCAAGAGTCACTGCAGTCACAATTACTCCCTATTTTCTGGTAGTTCTATGCCATTGTCAGTTAAAAGGAAAAACAATGGATGCAAATATAGCTGTAAAATAATGTATGCCTTGTAATTAGAGAAGTGCAAACTTTTTCATTGCTGGCCCTTGTCAGTTTTTGCATATATTCCATGCATAACTCTGCTTTGCTCTCTATCAATTTCATTGTATCTGTTTAAATCAGGGGTAGGCAACCTTTCCCCTTTAAGGGCCGAGGGATTTCAGCTCCCAGAAGCCTCAGCCATGTTAGCCAATAGTCCTATGTTGGCCTATAGCTCCTGGGATTCTGGGAGCTGAAGTCCTTTGGCCTTTAAAGGGAAAAGGTTGCCTACCCCTGGTTTAAATGCTTGTGAAAGTATCTATTCCTGCATTCTTCACCATTGGCTATCCTGAATAGAGCTAATGGGAAGTGCAGTCTGACAGCAACTGGAGGGCCAAATGATTCCCACTCTGTCTTGCAGTAGGTGTCATCATTATCCTCGTCATCATCATTCATAACCTACTTTTTACCAAAGACTGTGACTCAGGGGTAGGCAACCTTTCCCCTTTAAGGGCTGAGGGACTTCAGATCCCAGAAGCCTCAGCCATGTTGGCCAATAGTTCCATGTTGGCCAATAGCTCCTGGGATTCTGGGATCTAAAGTCCCTCGGCCCTTAAAGGGGAAAGGTTGCCTACCCCTGCTGTGGCTGAAGGCAGTTTACACAATGAAAAATGTACAATTAAAACCATACCAAGCATTAAAACCTATTAAACTATTTACTGTATTAAGAACATACACTCTAAAATTCTCACACATCTGTAAGGAGAGATGCCTCATTTAGGAGTCATACAAGTCAAGGAATAAGTTTTGGAGTGGTGATGCATATTCTTGAATATTTCATCCTTGCATGTGGGGAAGAATAATAACAGTAGTTTTTGGGTTTTTCTCCCCATACTGCAAGAGAAAATGAACATCCCTTTCTATTTCTTTCTCCATATGTGAATGACCAAAAGTGTTGCAGAGGAATTGTATGAAGAAAAACATGCCAAATTGTGTGTGTGTGCAAAAGACATTTTTCCTGAAAACAGGTTTTTGTGCAAAAAAAAAAAAAAAAAAAAAAATCAATGTTTTCCTACATAAAATATTTTTTTCTGCAACACTTTGGTCACTTTGAATACTGGAAGAAAGTTGTGCATTTTTAATTGGTCTGTTTTTCCTGATAGGGTTTCTTGGATGTCAGAAACAATGCCTTTTGACCTGGGAATGAATAATAATGAATATTCTGTTCACCTTTACTTTGGAGGTCTAAATTTGAACATCGCTCTCCCTTCCAGTACTTTAATGTTTCTCTAAAACCTACTATATGAAGCATCAATCCTGATAAATGAAGAGTGGAAAGATATATACTAACTTTTATTAGTTCAATAATCTTTATATGTGTGTTGGATAAAGGTAGGCAAAATTTCACTTATTTTCCATGATTCTGACTGACTACCTTCCTTGCCTCCTTGGTGGCACTTTTGTTGGAGACACAAAAGCTCTTCTTTGTGAGAAGGTATCAAAGGCTACGTTTGATGTGAATAGATGCTGGGTTGGGAATGGCTGTGAAAGGCAAGATTACATGGCACAGTTTTAATGATATTGTTCTCAGCAGTTGCACTTGTCTGATCCTAGGGCGGAAGTCAATATTCAAACAAAAGTTATGCCATTTTGGAAGCATTATTCATAGCTATGATGGATCCAAAACTAGGTATCAGCAATGCAGGAAACTAAAGAGGGGGGGCTAAAGAAAATGCCTTCCCCCCAGAAAAAAAAAACCCTCACAGTACTGTTTTGATCAGCTCATGGAAGAGTGACACAGAGCTTTCTTTCGAAAGTCCTGAGATTTTAGCAGGTTATAATTAGTACATCTTTTTGATGGTGGTTATTGGACATATATATTTTAGGGATGGAAAGCGCAGTCAAATATTTGAGAGGGAAGAAATTGATAAAGGAACGTTTTGATCATTTCAAAATCCCATCAAGACAAATTCTCTTCAATTTCATTTCTAGTCCATCTCTCTGCCGCATTCTGCAAATACTTAATGGTTATCCCACACCTGCCTTTCAGATGTGCCCATTTCCTGTCCCCACAAGCAAGGATACTCCATTGAGGAGGTTCATTGTTGTGTGTTGTGTTCCAATATCTGGCATGCAACAATGACATCTATGTTCAGTTGAATCAGTCAACAGAATATAGCTGGTGAAGCTATAGCCTCTTGCCTGCCCTGTGGTTCTATCGTTCTTGTCTGAACACTGACCTGTAGTTCTGGCCTGATCACTGTAGTTTTTTGAAGATATGTGGGAGTGGAGAGAAAACTGACTGAGAAATTTGTGGTCTCTTGTTGGAATGAATAATTTAAGACAGTGCATCTCTATTATATTTAGATACATTAATGACCTATTTGTTCTAATGGCAGAAGGAATCAAGAATGCATAAAAGCATGTAAAGTTGATATTTGTGGCACATTCGTTTTATTAATTATACTAGTGTATTTCCCATCTGCCAAGATACACAAGCTTCAAAGCAATGGGCCCCACATAATTCCCAAGGGATGGTGCATCTGTTCCTGGTTTTAAACTAGATCTTAAATACAGCTAGCAAGAGGCTAAATCCACTCCAGAGATAGTTTAGCATATTGGATTGGTTCTTAAATCCAGAAATGGTTTCACCACTCCATTGGCATGGAAGCCACCAACTATCATTAATTTCATACCATTCCTGGATGGGATTGGTGGGGAAGGATCATAAAACTGTAATGAATCCATTCTAAGCAACCAAACATTAGATCACAGCAGGATGACATTCAATATAGCCAGCAGAAATTATTCACAAAAGGCTTTGCAAAAGGGAGAAGTCTTCAGTGCCCTGGAAAAACTAGGAGGGGGGGAGAGAATTTCTTGGAAAGGGAGTTATCCAAACATGGGAACCTGACAGAAATGTCCTTGTCCCCAGAATCTGCCAGTCTTTATCGCCCCATGGCAGACTGGAAAACAAGACTTCTGAATCCCAATGTAGGATGTTATGGGCAGTGATGCTACAGAGAAGGCCATGATCTCTTTTATGTCTCTGAACTACTATGAATACAACATGGATTGACATGATATGCCATGACTATTGGCACATCTGTCTATGGTTAAATTGCTGGTCTTGGAGCATGACAATAGCAACTGTAATCCCAAATGTCAGCTATGAATTTTCCAGTAAATCTTACCTAAGAACAAGTGTTAGATATAGGACATATGACACCAAATCTGAGCATTCAACTTAGATCACATTCCAAGTAGGATTATAAATCTCCAACTTAGTTCATTATTATCTGCAAGAACTTTTTCCCAAAAAAATGTGTCCTCACTGCTGGAGGAGATTACAAGAGTTTTTAATGATTAAATATTTTAAATATTTTTAATTTTTTTGCACTTGGCCATTTGGGTGTGGAGATGGAAATAATATTTTTAAAAATTGAAAAAAAAAATCAAGTGCTGAAAAACCCTGACAAGAAAAATGTTGGACCGAGGAGCATCTTCACAGTTTGGGACATATTATGCACAGAATTTGAATATGCTTGTTTTGTGCAGAAAAAAGCTGTTTCCTGTAGAGAAAGCAGCATTTTTTTCCAATATTTCTTCAGATATTGGGAAAAAAATCAGTGCAACAATATTATTTCCTGCACAGAAAATGCTGTAACTGGGTTTGTTTGTTTTTTATGTAAAACTTGCACATGGTTGCTTTGCAAAGAAAACAGCATTTTCGACATGGAAAACTGCACAAAAGGTTCTTTTCGTGCAAAGCAACCATGTGTGATTTTTCTGAAGAATAAGTACTGAACTGCATAGTTTTTAAAAACTTTCTGAAGAATTCCTTGCTGATCCTTTCAAGAAGAAATTTAGTGGAGAATTGCATCTTTTTTTTTTTGGAAGGGATACTTAAGATCAAAAGCAAAAATATATCTTATTAGATATGAGCAAGGGCTGTGTTTGTATAGCTGAAGCCACATCTTGAGTGAAAATGAAGATAGAATGACTGCAAAAAGCAATGAAGTTTGTTTCTGCAGAGTGGATAAAAGAAGCTTTATTTGCTGTGGATTTGTTGAAGCATTTCTGTTGCTAAGGGCCTTTAAATATTTGTGCCCCCCTCTTCTCCAGTTAAAAGGGATAAAAGATATTACAAGCCCAATTCTGATTATTACTCACTTTTCTTTCTTCCTACTACAGGAACAATGAATCATGTTCCATCACCAAAACAAGGGAGTGTTTTGGAAAGAATGTGCTGGGATCACTTATGCCGCAGGTGGCAAGAAACAAAGACTTTTATTTGGGGTGATGCCACTTGATTTAAATTCCCTGCCCTGTTGAACAAAGTGCATTCCTGTTGATTTTGAGCATTTTGTTCCTGCTTCTGTTAAACACTAGCTAAGGTTTCTGCTGTCATTTTGGATAGCAGTGCTAAAGCCAGGGACAAAAATCTCTACCTGCACTTCAGATTTGACAGTGTTTTTAACCATCACAGCTTTATCATATGGAATCCTGGGAATTGTAGTTTTGTGACATATTTAGCCTTCTCTATCAGAGAGTTCTGGTGCCACAAAAATGACAAATCCCACAATTCCGTAGAAAGGAGAGTTAAAGCAGTGTCAAACTGCATTATTTCTGTCGTGCAGATGCAGACTCTTATCCCCTGCACAGTAAATAAGGGATTTTTTTTAAAAAAAAAATCTAATTGGTACAACATGATTTTGAGGGGTTTGTCTCAGAGAACATTTGCACATTTCCACATTTGGTCTTTGTGTACTTTTCTGTAAAATGATCATTTTTCTAAAAACAAATAAATTAATAGTTGATGTGTAGCCAAAGAAATGCATTGGATGGGTAAGGGTTGTTTGTGACTTCGGAGTCAGTCTATTCTATCATGCTTGCTCTCTGTTGATAGGTTTGTGTGTGTGTACTTCACTCCCAAAAGAGGAAATGAGGTTAGTGTTGTTAATAAAATGTGTGTGCAGAAGTGTCACTGATGCCCCCCATTGACCTCCTTCTATACCACATCATACAGAATCTTTACTTAATGGTTTGTTTGTTTTTTGTATTCACATTACTCATACATTTTAATTCCCATATATCACTGAATGTCATGGCAATAGTTGTGACATGAACAACTAGCAAAATTATAATTATACCTTTACATCTCAACATCATACACACAGCCAAAGTGCATTTACATGTACATTTTTTCATATGGTTAAAGTGAAAATTAGGGAAGATATGACAGTTTTAATGAAAAAAATTATAATTATTATGGTTATTAGAACAGTAATTAATTGAATTTTATTGTTGTTGTTATTGATTTTAAATTGAACTTGTTTAGTACTGTTTTAAGGGTGGGAGGGATATATTTTGTATTGTTTTATGCTGTTAAACGCCCAGATTGGGAAACCATTGGGCGGTATACAAATAAATTATTATTATTTATTATTATTATTATTATTATTATTATTATTAAAAAAACTGAGGCCTCTTCTTTCTGCTCCCATTAAGCCTCGCCCACACTCATACCATTTCTTTCACAGCGCTCCAGTGTGTGTGTTTTGGGTTGTTGTTTTTTAAATAGAAGCAACAGCATTTTAATAATCAAAGCCACAATATGAATAAGAGGACCTGGTTGTAGCATACATTGTAGAAAATAGATCAAGTCTGTTTTTTTTTTAAATAGCTTTTTAGATGCCCGTCTAACCCCCTCCCTCCCTTCCAAAGCCCCCAAAGGTGATAAATTCGGAAAATGCATATATAACATCTAAGACAAAGGTAACTATTCATTGGATTCATGAAAGCTCCAGTGTTTTAAAGGGATACAGGTGAATTCCACAGCCAGTTTATGCCAAAAAGCAGTTGTTTGAAAGAAGTGGTGTCACCCCTCCCTGTGGCCTGCATCCCCAGAATTTATCCCAATGCTGAGTGGAAAATCTTGATACTCATTTGTGTGTGTGGTGGTGAGGCTGTGCTCCATAATAATGTTGTTATGGGGCTGGGAAGGGGGGAAGAAGTCCAGCAATATGTATGTTGCCATGCATGGGTGAAGGGGGGGGCAGAACAACCTCAATCATGTGTCTGCTATACTATGGACATTATCACACGTGGGCCAGAAAGTGATAATAAAGTGAAAATGAG
>CM034704.1:23648600-23778063 GCA_020142125.1 Phrynosoma platyrhinos
TTTTTGTTTGGGATTTGTGTGGATTAACCAGCAGATTTGCCCCGTGTTTCGTCTGACCAGGATGAGTTTGATAGGGAGAATTGTATGGACAGTTTCCTCAAACTTGCCTTGGTGTGATGGTGATCATGTACACAAGCCCATGGCTGCTGAGTTTTCCTGTCAGTGTAGATGCAGCCTTGGTTTCTAGGGAGAGTTTGGGCTTGATTTGCTCTTATTCAAATGATGATGAAGGACAGGAAACCTTGATCTATCCAGGACCCAAAGATTAGAGAATTCAGTGACAATCTATGCAATTGCAACATAGGTAGTTTACCTCATCTGTAATGTCATGCAATGTCCTCGGGTCACATATTCAGCTTTGACTTGGCTAATGTACAGTTACCAAGGAATCTGTATGTTCTCTATAGACTGGCCCTACAAAAAAATAAAAATCCCTAGGCAACAGTGAATTACGGATCAAAGGAAGAAGAAGAAGAAGAAGAAGAAGAAGAAGAAGAAGAAGAAGAAGAAGAAGAAAGATTAGAAATTTTGCAAGGATGGAAACTAATTGTTTGCTAACTGAAAACACACTGATTTCAATCAGTATGCTCTAAAAGCATGTAGAAAACAATTTTCTACATTGTTATTTGGTCTGCTTTTAGACTGCAGGAGTACTTACTCTTGAATTTTGTCAAACACAGGCAACACTTCATTCATGCTGGTAAACCTCTGAGAGATTCCAGTTCCTGCTGCTGGTGGCTTAACTCCTCTTAAAGGAACAGAACTGGAACACATAAATAAGAACAACTCATTGATATTATATGTTCCAGTGGTCTTGTTCTATATCACTTATAGTTCTTTTGCAACACTTAAAGTACATACAAGTTGGTTGCTTTCAATTATGGACCTCTAAATGTATGAGGATTTATTCCTTAATTATACATGTGGTTATTACTGCAGCCTTAGAACACAATCCTGACTCATGGAGTTCAGGAGGGGCTTGTTCCAGCTAAATGAGTAGAAGGAATTGAATCAAAGGGCAGATATCCACACAAAAAGTCAGTGTTCCTCTGCAAGAGGAGTCTTTTTAGGAATGCTTTTTAAAAATATAAGCACCCTAGCTTTCCCAAGTATTTTTTTTTTTTTGGTCTGGACAGAGTCCTTTCTAAACTTGGCCAAGAGTGTTATGACCTCCCCAGCAATCCTTCTATTTTCTTTTACAACTGTGTCACACCCAAATGAGTTGCTGTCAAGCATAGCTGGAATTTGAAACCTTTATGGCAACCCATATTTTGCCTGGATCTGCTTTGACAGTCTGTGGGCTAGCCCTGACAGCAGTTTTTTTCCCCCCTGTTTTTAGAAGCAAGATACATTAGGCCAGCAAGAATTATGTTTCCATGGCACTGTCTTGGCAGTTGCATCAACAGCCCCAGATTCCCAACAGGATATCCAGAGAAATGCTGCCTATAACACAGTATGACAAATGATCCACATTAATGCTTTCTATGGTTCTAAGTAGGGGTTCAGCTCCTTCTACTGGCTGAAGCCAGTGGTTATCATTTGTTTTATTTTTGTCATAGGAGTTCTTACCAGAGTAACATAGTATCATTTGGTCAAATCTCACCTTGAATACTGTGTTCAGTTCAGGGCATCACAATTAAAGAAGGATGTGGGCAAGCTGGGACATGTCCAGAAGAGGGTGACCGAAATGAGGAAAGGTCTGGAAACCATGTCCTATGAAGAGCAGCCTAGGGAGTTGGGTATGTTCATTCTGGGGAAGAGAAGGTTAAGGGATGATACGTTAGCCCTGTTTAAATATTTCAAGGAATGTCATACTGAGGATGGATCAAGCTTGTTTCCTGTTGCTCCAGAGACTAGGATGTAGAGCAATGGATTCAAACTACAGGAAAAGAGACTCTATCTAGACATTAGTAGGAAGAACTTCCTGAAGAGTTGTTCTAGAGTAGAATGCACTCAGAATACAGTGGAATCTCCTCTTTTGGGGTTTTTAAGCAGAGGATGGATGACCACCTGTTGCAAATGCTTTGTTCCTGCATGTCAGAGGGTTTGGTTGGATGGCCCTTTTGGACTCTTCCAATTCTATGATTGTGTATCATTCTATTTAACATTATATCCAGGGGCTGGGGGAAAAAAAAACAGTGGTGGCCACTGGGAAACTCTCCAGTGGAAGGTCTTGGGTAAATTCCACTCCTTCCAAACTATGTTGGGGTGGATTTTGTTACTCCCTTTTTCAACATAACAGAGTTGGTATTGAAATACTGCAAGTGCTGATGGACAACTTTTGGTTAGTACTTCTTCTTGCTTCTTTGAACACTTATAAGATGAGCAGGAATTTTCAGATTTGCTTTAATGAAAATTTGGTGGCAAATTTTAGTGGTGCTTGGTGTTTTGAAATGAACACTCATGAGATGTTTCAGGCAGAATTGCTAAGGACAGCTTCTTACTGGGGATGGAGAAGGATTTTGTTTGCTGGGCAGCTTTAAGCAGATCTAATTTGTTCTTACTAGAGCAGGGGTAGGCAACCTTTTTGAGCCGGGGGCCGGGTTGCTGTCCCTCAGACAATTGGGGGGGCCGAAGCACCATAAATAAATAAATATTAAAAAAAAATTAAAAAAATGCATGCACACTCTCTCAGCCCCAGAAAAGCCATGGCAAAACCCCTGTGGAGATTTTGCCAAGAAAACCCCAAGAACAAGTAATAACAACAGTAATCAATATCATCATGGTGGGTGGCGGCGGCGGTGGCAGGACCAGCTTGGGGCCGATCCAAAGGCTTCAGGGGGCCGCATCCGGCCCCCGGGCCTGAGGTTTCCTACCCCTGTACTAGAGTAATACATCAATTGGAATACAGTTATTCTATGGATTGCAACTGTTGTTCTGTGTCTTAAAGTCATTCGCAGTTTATGGCAACATTAAGACAACCCTGTCACAGAATTGTCTGGACTCTGTACCAAAAGACTTTTAGGCTGCATTTGTTCTGCAGAAATAATCCAGTCTGAAACCACTTTAACTGTCATGGGTCAGTGCTATGGAATTGTGGGAACTGTAGTTTTGTGAAACATTTAGCCTTCTCCATCAGAGCTCTGGTGCAACAACAAACTACAATTCCCAGAATTCCACGACACAGAGCCATGATGGTGAAAGTGATGTCAAACTGGATTATTTCTGCAGTACAGATACAGCCTTAGCAGATTTTCAGCTGTTACCATGTTATTTAGAAAGGGTTGTGTGGCTCAGTCCCTGAAAAATGTTGAATCTGCTTTTCTTTTTAGTGGATTTCAGTGCCGTGGCAGAGTGGTGATTAAATACATAGTGTTCAGATATTGTCAGCTGGCAAACCAAAAGAAAACAAAATATATAGACTTTGGAATAGAACTATATAAAGTTTTTTTTAAGGATCTGACATCGAGTCTAATGCATAAAGACTGGAGAAAGAATAGCAGGATAAGAGAAATATAAGTTATTGGGGTTTTTTTCCCATTGGGAGATGCTTGGCACAGCTTCTTTTCTCCTCATGCTCATTTTTTGGACTCTGTTCTGTGCCATACGGCATATTAAACACAATAAAGATGTTCACTTGGCAGAGGAAACATGACTAGCAGCATCAGAAGAGCCATATAGATATCAATAAATAAATGGCTTTGCCTGCACAAAAATAAAAATTTGATTCAGTTGTATATAGCGTTGTCATCTGGATACAACTGGCAGGTAGCTCTGTCAGAAATGCATTTTCATAGCAAGGGATTTAAATTTATAGCATGATGGAAGCTAATGAAAAGGAGCAGTCATTGTCATACCTGTTGTCATTTCTGCTTAATATTTTGTTCAGCCTAGACAATGAAGAAATAGAAATAGTAAAAGAATTCCCATACCTGGGATCAAACATGGATAGAAATGGGGTCTGCAGTCAGGAAATCAGAAGAAAACTAAGAATGGGGAAAGTGGCTATGAAAGAACTAGAAAAGATTCTAAAATGCAAAGATATACAACTCAGCACAAAAGCTAGAATCATACAAACAATTGTATTCCCTATTAGCATGTATGGATGTGAGAGCTGGACAGATAAGAAAGAAGATAGGAAGGAAATAAATTCATTTGATATGTGGTGCTGGAGAAGAGTGCTGAGGATCCCATAGACAATCAAAAAGACAAACAAAGGGGTCCTAGATCAGATCAAGCTGGAAACCTCTCTGGATGGACTCTATTAAGAAGCTTATGGATATGGGTCTGCAGGAATTAAGCAGAGCAGTAGAGGACAGAGGATCTTGGAGATAGGGTTGCCATGGGTCAAAATAGGGTTATCATGGGTCAAAATCGACTTGAAGGCAGTTAACAACAACAAGAAAACACAGCTTTCTGTGGCTCCAATACACTTGGGTGCCTGGATAAACATATTTTCCCAGGGCTTCCTGTGCCTGGGATATTACCAGGATTGTAGAAACAAGGGAGGGAAAGAGATGTTGTAAAGATGTATATAAGGAATTGAAGCTACTTCTGCCCCATGGTATCTACAGATAGTTTTTGTGGCAAGGATGAAGAGAGAGATGGATTTTGTCAGTGTCATGTGACTTCTAATATAACCTGGGTCTGAATTCAAGATCACCTGTGCTTCTCTCACCCTGGACTGAGGTTCTGGAACTTGAGGATGTTTGCATTCTGAACTCATCCAGATCTGAATTCTCCACCATATCTAATGCTGTACACATTGTGGGGGACACTTGAAGCTTCAACAGAAAATTTGAAGTCAAGAGAAAGTAAAACACCATGCCCATCTCTAGTGTTGATGGCTAGATCTGAAGAGGCAGTCCAAACACATATGGCTAAATGTGGCTATAGTACTTGATGAGATTGTGAATACAAGCAGAAGCTTTCCACAGATTTGGGGACGTTGGAAACTCAGAAGGTGGAGTGAGAACACTGGGGGGAGAACACCAGCTCTAATATATGTTGATCTATCCTATTCAGGAATAATACCTTAATAGGACTGCCATTTCTCATGTTTCACATTTTAGGTTTATTCTTAATTCATTTCTACCAGTTTGCATTTTTTTTAAAAAAACATGTTCAAAATTGATTCCCATTTTCTAATATATTAGCAGAAATACCATTTTATGAGCAATTTTCCTGCACATAATGCATACTTGCCTTTCAGACCCTCCCAATATATGCATTTCTATAGTAACCTCTTGAAAATAGCATACACATTTTCATATGAATTTTTTAATCTGGCATGCAAATTTCAGAAAAGTGTAAATAATGAGGAATAACTGTATCTCAATTTGTTTATAATCTCTAGGAGTATAAATTAAGTAGGCTTGCATTAAAATCCTCCAGGAATGAATTCCTCACCAAAAGAGATAAATGAATAGTTTGAACTGTTTGATTAACTCATCATTATATTTCTGATGTACTCATCAATTCTTGACAAATCTTCCTTATAGATTTTGAACCAAGGCCTTTTTTTAAATGTTGTTTACTATTGTTTAGGAATAGAGGACTCTTTCCCTAATGTGTGTGCAACTCACAGTGTGCATGTAATTGACTCTGCAACTATATCTGCTAAAAGAATAAGCCTTGCAGATTGTCAGCACAGTTGTGATGGATGTCAAATCCATAAATATGATAGGGTTTATGTAAGAAAAAAAAGCATGCTGAACATAATTATAGTGGTCTACACAATAACAATTATGGCACTGTTGAAGTGTGGAAATTCATATATTCAGGGAGGTGCCTTGGTAGTGAAACCAATCATCCTACATTAATTTCCATCAAACGAACAGAATTGCTTCTTAATATGAAACAAAGTTATTATCCAGATCTATTTTGTTAGCCTTAAGGATTTTAGATGTCCAGGCCAAGCCTGGGATGATTACTCTGTAATTATTAACTAAAACATTTTGTTTTTGCCTGCTGTTTCTCGCATTACAAACCCAGAGTAACAGCTCCCCAAAGTAGATGCTATATTTAAAATTTGTTTAACCCAGTTTTTGCAGTTATTTCGGTGGATAAATTTCAATCTGGACACAGGCTGGAAGCCATCACTTAGTTTGATTTCACCATGTGGGGAAACAAAAAGTGCCCAGACCTAGCATTTGCGTTAGCACAGACGTCTCCAGAATGGTTAACGTGAGATAAGTTGGACTGCAAAATGCATCCACAACAGACATCATGGCAACATTAGAGTTCATTAGAACACAGATGGGAAATCTCTTGCAGGCTAAGGGCAGAATTTAATTTCAGAGAAGTTCTCTGGGGCTACATTTCAGTGGTGGCTAGGACCAAAAGCAAAAGGATGAGATCAGAAACACCAACATATTTTAATGTAAAGCTCTTATTGCCAGTTACTAAATTTTAGGAGAGGCTCTTCAGATGGTGAATATGAAAGAATACTGTAGAAATGCTAGGAAACCACCAAATGAATCTATCATGGGGAATGGGGTGTAGCCTCCTAAGTAACCCCAGGGATCTGGATTGGGACCCCAGGTCTCATTTCCAACCGCTTGTCCGAACTAGAAATGATTCAGTGAATGAAGTGTTGATCCACCATTCAGTTATGGATTCAATACAAAAGTGGGGAGTGCATCCCGGGGACCATATCTGCACCACAGGGATGTTTTTGTGGCCTTTGACATTTCCAGAAGACCTGATGCTGGCCTTTTTCTAGGCAAAAGAATAGAGAGAGAATTGATGCTCTTAGACCTTAAAAAAAAATCATCATGCTGTATGGTTTAGAAAAAATGAGTAAGGAGGCAGATACTCTGAAAGAGGGCAGCAGAGGTGCCTAATGAATGTGTTTTCCTATGATTTGTATTTTGTAAGTTACTGGCAAGTGCATAATATATTACAGATCAAATAATTGCCACAATTTGTCCCCTATGGAACAAATCAACTTCAGGATGGCTATATGAATATATAAAGGACAAAATGATGCTTCAATTACTTCTAGGATAATGTTAAAAAAAAAAAAAAAGGCTGAAGTTTTATTATCTGTTCCTTAGCCAAAGCAAAATAATAAAGTACAACTGAAAAGTAGACCACAGTAAGTGAAACCTGACCATCTTGATTCAATCCACCCGCACATGGACCCGTATGTAGTTCCTTAAAAATAAATCCTGGGTGTTATTTTACAGAGTAGTTAATTACAGGAAGTAAAAATGCACTCAGAATGCCTCATATTGGGTTATTTTTCTCCACATCTCCTATCTCTTTTCTAGTTTGGGGTATAAAGTAGTGTGGAAACGGTGTGATTTATGGGTGGCATGTAGTCTTTATAAGGATTTACCTCTTTGCTAATTTTGTTCTTGAAGGAAGCAATGAGTAATTTTAGCAATTTTCTTTCTATTTGAAAATCGAGAGAGAGAAAAGGGAACTATTCTCAGTTTGGGACTAATTCTGTGCAAAATTCACATTTGGTTTGATTTTTCACAGATAGCAACATTAGCAAATGACATATTATGTGCAAAATAAATGTTTTCAGCACATACATGCACACACACACACACACACATACACACATTCAAATTGTATGCAAAGTAAATCCTGAACTGCAAAGATTTTCATTAGTCAAGGATTCTCCTTCTCAGGGTTTCAAGGAACACATTTTTCTATCTATCTATCTATCTATCTATCTATCTATCTATCTATCTATCTATCTACCTAACTACCTATCTTTCTTTCAATACTAAACCCTTTGAAGGTCATGGTTGCCATTGATCATTCCAGGCCCTGTAGACTTCCCTGAATGCCATTTTGTCTAGATTTCACATAAAAACTCTTATCCCTTTGCCCTTCAAAAACAAACATCAGACAAACAAACAAAAACAAGACTCATGGGAACTTGCTCCCTCATCCTGTTTTAAATGTAGAAACAGTGATGTGCTTTATTGCCCATATGTATCACCTTTTTAAGGGCTGGTTTCTAAAAGTTGTTTTTAATTCCATTGGTCGTTTAAGTATATTCAAAATTTCTCATGACTTTAGTGATCAGAGTTTTACCAGTATTTCTTAACATTTTTGGAAACTTCTCAGAGTTCCAAGGCTGCTGCAGAAATGTTAGCTAGCTGGCTAGTCATTTGCTCTCCAACCCCAAAACTAAGGTCCAAAATACACTGCAGAAATAATCCAATTTGAGACCACTTTAACTGCCCTGGCTCAAGGCTAGAGAATTGTGGGAATTGTAGCTTTGTGAGACATTTAGCCTTCTCCATCAGAGATTTCTGGTGCCACAATAAATTACAATTCCTAGGATAACCTAACACTGAACTAGGGTAATTAAAGCAGTCTCAAACTGAATTATTTCTGCAGTGTGTTTTGGACCGAAGTACTAAAAGCTACTGGAAATAGGTTCCTGTTACCTGAAACATTACTTCTGGTTGTTATCAGAGATGTAACTGTAGCCCACCAGGAGTTCAGAAGTGCTACATATTCCACTCTATAACCACCTTGGTGTAAAGAGTTCATCTGTGATCTGTATGGTCATATTTCTCTACTGGCAGCAACATTATACAATGCTGACTCTTTAAAAGTCTGGTGATCCTACAACACCCACACAAGTATTTTATGATGCACTGTGAAGACCTTCCTCAATGCATGGACCTTAGCCTCACATGGCCATGGCCCTTTAGATAGTACTTGCATATTTTGTGAAGGAAAACGGCAATTCATTGTTAACAACTCACCATATTGTGTGACCCTTTGAACCTTTCTATTGAAGATTTGTAGAGTAAGCCAACCAAGTATGAATAACATGAAATATGGGATACTTGATGAAAACTCATTGTTGTGTCTCTCCTTTATTTTTCTCTTCCCATCTATAGTGGTATTTGATGACTGCCAAGGGAATCACAGGTTGAACTTCAAAGTTTCGAATCCAGACTTCAAAGTGGAACCCAACGGGGCTTTATTTGCACTGAGAAACTTATCAGAAGCTGGCATAACTTTATTTATCCATGGCCGGTCAGTGCAAGCTGAAGATACAGCAGAAGTATTGATTGTTGGCAGAAAAGAGAAACACAGTTCTTTAAAGGTAAGTTGCAGGAGATCAAATGTTACTGTACAGGGTTAGTTGGGATCTTCAGTTAGACAGAGATGTGTCTTAGCCATTTTAAGAAAGAAAGTGCTGTAATGTTGATCCACTTAATGTCTCTTGAAGAATTAACATACATATAAATATCATTTCTGGGGCTGCCTTCTGTCACTTCCATTCAGTCTCTAACAAATAACTAGCTGGTTGTAAGTATGGAACCTCTTTCATTTCATTCTCACATGCAACAACAGATAATCAGTCTTGCTTCTTTTCACTCTCTGCGCTGTTTTTGAGGACTTCTGAAGTTTGGGACATAAAGTTTGCAAAAATGTGGTGTGGCTTCTTTGCCCAGAAAACAGAATTTTCTGGACAGAAATGTTCTTTTTGGTGTATGTTTTTGGTAGAAAACTTGCTTTAGTTTGGCTTTAGGCCAAAGTGAATTCATGAGATCAAATATGAACATAATATTCATACATGGCAGTGGAATATATATCCAGATTAGTAAGAGGCACTATTCATAGTCTGGTGTTTTGTTTTTTGTTTTTTTAAAGGAACATCAGTATTTATTTATTTTTAAAAGATATGTTAAGAATCTCAGTTAATTCCCAAAGTGTCTAGATTGACTTGTAATATAGGCTGCTCTACATTAGATTGGACTGTAATTCATCTTTATTTTTTGTCCAAGTTTCAGACAGTAATCTCAGCTCAGATAGAAATGCATAACCTCCCCCTGGGCTGAACTGTTTAAGATCTCCAGGGCTGCTGGACAGAGTAAGGAACATTTCCAAACATGGGAATGAAGACAAGTAAATCTGGGAACCTTTCCAACCCAGGCATCATAGGGGAATAGCAAAGGCTCTGATATCTCTCCTATATTTTCATGATCACTTATCAGTATTCAAGACAGGGGGTGGGGTCCATGGGTTGCATATGCTCCATCTCATTTTTGTGAACTGCCAATGCCAACTATTCCAGCCCTCAAGTCCCTCAGAACATCCAATGAAAACTTGAAATAGATTACTCCTGGAAAAATTTCAGGAGTGGTAGATGCCATGTTGTCAGGTAGATAATTGGAAGGGGAGAGCCACAATGCTTTGAAAATGGTGGCATGTTTATTCATGCATCACTTGTATATATCTCCTCAACAATGCAACAGGATCTAGGTTTGATCATGATGTAGTATCTTTCTGAAGAATTGAGAGCTGCTATGCTATTGGTGTGATAAGTGTATGTTTGCTCCCCCATGGAAAAAAATGCACATTTTTGTTTGATGTAGATGACCTAGGTTTTGGAAGCATATCTGTGCACGTGGTGCCATTGCATTTGGTCATGCCTTGTGCATTCTTGGACATGGATAGTTGTGCAACATCACAATTCTCTAACAAGTCAACACTGCCATGTAGTTCTGTGAGTGTAAAGTTGTGCACCTCATTGATGTAGAATCCCAGATATTGTGTGGGACTCCAGTGGACTCCAATATATTGTTTTTGGTAAGAGTATCTGTGGATCAGGGAGAAGAAGGAATCAACTGAAACAAAAAAAAATGACAGCTGATTCTTTGCAAAACTTTGCTTTTCTTGCCTGCAGAAAAGCACTGGAATAAAAAAACCCAATGTACAGGGTTTTCTCTTTTTAAACTATTTAATTATGAGTTTGGATAAAAATCACTGATCCAAACCTGTGCACTTCGCTATCTACTCAAAAGCAGCCCCACTATATCCCACAGTATATCTTTTGAGGATCTTCTAAGCAGACATTCTTTCATGGTTCTGCTGCTTCCCGTTTCCTTGCTTTCATACTAACCTCTTTTCATCTTTATGATTTCTGCAGAAATTTGTTTGGCATAGAAAGAAGGAGGTGGGGAGTATCGGGGTGCTTTTTCCAAACTGATTGAAATGTTTGCTGCTCATGCAACAAAGTAACAAAAGAATAAATGCTCTAGCCTTCATTTCTGCACCACGACATTTTGCAAAGAGGCAGGCATGACAGTGACTTACAAGACAATTAAGCCAGGTACTTTTACAGACCTATAATTTAGAAGTACAAAGAAGTCATAATGAAGAGGTTATAAAGGATGAGTGATCCATTGTCTCTTTCCTCTCTTTAGTTCATCTGGCAGGCAACGATTTCATCTTATTTCCAGCAGCCTTGGTAGTTTGACTTAAATCTCCTACTTAAGAGTAATTTGGCTGTAAAGGAAAGGCTGAACAAACTTTTAAAAAATCTTTCTATCTGATCTGTTTCTATGTAACGTTTGATCTGCAGAGCACTTGGGCAAAGTGGACAAACATATAATGAGTGTTATCTTTTTAATGTCAAGATCCTTGGGGGAGGCACTTGTTTTGTGCCTTCAAATCAACTCTGACTGATGGTGATCTTATTTTTTTACAAGATTTCTTTGGGAGGTGGGGTTGCCATTGCCTTGTGAAGCTGAGGTCACCCAATGGATTTCCAGGGCCAAGTGGAAATTTGAACCCAGGTCTCCCACAGCCCAAAATTCAACCACTACACCATTATGGTTTTCTGTGGTCACTACACTAGTGTAAAAATATGGCACAAAAACTTGCACTTCCCCAAAGTGTGGCCTCTCATACACACAAGAGATCCTTATTTCACTTTTGACTTGGTAGGTGAGGCGGTATTTGAATATGAAGCCCCTCCGGGGTCAAATTGGCACAAACATTGCCATTCACCAACTTCAAAAGAAGTTGAAAAGACATAACTTCTTCCTCATCAAGTCTTGCTGTGGGTGCAAAAGGCACTAGGGTTGACTTGTGACCATCATCAAATATGGAGAAGAAGCAAAGCAGTTGGGTGAAAGCCTGCATCTACATTTTTAGGGGTAGTATTTCAAAGAGGGCCATGAAAGGCTTTTTCTATCCACAGCAATTCACTAAGAGTTTTCATAATGTCTATCCCCTTTTACAAATACAGTGGACCCTTGGTGTTCACTGGGGTTTGGTTCCAGGACTCCCTGTGGATAATAAAATCCATAGATGCTCAAGTCCCATTAAATACAATGGTGAAGAAGAATAGTGTCCCTTATATAAAACAGCAAAATCAAGTTCTGCTTTTGGGAGTGTATACCTTTTTGGAATATTTTCAAGCTGTAGATTGTTGAATCCATGGATAAAGAATTGGTGGGTATGGAGGGCCAACTGTAAAATCCAAGCATCAAGTAGTCTCTTTTAGGTGAGAATATTTTGCAAACAATCTAGCTTACTTGCAGCACACTTGCTTTTCAAGGGAACCATCAAAGGAATCCATAGATGATGGTCATAACTAGGAGATATGAAAGACATAGGTTGATTCTCTCTGATCCCAAATGCTTGGGACTAGAAGTGTTTTGGATTTTGGACTTTTTTGGTTTTGGAATATTTGCATATGCATAATGAGATCTTGGAGATGAGACCCAAGTCTAAACATAAAATTCTTTTACGTTTTGTATATACCTCATACAGATAGCCTGAAGGTAGATTTGTGCATACTGTTTTTGTCTATGAAATACAGTTGGTGTACACTGAACCATCAGAAAGCAAAGGTGTCACTATCTCAGCCACCCATGTGGATTTTGAATTTTGGATGAGGGAGATTCAACCTGTTCAGGGATGCTCTTCTCTTTTCTTTGTCAGCCTCATGTTTTGTCTCTTCCCAGCCATGGAGTTTTCCATATAGTGTGGGTTTTAAAAGATTTTTTTTTTATATGACAGACTCAACCATGCTTATTTACACTGTGCAGCCCAAATGTGTCAGCCTGAAAACAGTGGTACATCTCCATCTGTGGATGAGATGAAACCTGGCTAAGAATAGCTCATTTTTGGACCTCAACTTGTTAGTCTAATATAGGAAGGTTAAGAATAAGCATATGCTGATCGGATGCTTTGCACACAGTCTGCAGACTTAGAGAAATCCTGGTTTAATGGGAATGTAAGTGTGTTTTAAATAGTCCCCCACTGACTTTTGCTTTGCTTTGCTTTGCTTAGCTTTGGAGAAGGCGTGAAATCTACATCTGTGAAATCCCATTATTAATTGCCCTATTTCCAAAAACCAATAAATAAACAAAAAATTGACATGTTTGAAAATGGCAGATGACAATTGTCTATAATACTTTGACTGACTGATCAGGAGTGGGAAACTCCAAAGGCGGTAGGGCCTTATTTATGCCTCCTTCCCCCCAATCCAGAGCATCAATGATTCACCCAACACAATGATGATTTCAATTTCACCTCATTTTTCGCCAGTTTTGTTTTTCGGAGTGGAGAGGGTCAGGTATATGAGACTATGAAAAATCCCTTTGGTGACCCTGGGTTGATCAGTTTCTCTCTCAGCCTCACCTCCCTTACAGGGCTGTTGTGAAGATAAAGTAGGGGGGAAATATGCATGTTGTCTTGAGTGCATACGAGGTATGTTATACATGCAATGCTAGTTGAACAATTGGGGCGGCTAACAATGTTAAAATACAGAGATACAATTATACACCCCAATACCCACCCACCCCTTAACTGGTATCACACTGGTTCTGTTTCTTATTAGTACTTCGCAGAATGGTTCCCTCTCCTAAATGCTTAAGACTCATAAATGTTGCTATTCATTTCTGCTCTCAGCAATCCCTTGGGAGGCAGTTCAGGCAGCAACTGGCATTCCCCTCCTTCTTCTAGCTTACTAGAAAGGTTTCCTAACAAGTTACACTTGCAGCACCTTGGCTGACAGAGGGCCGCCTACGATTGCAGAAATAGCACCGTTTTATTTTATTTTTATTTTTATTTTTTTACGATCTGAAGTTGTTTCTGCAGCACTCTTTAAAAACTGCATATCTAGTGCTAGGGATGAAAACAAATTTCTCACAGCATGAGTTTCAAAGAGAATTATGCTATTCCTGCAGAACTTGTATTTGATAAACCTCCTGGCTTTGCTGTCTCTCAAGGATTGTGTAACAGTGGGGGTTGTAGAGCCCCCAGTAGGCTAGAAAGCCCTCGGCTAACATGGTTGAGTTTGAGTCCTTGTGATGTTTGTATTTATGAATTATATGGCTAAGCAAGGTAAGAGGTGTGTATGAAGTGAAAAGTGTGGAATGGTTCATGAAAGGTCCATGTACATGGTGGAAATAATGCAGTTTGACACTACTGTAAGTGCTGTAGCTACCTTTCATGGAATCCTGGGATTAGTTTTACAAGACCTTTAGCCTTCTCTGTCAAAGAGTGCTGTGCCTTAGAGCTACAAATTCCAGGATTCTGTAAGAAGACACCAAACTGCATTAATTCTACAGAGTAAATGCACCCAGGAGCCAATATGCTGTAGGGTTTTGAGTGCTAGATTATAACTCTGGAGATCAGGGTTTGATTCCCAGCTTGGCCATGGAACCCATTGAGTGGTCTTGGGAAAGTCACACTCTCTCAGCCTCAATGTAAGTCAATGGCAAACCTCCTCTGGAAAAATCTTGCCAAGAAAATCCCATGGTAGGTTCATCTTTTAGGTTCACCATCAGTCCAGGAAATGACTTGAAGGTACACAACAACAACAGATGCACCTGGTGTGAATTTGCATGTGGATGGTGATATAGTGATATAGTTGGATGCACCTACTCAGGAACTGGAGCCCTTTGGTATAAACTTTAACCTCTTTACTAATTTCTCTCTTTTCCAGTCATGAACACTACAGTTCATCAGGAATGAGTCATGAATTCAATGTGCCTAGTTTCCAAAGCAAAAAAAAAAAAAAAAAAAATCCTGCAAAAATCTAATTCTTTTTAACTAGTCATGGGTCTCGCCTCTGGCATATTTTGCCTCCTTGCAAACTGATACCATAAGATCCCAGCATGATACTGTTTTTGTAGGTGTTTAAACGGATTGTGTTTTTGTCTTGCCAATCACACTAGGTTTAAATGTTTAACTCTGTAGCAGCAGAAGTATTTTAAACAATAGCTCCTAATCACAGCAGAGGACTGCTGAATATTTAATAGAGGCTGTTGTACAATGAATGGCTGATTGGGTGTCTGGTTGTGGCATGACCTGTGAATCAAGAAGATGGGAGATCCTCTCAGTTGATATTATTCTCTAAACACCCATACCAAATTATGTATGCAACCATCTAATGGTTTTGTTCACTTGATATTTCAAAACCTGACAGATTAGAGGGATTCTTTTTTAAAAATAAATTGTGTTTTTTTCCCCCAGAAAGATTATGAATTTTGTATGCACCCCTGCTGTTTGTTTGCAGCCTGAAGCACTCAGTTCTAGTTCTGAAAGTAAAGCAGACTTGCAACATTCTGCAGAAAAATCTGGTTTGCTTGTCCTTATAAAGAGGGTTGTTGTTCTTCCAAAGATCTTCCTGTTATTTCACCCAGAACAGAAACAATCTGTTGATACTCAAAAAAAGTTCTCTCAGAGCTCTCTTGTGACTATTTGCAATATGTATGGCCAAAAGCCACAGAATCACATTTGCAAGTTCCAGGGAAAAGGAGGTGTATGTTGGATGGCTGGCATGAGGTCTTGGCTTAGTAGGGCAATCCTGACATAAAATCTCAGCTCAGTATGGCTGAGAACAGATGGCATTCCATGGTTCTCCATCCTATTTACAAGTGGTAGGAAATGTTTTCTGCAAGGACTTCAACTCCCAGCATTCCTTACAATTTGCTCTGCTACCTAGGGATCTGAAGTCCAACAACATCTGGAGGACCACATAATTACCAACCCTGTCCTAGAGTCATATGCACTGGAAAGGGAAGTATTGCAGAATTTGGACAAATGCATCAACCTTATTGAAATATTAAAGAAGAGCATTGGATATGGTCCATGTAGGCATGCATCTTGGAAAAGTTACTTCTTGGATTGCAACTCCTAGAATATTAGAGAGCATATCCAGTAGTCATGCTGGTTGCAGATATCTGGGAAGTGTGGTCCAGCAAAGAAACTTTGTCAATTTTCACAAGTATCCCTCCCTTTGAACCTTCCCTCACACCAACATCTTTGAGTCAATTGACTGAGATTTGCACCATTACACCTTTTTATATACTTTATTAATGTTAAAAACATACACTACAACAACAGCAAACTAGATCAGAACAGAATTCAGGAAGTCGCACCATAAGCATAGCTTGTCAGCAACTCCCAGTAATGGCAGCATAAATTCCTACAAAATTCACGAGAATTTAACTATTCCAAGCTGTTTGCTAGAGTGTAGTTCTGAATATGATTTTTGTTGTTGCATGCTATTTGATGACTCTCAGGCAAACCTATCATGAGGTTCCCTTGCAAGATTTATTCAAAGGAGATTTGCTATTGCCTTCCTTTGAGGTGAAGAGAGTGTGACTTGCTCAAGGTCACCATTGACTTTCCATGGCTGAGTGGGGATTTGAAACATTGTTTCTGGAGCCTAGTCCAATGCTCAAATCAATACATCATACTGCTTCTCACCAATATGAACAGGAAGGAGTTAGTTTTCTTTGAAGGAGAAGATTTCAGTTGAAGTACTTTATGGATCACAGCCAAAATAAAGATGCTCTCACATTGTTGCACTTCAGGAAAAAAAATCAATCCTCCCTGTACCCTCTCTTCACTTTTTTTGAATGGCTATCTAATGTATTAGGTTATTCTAGTCCAGTTTGTTACTGGAAATTATTGTTCCGTCAGCACGCAGTGCATTATGCTGTGTTTGGAGATTGGATTATTAATTGAAAATGTGTTTCAGGATGATCACAAGTTGCAATAAGTGTCTTGATTAAATCTTTTTCAAAGCATGCAATGGGAGAAGAAAGGAGCTATTAATCTTGACCCTTTGACAAGAGACACTTACTTAGACCTGGCAGGAAGTATGTCCATCAGCAACAGATTACAGGAATGTGTGAAAGACTAATCAATCAAAAAGCCATGTGCCTATAAATATAGTCTGGTTTGGCAAAGAGATGTAAATAAATCAAGGAAATCAATCCATAAGTGCTATCATTATGTGTATGAAAATACTAGGAGTATGGGGCTTCAAGGGCATACCTAGAGACTTCTTTTTTTTTTTCATTTTGAGGAGTGCACCAAAGCTCACCAATGAAGAACATAAAGATCATTCTACCTTTAGATGAAACTAAGAAAATTCTTTGCCTGAAACCCTGGAGATTCATTGCTGGTCAGAGTAGACAATACATGTATCTCATGTTGCACAATTACAGCATTTGGATTCCATTTTCATAGCCATGGTTCCATCTTACAGAATCTTGGAATTTGTGGTTTGGTGAGGCACTACAGCTTTCTGGGAAATCATTCTAAATACCTTACAACTTAAGTCCTAGGGCTACATAGGCTGGAGCCAGGACATCTAAAGGGGCATCAAAACATTATAATTGTGTAGTATGGAAGAGACTTGAGCTACATGGATCAATGCATTCTCTACAAATTTACTTGCAGTACAAATTCCAGAAGGAAACTAAATTTTCCAAGTTGTATAATGCCAAATGTAGTTAAGGCCATTCTTTTCTCCTTCTTCCATTTTTTATCTTATTCTCATCTCCTTCTGAAGATCACTGCTAGAGAAACAGGTCACTAGCGATTTGAACAATGGTCTCCCAGAGTCCTGGTCTCTAAAACCATATCTAATTGTCCCTCTATAATGGAAGGCCAAAATTTCCTCCTTTTCCTTCTCCTCCTTTTTCAGCAAATACAATAACCATTCTGAGAATAGCCTACAGATCACCACATTCCCTGCTTGAGCCACAAGTGAGTATGTGCTGACTATTCCCCTTGTTTCACGAGACAAGGCATGATGCAGGCATGTGGCTTTAAGATCAGATCTATTTCTCTTCTCTTTCCTTCCCTCTTTCTGTCTGCATCTCCTTGCCACACCTTCTGTGCAACATCTGGCATGCAGATATTTTCTGGTCTTGAAACTTGGCACACGTTTTGTTGTTATTTTTGGTTGGCTTAGTGAAGGTACCACCCTCATGTGGATTTAGGGTTTTGTTTTATGGACCACATAGTGGTCTCTTCATTTTGTTGATTATAAATATTCCCCTCCCCACTTATAAGTGTTGATTTATGAATAAGAGGTCACCAGTCAGAACATTGTGGAGCATTGTTCAAGTTAGAGAGAGCCAAATATGATGAAGCTATGCTGCAGAACAAAATCCCATGCTTGATTTTCTTCAATAAATTGTCAAGCCAAGCCTTTGAATCTTTCTAAAAAGGGAAACCTTGCCCAAATGTTAGGCTAAACACAGTGATAGTAATCAGTAAAGATCTGCACATTGATTAGAGTGAAGGGTCTTTTTGTTTGTTTGTTTGTTTGTTTGCATACAGAAATAAGATAACAGAACACTTTGCAGAAGTTTTTGTTTATTGGCTTGTTTCTTTGAAAACCAGTGTAATATAGTGGATAAGATGTCAAGTTATGGTTGACACCCTGTTGGGGGAATAAACAAGCATAAATTGTCTTCTGTCTGTGGGTCAAAATTTTGCACTGTTTTGTAATTGGACTATGCATAGATTCAGAACCTTGGTTAGCTCCAGAAAAAAAAAAGTCAGACTAAAATAACAGAGCAGATTAACTGTACCACTAACATCAGACCTGCCAGCCTCAGCTGCATGATGCTGGTGCAATATCTGGCTCTGTCTTGGCTGGGTTATCAATGGTTCAGTTGGTGCAATTTGCTCCAGGACTCTCACTGATAAAGATTTCACTGCTGCAAGAAAAAAAAGAAAGAAAAAGGTATAACCTCTGAAGAAACATGACAAGAAAACCCCATGGTGGGGTCACCATAAGTCTGAAATTACTTGAACAACAATAATAACAGAGAGAAAGATTTAGAGAAGACAACTGCATCAATGCTGAACACTTCTAAGGCCGGGAAGGGAGAATGAGATGTCCTAAATCTAGCCAGAGTTCTGGGAACTTAGATTTGATTTTTCAGTTCCCATCTTCTATTCACTGCTCTCCACATGATAGTTTTCTTGACTATTATTCCATTAGCTATGTCAGGTTTTGGTTTCTAGGGGGTTATTGAGATGGTGTAAATAATCCCAGTAGAACGTGGATTGAACCTGTGTTTTTCACATGAATTTGGAATGCATCCAATTAGGTTGGGAGGGAGAACTTCCAGAAACCTCAGCAAAACTTAGGATAATTTATCTTGGGAGTTCCCCCCCCTCCATGTTTTCCTGAAATATTTGCATTGTCAGTTATGTGGACAACTGATGCACATAGACCTGGGATAAAACTCTGCATGTTTTGAATGTTTCAAATACATCTGCATTGTCGACTCCATCTTCATTGTCAGTGCTGACACATGAGGGCAACAGAACTTGCAGAGTTTTCTGTGTTTTTTTCAGGCTGTGTAACCATGTTCTGGAAGAATTTATTCCTGATGTTTCACCTGCAACTGTGGCTGTCATCTCCAGAGGGATCTGAAGATGCCAGCTACAGTTGCAGGTGAAACGTCAGGAACAAATTCTTCCAGAACGTGGCCACACAGCCTGAACAACCCACAGAAGACTATGGATGCCAGCTGTGAAAAAGCCCTCAACTTCACATAGCACTTGCAGAGATGTGAATAGATGCAGTTCCAATAAAAAAATAGTGTGAGCAACAAATTGAGAATGCATGAGTGAGATTATTCGCATAGTCGTGTTGCAACATAAAACATGTGAATAACCCTTTGATCTCAGCAGCATTTGGCTCCAACAGCCCCAAAGGCAAAACAACTATGCTGGGATATTTCTGAGCCACTTTCTGGTGTCCCTGGGTGGTGGAATCTGTCAGGTCCCCAACTGCTTTGTGCCACATCAAGTTGCCACAGGGGGCGGCATGGGATCTGACAGATAAGTTCCACATAAGGCAACAGACGGCGCAGAAGGAGAGATATGCTTACGGCGGGGTGGTGGGAGAGAGACTCTGATGAGAGTCAGCAAAAGTTATTTGTTTCTTGCTCATAAAAGTTACAGGGAGCTGCTCTGAGCCATTTGCCAAGGCTTCCTCTTGAGGTCAGACATAGCTAGAAGCAACACAGGGAATGAAGAGTAAAAACAATTCAAAGAAATAAAGATATTGAAGTCTGTACCTATATTCATCCAAGAGAGTTTGCAAAAGTAATTGACATGGCCTAGGGTGACTTTCTTTTGCTCTCTCTCAATCTCTCCATGTGTCTATAATATAATATTGTAGGGTGGCCCCTGCCCCAACCAAGCCAAATGAAAATGTAGAAAAGGTGTCACCGAAAAAGAATAAAATGGCAAAGAAAAGGAGATGAGGGTGTTTTACCACATAAGCTTTGGAAAGGAGGTTCACCTTCCAAGGGTGTTTGGGACATGAACTCCCTTCCAGAAGGCTATGTGATAAAATACCCATATATCCTTTAGTCTATTTCATTCTTTTTTTCTACCTACTTCCAAGGTATTTTTAAGATATGAGTTGTGGTTCCAAACAGGCACCCAATTGTGGCTTCTGGACACCCAATGGAGGTGCATACAACTTAAACAGTGACCCACACAATTTCCACCTGTTTCAATGTCTCCTGCAAGTTATTGCAAACCAAGAATAAAAAACAATCCCTAAATACATATATTTTGCAATCTCAGATTAGATTTAAAAGGGCAACTTTTTAATGTGTTGATAAGCACTTTTATTTTTAATTCAGGGATTTTCAGGTGGTGGACAGGATAATAAAATTGGCTAGGATGTATTTGCAGCACTGCATTGACTTCCTTCCTTTAAAAGAAAAACACTTTCAAATCAATCTGAGCGATCATCCAGAGTGATTGAAAAGACTAGAAGGTCCCATTTTTCCTGTTCTTTCCAATTTTATTTTGAAAATCTGTATGTGTTTTGCTTATCCCAGAATATTTTCTGTCAGTTCCTAGTATGATCAGAGACTTTTTACAAAGGCTCCCCAGGTTGGTTGGTTTTAACCGAGTATAAAATCATAGAAAAAGGAACTGGGACTTTTCAGTCAGTGGATGCACCTTGAGTGTTAGGACTGTATGAAGTGGAGACTCTTTGGATGCATCTACACTGTAGAAATAATACAGTTTAAGAACACATTAACTACCATTGGTCCTTCTTACAAAATTCTAGGATTTGTAGTTTTACAAGGGACCAGCATTCTATAGCAGAGAAAGCAAAAGACCTTGTAAAGCTACAACTCCCAGGGTTTTGTACAGCATTTAAAGTGGTGTCAGACAATTATTTTTATGGTGTAGATGTGCCCTTTCACTTGCAAACCTTGTAAACGGAAGAATGGATACCCAGTAACAATTCCTTAAAAAAAAGTGTCCTCCTAAAAGCTATAGAAGTGTAAATGGGAAACAGATCTAGTGATAAATTGAAGACTGATTTATTTTGCCATGAGCATTTGTGGTTTTCAACCCACTTTTTCAGAAGTACATATGGAATAAAATCTTGATGCCACAGGTATGTAGTTGTGCTACATTAGAGTGTAATGGGATACTAAAAGTTGCAAGTTGTCTCACTGGTCACAGACCTTCAAAGGGCTATGTAAGATGATCCAGATCTGTCAAGCAATGGGCCTATTCTTAGCTGTAAGATCTTGTTCGTCTTCCACCATAAAATGGAAATCCATATGGCTTGTGAAGTTATGAGATTCCCAGTATGGTGCAGTGATTTGAATGTTGAATTATGATTCTGGGAGAACAGGGTTCAAACCTCTGCTTGGCCATGGGAACCCACTGGGTGACTTTGGACAAATCACACTCTCTCAGCCTCAGAGGAAGGCAAAGGCAAACCTCCTTTGAATAATTTTTGCAAAAAAAAAAAAAAAAATCCCTAAGTTACCAGACACTGGAGTTTGCTTGAAGGCACATACCAACAATAAATCCTCTTATCAGATAGCTAGGCATTATTTTTTAAAGAATTGCTATAGCTCAGAGCCAGCACTTTGAACTGTGAAACTGTTTCAGCAAGGGAGATATATACTCCATATAATAGTCCTCTAGAAACTGCATCTGCACTGTAGAAATAATCCAATTTGGCACCACTGTAACTGTCATGGCTCAATGCGATGAGATTCTGGGAACTGGAGTTTTGTGAGACATTTTGCCTTCTCTGTCAGAGAGCTCTTGTACTGTAGCAAACTACAAATCCCAGAATCCTATAGCACTAAGCCAAGGAAGTTAAAGTGGTGTAAAGCTGGATTATATCTACAATGTGGATGCAACCCCCATAAAATAATATTTAAGTTTAAACACACAGCTACATTCCATATGTACAGAAACTCATTTTATATTCCAGGGTGGAGAAAGAGGTTTGGAATGAGTGTTCCAGGCTACCAAGATTTATATTTATCAGCAGGAAAATGTGATCTTCAGTGACATCAGTCGTGGGAAAGCCTTGGGGTTAATTTTTTAGCTACAGAGATGTTGAGTGCCAAGGGGAGGAGTGAGAAAGCAAGGGAATCCAGCTCAGCTTACTGAAAGACTGTGAGCATTGTGCATTGCACCTCCCCAGCCTTTGCAAGTTAGACTTCTAAAGTTCTCCTGTCACCGTTAAATCATTGAGAAAGATTACTCCAGGTAACTCTTCCACAGCACCCATCAATAATGTCCTGCCAAGCTCCATCCTTTAGAGACTTAAAATTTACAGTGAGCCTAACATGCTTTTGTGGCCACATAATTATTTTTATTATGCTTTGTGGCGGTGTTGGCTGCCAAAAGAGGTTGTCCTAAAATCCCAATGTGACAAAAATCAATTTTCAGATGCAAATCAGGGTGCCATAGGTGACATTTTTCATACCCAATAAATTGCTTGTCTGTGGCTTTGAACTAATGGCCACATAAACAAGAGAGATTGGCGGCGAGGCATGGCAGTACAATCTTGCCCAGGTTCTAACTACGTGACTTGTCCTGCTCCACCTTCTTATGAGGCATCCAAGGGAAATCTGTAAGGGTGACTGCTTCCTTCTTTACCATTTGCTAATTTTAGCTCATTCATCTCTCCTGTCTTGAAGAGCTTGGATTTACAGTGCCCAATCTTTCAGACTTTCGGAATTAATTCCTATAGTTTTTGTCCACTTCAGACTGCACTACATGGAGGACTCCATCTTTCTCTAAGCACCAGGTTATGCTCATCATTTGTTTCAATTGATTGTTTTTCTCTAGTGCAGCATATAAACTAAGGGGGATTGCAGACTGCCAGAAATAGTGCAAATTGAGTCCACTTTTAGGGTTAGGGTTAGTGCTAGGGTATCATGGGAATTGTTTTTTTCCTGACACATTGAGCCTTCTCTGTCAGACAGCTCTGGTGCCACAATAAAATACAGTTCCCATGATTCCCTAGCACTAACCCTAACCCTAAAAGTGAACTCAATTTGCACTATTTCTGGCAGTCTGCAACCCCCCTAAATGCCCACCTTTGCTGATAAGGGAAATGCCATTTTTCTCTGGTCTTCTGTTCCAAGATGATACAGGAGCAAATGTGTTTTCACATACAGCATGTACACACTGCAAAACTGTAGCAGTTTGATACCATTTGGGTGCATCTTATGGGATCCCAGGATTGACCCAGAATTTTCTAATTTATTCCCTGAACTACAGCTTTCTGGCAGAGAATTCTATGTAGCTCATAACTGCAGAGAGGTCCATATAATTGATCCAGAGGTCCATATAATTGATCTGATATTGACAAACAGAATTAATGCAGTTTGATACTGCTTTAACTGTCACCACTCCATCAGAGGAAATCCTGGAATTTGTAGTTTGTTGTGGCTCCAAAGCTGTCTGACAGAGAAGGGCTAAATATCTTACAAAATTACAATTCACAGTATTCCATACCGTTGAGCCATGACAGTTAATGTGGTGTCAAACTGCATTAATTCTGCAGTGTGGAAGCAAACTTTGGACAAACCAAACCAAATCCACAAAAAAGGAAAGGTGAAAGGGAGGCTAGAGGGTCCAAATTTTTAAACATAGAATTTTCTTTATTATATTTATCTGCTAGGGAATGGGCCAGCATTATTGAATGCTGCAAACTAATCTGAGCCTGTAGTGTATTCATGATCTGCCCACCAGAGAGAGGTGTTTCTCCAAATGCACACATGCTCTTCTGCTTTAAACCTCTTTCTAATTAAGAGGCTGTAATAAGCACAAAGGGATAACTCTTGATTAGTTATCACAGCTGTGTTTCCCTGAATTGCAAACACAACAGCTTGGATGGTGGGCTACAGGGGAAAATGGCTGCTTTTGTTGGGCCATAACAATATAACGTCTTTGCTCTTTTCTTGGCAGAGGAAACACACTCACTTGAATGGGAGGTTCACCAAGAGAGGGCTATTCCAGATTGTGGAGTGAAAAAGCAGGAGCAGTACTTAAAAAGCATGCTTTCCAACAAGAGCAGTGAGCAAAACAAAAGGAATGTTCCAAAAAGTACATTCCGCAACAGAAAGGAAAAATCAAGGTGTACATATTGCTTCTAAGCCAGTGTGGTGTAGTGATCTGAATTCTGGACTAAAGTTGTAGAAAACCAGCTCAGCCACTGGCCAAGCCAGGATTCAAATCCTGATCGCCAGAGGCATAAACCAATAATCAAACCACCATGCTATGCTGGCTCCTTATTGTAGTCCTATCCTAGGGCTCTTTTGACAAGATTGATTCAAAGGAGATGTCAGTGTGTGACTTGTCCAACATATTGAGGTTAGCCATGCAGCAAAATGCAACAAAATCCAAAATCCACGAAAGAGCAATATTTTGTATTGGCCAGTCTAAGAGCATGATGTATTTTGTGCATTTTGGTTGGCCAATGCAAGTAACACTCTTGTGTGGATTTTGTTCTATTTGGTCCAATGTGAGTGACTGAGTAGTTTCAGACCCTGGTTTCTCAGAGTCTTAGTCCAATACTCAAAACCACTACACCATGCTGGTTCTAAACGACATACCTGTACAATTTTGCATCTCTTTTAAGATAGGAGATAGGTCAACCCTCTACAGTTCAACGTCCTTTGTTTCATTCCGCATTGTATAATCCTGAAGACCCAGTTTCCAGGAGCCTTACCCTGAGGAAGATTGCATCCCAATCTAGAATACCTATTACCTGAACCAAGGGGATCTGAAGCGTTGGTCCTTAGATAGCCTGGCTAGAATGCTTTAGGAGTCCAATTGTACAACAGGGTGCAAGGGGATGTTGGTGATACTTTCTCTGTTGTAGGCCACCTGCTGAATCATTTAATATCTTACAACAGTTATATGTATTAGTTATTGATATCACTCACAGTCTTTGGAGGACTGGAATTGCACTAGATCCAGCTCAGAATATGGGCTGAAATTCAGTATGGGACTCACATCAACATGAGTGGATTTACGTCTGTGTAAAATAGAACTGAGCAGATTTGCAAGGTCCATATTCAACAAGGGGCCACTGTGATGTTACTACCAATGAAGTGACCTTTGCAAATTGGAACTGATGGACATCAGGACCAATGTACCTTGGGAACCAATGCACATTGGGCAATCCCATTTGGATACCAGCTAGGGAGTGGCAAGGTGCATTTGTTGCAGATTTGGGAATGCCAGTGCACATCGGTAGAGCCTGATGTGCATCAAGCACTTTTGTTTGTGCCCAAAGACATATCACTATTGTTCACTAGGAGATTTCCATAATGCCTCTGCTATTCAGTTAAGCATGTGTAAAGTTACACAATGTGTGGCCACCATCTTCCACTTCTCATCTTTTCTGTCCACTTATTATAAGGGAACTGGTGTGGTGTATCAGAGATAAAAGAAGCATGTAAAAGGGGCATTTAAAAAATGTTATCTAATTACAGGATAGAGGATCATTGCCCAGAGAACCAATAAAGTACATAAGTATTTCCTAATATGGATGTGAAAATTTCTGGCAAATTCATCTAAACAAGACAAGCTGTCAAGGAGTTGCTGACACTGTGCAATTTTTCACAGACCCCAAGGATACCAGGAGGACATTATTTCCTTGAGTGTTCCACAATTTGTGCACAGTCTCTGCCCAAAAGTCAGGTCTATTTTTCTTGTGATGCAAAGTTCTCTCACACAGCAATCACAAAAGGATTGGTGGATTGATCTAAAAGATGAACAATCCAATCAATGTTTCTGAATTTTAATAGTCCATGCAATAAGCAAACTGATGTTATAGCTTTTTTTGCATTGTCTGTGCACAGTTTACACCATTTGTACAAAAATGTGAGTGATCTCACAAATCAAAGAGCACTAATTATTATTAGCAGAAAACTATCTCACTCACAGGCAAAAATAAAATAGGATGTCCAACTGAACATATGCATATTTAATGGGGGAAATGCACTCTCTCCTGCCTTGAGTGTGCATTTTGAAGTATTAGGGAATTCCAGAGTCCTTTAAGTAAATCTGTTGGCCTATTTGTCCAGCCAGTCTTCCCATCTAATCTTGGCCTCTGGGCCTGCCTAATCTGTCTTCTGACTGATCATGAATGATGGTTTCTTGTGGCAGTTCCTACTTTTTTGGTGGGTCTATAATGCATGCTTTTTCTTGTGGCAGTTTCCTGCCTCTGAACCATCAGTGTCTGCTTTTAAACTGTATTCCAAGCACACCTACAGCTCTTGTTATTTCACCTTTGTCACTGTGACAATGAAGCAGAACAGGTGCCTGACTTTGTACAGGCCAAGCTTTCTGGTTTTTCTGTTAGTGCCATTCAGCTGGCTGACTTGCATTTCCTTTACCCTGGGAAGGTCAGGCTTCTTTCTTTTTCCCAAAGCAAATCCTTGATGAGGAGCAACTGATGGAATTCAAGTCCTTGAATTCTTGCCTACCCCACCCTCTATTCCTGGCAAGAAGCACAGAGACTAAAAGTATGAGCCCTACTGTTCTATTCCTTTAAAGGGCATGGCAAAATATTCCTTGAACCAACAGTGAAATACAGGAATCTGGGTGCAGAAGTAACCTCTGGCTCATTTGTAGGAAATATTTTGCAAATACACATTGGCAAATGCTAATAAACATCAGGCAATGCAGACTAAACTTCAGCAGACTGAGCACTTCTATCTTCGCATTGTAACTCTATTTCTAATGGGACAAAACTCTGTGCACTTTTTTGCAAATTAAGAAATTTGCTTAGACTTTGCTTCCAAGAGCAGAATGGCAGTTAATATGGTATCAAACTGGATTATTTCTGTAGTGTGGATCTAGCCTTAGAACTCTTCTATTTGCCATGCTTGCATTCCCTTGGTAATGTTGTCTGCCCCTTTTCTTTGGATGCCTAAACTGTATTTCTACATATTCAAGTGATCAATTTCAAGTTACTGCAATGCTAGAAATTTGGGAACTTAAGGGAAATTTCATGGGTAAGTGCAAAACTCTTATTTGGGAGAGGGCAATGCCTCCTGACATGGGATATCTTAAAGACCATCTCTTCCCCATATGAGCCTGTCTCAAACTTAAGTTCTTCAGCAGAGGCCTTTTTACTTATCTCACGACCTTGTGAGGCTAGACTTGTGGGAATACATGGAAGGACTTTCTCTGTAGCAGCACCTCAATTGGGGAATCCTCTCCCATGGGAGGTCAGACTCTCTCCATCCCTTTTAAATTTTAGGCAGGCAGCAAAGACTGTCTTCTTTCAGTAGGTCTTTGGCACTTAGAATTAGGGACGTCTACTATTGAGGTTTTATTAAAAAACAAACAAACTATTTTTAAGAGTTTTTTGGAATTTTTGTTATTGCTGTTGTTGTGTGCCTTCAAGTCATCTCTGACTTATGGCGACCCTAAGGTGATGTTATCATGTTTTGTTTTGTTTTTCCCTGGGGCTGAGAGTATGTGAATTATCCAAGGTCACCCAGTGAGTTTCACCCAGTGGGGCATCAAACCCTGGTCCCCACAGTTGTAGTCCAATGTTCAAACAACTGCATGACACTGGCTGTCTTTTATTTTCATTTCCATTTTGCTTTAAATGTGGTTTTATCTACTATACATCACCTTGGGAGCCATAGCAGGCTGAGAGCAAAAACAGAAAAAAAGTGGTGATAGGTAGATAGAGAATTTTGCCTCCCTTGTAGCTAACCTCTGGGAAACTTCCTATTCAGTCTTATAATGACAGGTTTAAGAGTATAATCCATAGATACACACAGAGAGAGAGGCAGAGAGATGGGTATAGCACATGTGAATTTCACAAAAGCATTCTGCTTTTTTGCATCCTATAGAGATGATTGCCAAGTTGACAGATGCAGAAGGTAAAGTAAGTTTTGAAAGAAACTAAAAGAAAAAAAAATAGAGAAAACTTTGTCAAACATATCATGCAACAAGGCTTAAGTGAACCAGGATGGATTTATTTAGAGTAGTCAGTAGGCAATATGACTCTTAAGACACTGGCTTGCTCTGATGATTCAGACCTGGTGAAGAGACTTTTGCTTTGTTTTCTCTCTCCCCCCCCCCCCCCCCCCCCCATGATCAAGAAACATCCACCTAAGCAAGACTTCAAGTGATTAGAACACGGCAGGTGCTAAACCATCCCTGAGCTTATCTGTGTGTTTGTAGCTCAAGTTCATTAACTTGTCAGCACCGATTCCTTTCGAGCCACATGGTGAAATGAAAGAAGTGGGCGGGTGGAGAGAAAGATGATGAGCAAATCAATACCTGCTCTTTGGCAAGGCCAACGCAAAGCTGATTCTCTTTGGAAGTGGGCCTCTGTTGCAACGTCGCGATGCCATTGCATTACCGGTCAGATCATTGGTTTTTAAAGTCCTTGGGAACCCTGGGATTCCTTAGCAGCTTCTCAGAGGTTCCTTTGGGGAAAGATTGGTTATAGTTTCCCTGCACGACAGCTTGATATGTTCCAAGCTCCTATCCTTTGGAAAAGAACAAAGAAACTGTCACCTACCAAATTTGGATTTGGCAAAAGAACAGTCTAGAAGAAAGACAATTTTGGTAGAAGATCAATTTGATGGATGTCCGTTGGCCCGTCTAGCTCAATATTGTGCAGACATGGGGGAACTCAGGTTCTTGGTCAAATTTGGCCCTCTGGAGATCCTCAGATGTCTACATCTCCTCTCCCATGGAGCCCTGGTGGCACAGTGGTTAAATGTTGATACTGAAGCCACAATGTTGTGAGTTCGATCCTGCAGGGCTCCAAGGTTGACTCAGCCTTCCATCCTTTCATAGTTCCATAAAATATGTCACTGATAAGCAGTATAGAAATGTAAATGCTATTGCTATTATTATTTCACAGCTTCCCAGATTTTGTACAGTTTCATTCTCCTTCTAACAGGTTGAAATGCCTATCCTAAGGCTAGCAGTAGGAGATTTAAATTGAAAAGTGATTCTTAGGCCTCATTTACAACCAGAATTCTGTAATTCTGAAACTGAATTTGGCCCTCAGGGTGACCAATACACTTTCCTCTTGATCAACCATCATAGGCAGATGTCAGGATCATAGGTCCTGCCATGCTTGCTAAATGTATATACTGTATATACTCTGTATACAGGATGATGGGATATTCTACATTGTTGGTAATGCTGGGTGGTAAGAGTGCTTATTTTCTTTGGAAAATATGTTCTTCACTGGTAAATCACCATCTTCATTTTTTCCTCCTTTCTCCCCCTCCTCCATTTTTGAAGATTATTTTTCAAAAAAGGTTAGCATCATCAAATTTCCCCTCCTTTCCTCAATATTACTCAGATGTTCAACTCAGCCATGAGTCTCTGTCATTATAATTTTTGTATGCAAAGTCAAAATTTGGTCCCACTGTTTTGGTACCTTCTTGATTTTTTAAAAAATGTGGTTTGGGCTACTACTGGCTCAGCCGTTGTAATAGGAATGGATAGGAAATAAACCTTCAGATATCTTTGAGCCACATACTTTTTTTCCTCCTTTTCTTTTCTGTGTAGAAAACATTATCAAGATTTGGTGAGAAATAGCTGGTAAATTATGTAGAACTAAAACATGACAGGTCTGTGCATGGACTTGTGAAGAAGACCCTCAGGGAAGGCGAGGATGAGATGGATCATGCAGGATGTGAGAGGAAAGAGCAAGTGAAGCAGTAACATGTGCTCTTAACTATAACATCCATAGCCATCAGAGAGCTGTCATCTAGCATTTTGGATCTTACATATCTGTTAAATACATTGCCAGACATTTTGCACTATGTGACTTTCTAATACACTCAGAGGCTTTCTTCCACTACAGCCAGATTAATTCCTTTGGAGAAACATAGTCTTTATTTTTTTCCACCTAATTTTGCATAGGTTGTCTGTATCAAAGGACATAGCTTGGAAAACTTTGGATGACAACTTCCAGAATCCTCCAGCCAACATAGCCACTGCTGGCTAAGAGGATTCTGGAAGCTGTAGTTCAAAAATAAATAACATTTCCAAGATCTGAATAAGCCTGGGCAGTCCAACATATGCTAATCTGTAGACTGAACCACCTGTTGGGCTAAAATCCTAAATCCAATGTTTAGACCTAATGACAGTAAACTCATTCCATCAGTGGGATTTATATACATGTTGACTTACCGAGTTTCCACTGATTTACAAAGACAGAAGCTTTGGACAACACCTTCCAAAATCCCCTGGCCAACATGGCCACTACTGGCTGTGGCAAAACAATAAAAAAAAAATAACATTTCCAAGTTATGATTAAACTTGGCCAGCCCAGGATTGGACTGAATTATCTGTTGTGCTTAAGTCTTAAATCCAATTGCTAGACCCAACTACAGTAAATCCATTCAATGAATGGAAATTATATATATGTTGACTTATCAAGTTCCCACTGATTTAGGAGGTGTACCCTAAATGGGGACTAGCAATTGGATTTAGACCTGGGGGGGGCAGAAATCATGCAACCCAGATGATGTTGGACTACAACATTTTGAACCAATACCTATATTGGCTAAGTACTCAGAATTCTCTCATCTTAAAGCTACTCACTGATAGATAATTCTAAGTACTTATCCAATTACCAAGACTATTAAAGTAGTATCCATGCTATAATTCCTTACTAGATATACTCCTGAACTTGGGCATTCCAGGACAAGATGGCCTCAAAAAGTGGGAGGTCCTTTAATGGACCTTCAAATTGGCTGGTTCCCAAACATTGGTCTTCAAGGTGTTATGGACGTCAACTACCAGAAGCCACTATTAGCTTGGCCAACATTCAGGGATTTTGGGATCTGAAGTCCAACACATCTGGAGGACCAAAGGATGGGACCACTGAATTATAAAGGATTATTCTTTATCCACCTTAGAAATCAGTGCTCTGCACAGCTGTCTGGGCACATGGGAGGAAAATGGCTTTATGTCTGACATAAAAGCTAGCCATCAGCATCTTGTATTACTGGCCTCTCCTGGAAGCAGGGAGAACAGTTTGACCTCAGAAAATCATTCACTTTAAAGCTATCTTTTAAACACACATGCACAGAGAGAGAGAGAGAGAGAGAGAACAGTGGGCTCAAATCTCAAGTTAAATTTGATACATTTGTCTGTCTTTGATTTTAAATAAAATATAGGTTCTGTACATTCATGTAAATGGAAAAACTTGCCATGAATGTGGAGGCTCCTTGGGTCAATCTTTTTAGAAAATGTTGAGAGAAGCAAAATTATGTTTTAACAAGACTCTTAACAAGAGTCTTTTCATACAACCCTGCTTGGAGGAAGCCAGTTCAGCCCCCAATATTTGCATCTGGCTGAGAGGTTGCTTGGAGTGTAAGAGACAAAATTGAACCCAAGCTGCTTGGCAACATTCACCCTTTCTTGTACCCCTGAGCAGTGGAATTATTACACTCTTAGCGCCAAGTAGTTAATGTCTGTTAATTAGTTTGGGCGGAGGAGTCAATGTGAAACCCAAACTGTGAAGTGGATTAATGCACTTACATTTCCAAGCTCTTTGGAACCAGTTTCAGAGTTTAGCCTGTTTGAAAATGAGTGGTTTGGCCTCAGCCTCCTTCTAAGTGGGCATTTTGTCTTCATCACAGACCACCACTTCATTTGTCAGCCTGAACAGACTCAGCTGAAAGTGTTGGGTTGGGCTGGGAGAGCAAAAGCACAATGATAAGTGGATCATTAGTGCCTTAGAACAACCCACTTTTGTGTTGAGCAAATGCTGTTGCAGCAAATGCTGGAGGCTATGGTGAAGAAGTTCAGGGCCTTCTCTGAATTACTAGTCCTCCTGATAGCTCTTCAAGCAAGGTATAGCACAAAGGAGAAGGAAGAGCAACCCACTGATGGATTTTTTTTAAAAAAGTCTGCAGTCTCATAAAACTGTATAAAAGTGCCCTTCCAGAAGGAATTTAATATTTGGGCCTTGACATTTGGGGATGTGCATGAAAGAAAGGAGCAGAAAGACGTTTGTGGCCAGAATAAAACTGTCCTTACACTATGAAGAGGTCCATTTTAGGGATGGAAAGAATATCTGAACATATATTTTTTTTTTAAAAAAAGGGTCAAAAACATATATATAGTTTTTGAAAACCATAATTGTCCTGGACTGGTGAACATCTTCACATTTTGGGAATTATTCTGTGTACAATTCACAGGATATTGCTTTGTATAAAAAACTGCAGTTTCTGTGCAGGAAACAGCATTTTCTCTAAAGAAAGGAATATTTCAATGCAGAAATATTAATTTCTGCATGGAAAATGCTATTTTCAACACAGAAAATACAGAATAAAATTGGGAGTTTATTTTGTGTAAAATTCACACATGGTTGATTTGCATAGGAAACAGCATTTTCTGGGAAGAAAATATTTCTGCATTGAAATATTATTTTCCACATAGAAAAAAAAAAAAAAAGCTGGTTCCTGTGCAGAAAATGCTGATTTCTGTGCAAAACAGCCACATACAAATATTGTGCATAATAAGTCCTGAATTTCAACTAGTCTTTGAAAACTGCTTATGTCAGTCCAGAAGACCACTTTAGAAGAAATTATTTACTTCAGAGCAAACCTCTCAGTAGTATTTATTGTCCTAAGTAAATATATGCATAGGATTGAGCTGTTATGGCTACAACTGATGATTTCCATATCAGTGGGAGAGGGACTCCATTCTGGGTTTTAACCTGATATTTAAGGGAGCTATCCTCAAAATATGTTCAGCACCTTGGATAGCTCATTGGACATTTATACCAAACCCTGGAACAGATTCACTGCCTCGCTGACATGGGAGCCTTAGCCACTACTACTGGTGATAATTAAACTTTGGCTTGTTTTTTTCCAGGTCACTTCTTGATAGCTCACAATACTCACAATACTCACCTCAAAGACCATATGGATTTGATCTAGGACTCTTAAGTAGCTAGGACTACAGTTCCCAGAATCTCCTAAATACCATGGCCAGTAACATTTCCAAGCCTGGGTACAGAGCTGTGAAAACATGTAAACTGTATTGTGCCAAGGGAAAACAGTCAGTCCAGAATGATCCACTCTGAGAGATGGAAGTAGATCAAAATCTCAGAAAGAAAGGGTTGTGATTCCTCCCCCCTCCCCCCCACTGCCCTGAAAATGATAAGTTCAGAATGTGAAACCTTGCCCAGTTGTTCTCTGTCACTCTCATATGACAAAATGTGCTACCCTCTTTCCTGTCTATCCCACTATCAGTGGAAAGAGGATTATTCTCTTGGCAATGTTTCCATTAGTAGGAGGTAATACCAAGTCAATCATTTCCAGTAATGGCAAGTCAATAAAAAGTGGATGTGTATTCTATCCTTTTGTCAATGCTTCCAATAATAGCAAGTAATGACAAGTCAGGAAAAAAGGGAGAGGTGCATGCCTTACTTTTGTCAATACTACCAGTGATGGCAAGTCAGAGAAAGAGGATGTGTGTCCCATTCTTTTGTCATTTCCTGATGCCAAGAAAAATTAAACAGAGTATGCCAGACTGAAACCAGAGCAAATGATAAAACAAAAAAAAAAATTAGTCCCACATTTTTCTGGAAAGACATTCCAGGGTACCAACACTATTTTCCTCCCATTGGAAGCAGGGGGTAGGGTGAACTGCTGTGATTTTAGGGAGATGCTCTTTCACCTCGCCCCATTAATCTGCCTTGAAAGTTGGAACCACTTGTTATATCTCACTGTGTGCCTTTGTTTAGAGAAGGGAATATTTTTGGTTGCAAGTCATCCATCAAACACCATAAGGAATTTGCAAAGTGCACCCGCTGTGAGCATGAACTTCTCTTCTCATTATATTTGTTTAAAGTGGCTTCCCTCTGCACAGATGCCAGCGGTGCATCAATAGACCCATATGGATCATTTTTATTTCAGCACAGACCTACAGTATCAGGGCTGTGTGTGCTAGAGCCAATAAAATATCTAAAAGTAATTTTTACATGCTGCACTATTGCTTTAGGGAAACGTGAAATTGCTTTTGTACTTCATTCTCATAATGGAATGAGATCCATATTGGACTAGCATCAAGCATATATCTATAGTTGTGTGCATTTGTATATTTGAGACACAAGCACTTTTATATTTGCTGTTTTTTAAAAACTGCGCAAGGTGGTGGTGATGACAGCTAGGATGTGATGGCCATCAAACTGCCTGAGATGCCCTATGGAGATGGGATCCAGGTAGGTCTGGCTCGTTCTTTAGGAGAAAATGGTGACCTATCAGAGACCATGTTCTGTGAAATGACAGGATAGTGATGTTATCATTAACTGAAATATAGTGTTCAGACTGAAGGAAGTAACAGTTCCACTCTATCTACTTCAGGGGGGCCTAATTTAGAATATTGTGTCCATTTCTGGGTACCACAGTTCAAAAGTATATTAACAACCTGAGACATGTCCAGAGAAGGTCAATGAAGATGGTCAAAACTATGGAAATCAAACTCTGTGAGGAACAGTTTAGGAAGATTGAGAGATGACATGATAGCTATCTTTAAGTATTAAGTTTCTTCTCTCCAAAACAAGGGCACAAACTAATGGTTTCAAATTACAAGAGAAAGGATACAAGAGAAAAGATTACACCTAAACACTAGGCAGAATCTTCTGATGGCAAGAGCTCTTTGACACTAGAAAAGACAGTCTCAGAGGGTGGAGTACCTTCTATGGAGGTCTTTAAAACAGGTGGAATGGCCATCTTTTTGAAGTGTTTCAACTGTGTCTCCTCCATGGCATACGATTGGGTTAGATGCCCCTTGCAGGCTTTGTCAGTCTGTGAATTTCAAATACTTATTGGAAATTGCCTCCCAGAGGATGGCAAAGATGATAAGTAACATGGAGAGCAAAACATATAAGGAAAGGTTGAAGGAGCTGGATGTTTTCAGCCTGGTGAAGAGAATATTTAGGATGTATTCTTTGGACATCTAATGGGCTGTCACAGAGAGAAGGAGGAAGGTTTGTTTACTGATGTCCCAAAGGGCAGGACATGGTCTAATGGTTTTAAGTTACAGGAGAGTAGACTTTGATTGAACATTAAAAGGAACTTTTTGATGGTAAGACTAGTTTGTCAATGGAACCAATTACCCAAATAAGTGGTAGGATCTCTTTCTTTGAATGTTTTCAACAAGAAGCTAGACAGCTACCAGCTGGGGATGTTCTAGATGGAGTTCCTACACTGAGTGGAAGGGTCAGAATTGATGGCCTATGGTCCATGCAAACACACTGCAAAAATAATTCAGTTTGACAACACTTCAACTGCCATGGCTCAATGATATGGAATTCTGGAAACTGTAGTTTGTTATGGCACCAGAGTTCTCTGCCAAAGAAGACTAAATGTCCCACAAAACTACAGTTCCCAGAATTCCATAGCATTGAGCTATTGCAGTGAAAGTAGTGTCAAACTGGATTATTTCTGCAGTATGGATGCAGCCTATGGGGACCATTTCAGCTCTATGATTTTGTAATATCCACTCTGATCTGTAATGTCTTTGTCCTTCCTCCAATTTTGCCAAGTTTTTTTTTTTGTTTTTGTTTTTTTTGAGGTGGGGTGGGGTCCAGACTATTTATTCTGTGAGACATGAACCTCTGACTGTGGAAGCAAAATGGAAAGGGGTTTTAGCTGAGAGCTAATGTTAACTTTTTCAAGGAGGAAATTAATTGCTGCAGTATATTTTGCAAGGAAGCAACCTATATCTACAGTTTAGGTGAATAATATGAGAGCAGTAGGAGGTGTGGAACTGATTAACAGATCACATTCCTTTTGCCACAGCATCAGACAATGAGTTCACTGCTTGAGAACTAATGCATTCAGGCTGAAACTGCATTCTATTGAGATGTACGAGGTGGTGGCATTATGACTAATGGCAAGAGGCTGACAAGATGTAAATCACTTACTCTACTGCGGATACATATCCCTCAAAGTACATGCAGCTTGCCTTATAGATGTGAATCATTTTTTAACTAGATTAGGGAAGGTACCCACAAAATATTGATAAAGGGAAGAAAGATCTGGTAGCCTGACCTACCATAGTTACCAGAGGACACATACGTCTGCAAAGCTCCGAGTTAATTTAAATGTTAGTGAGAAGCATGACAAGATTTTGAAAGGGATCAGTTAAATTGTCTTCCATGCTTCTTTTGGGCTAGAAACTGAACCCATACAGGCAAGTGAGAAAGATGCACCATCCATAGAAAGAAACACCAGGCTAAGGTCTCTGGTAGAAGATGGGCCAAAGCATGGAAATGAAAGCCATGAAAGCTTTTGACTGCAGAGATCATGAAAATCTATGGAATGCTCTTAAAAACCACTGCATCTGATAGTCCTGATGAGAAATTTGTACCTAGGAAAAGAGACTACTGTTAGAACATAATATGGAGAAACAAAATGGTTCCCAATTGGCAAAGGAGTTAGGCAAGGCTTCATATTATCAACCTACCTGTTCAATGTGTATGCAGAAAATATCATATGAAGAGGAGGAGGAGGGAAGATAGAAGGAAGGAACATCAACAGTCTTAAGATGTACAGATGACACCATACTACTAGCAGAAAATTTCATAAACTTGAAAAAATTACTAAGGAAGATAAAAAAATAAAATTTGGGGGAAAAGTCATTGCATTCAACATTTTTTATGAAAGTAGAATGTTCTCAGTCCCTGAGACTTTTTGCAAAAGCTACCTATCTTCCTCACCTTGAGAATTTGCACATTTGTGAGGTATACAGGTTGTCAAAAGAAATACAGTGTTCACAAAACTATGCACACATTTGGTTGCCCAAATATCCAACTTAGCCCACAACTTGAGGAAATTACTTGTCTAGACATCGGGTCCCAGAATCCCTCAGCTAGCATGACTGTTGGCTAATGCATTTGCCAGCATCATCCTGAAATCTGAAGAAAATAACATGCTCAATTTGAAATGTCACTGGGAGTTGCTTTCACCCAATTGGAAACTTATTTTTAATAATTTTGGGGAGGTAGCATCTTTCTGCATCAGTTCTTCATGCCATCAAACTTAATTTTATGTGCATCCCTGCACAAGAAGCTAAACAACTAGGAACACAACAGGATTATTGGTTGTCGGTAATGGCTTGTCAATTTGCACGCCAATGGCAATTCCAGTTCTTATTGTGACAAATAGGTACCAGTCCAGCCTTCTAACTTATTCCCATGACAACTTCTAATGAAGTTTTTGTTGTGAAGACTAATGGTGCCTGTTATTGGCAAGCGGCTAAGCCATTCATTCAAATTTTTAAGAAGGTGTTAGGATCCCAAAGAGACCTTTCCAGGGAACGTAGATAGACAGAACAGAGAATTCTATAGCAGTGACAAAATGTTCAGACCATCACAACCCTGGGTTAGATAGATACTAAATTTGTTCAGTTGGGTCCATAGCAGCAATTTTCACACCTCTGTTAAGATGAGCCTTGATGTTGTTGTACATCATATTACTCAGCTTGACTGGGAAATCAAACACCTTGACATAGTAAGGTTCTGGTACAGAAACTCTACTTTAAAAGGTTTGGGGAAATTAGGATGATTTCTGAAGGATGTACATCCAGAGAGAGAGAGTCTGTGTGTATGCAAGAGAGAATTTAGAGTGAAATTTTGAACACATGAAGGTGTAAGAGGGGTCAGGAATTGCTACACTATCATTCCTCTTCTTTGCTGCTTCTCACAGTCTGGGGAAGCTGCCAGTTACTAGGTTGACCAGTGATGAAGAGAAGGCAGTCAAGAAGCACAATGGAGATACCAGAAACTCTGCAGGCAGAGGTAGAGCAATCCAGCTATAAATGCCAGTGTTGTGACCATGATGTAGCAAGCATTAATATAAAAAAGAATCCATGACACACACTGGGATATAGAAAGAAGGGCGTCTCTGGATCTTAATGCTCTAGTGAGCTCATAAAGAGAGATTGTTGTTGTTGTGTGCCTTTAAGTCATTTCTGACTCACGGCAACCTCAAGGTGAATCTAACATGGGGTTTTCTCAGCAAGGGAGGTTTGCCATTGCCTTGCCCTGAATTGAGAGCCTGTGCAGAAAAGGCAGGGTTTGGTTTTGTTTTTTGCACAAAATAACCACATGCAGATTTTGTGCAGAATAAAGTCCTTAATTGTGAGTAAGCCTTCAAAAATACATATGAGTTTTTTTAGTGCAGTGTTTAGTGCAGAGTTTTTCCTGCAGTGGGAAGGAAATAGCTGAAATCACTCTTTACTACCTTCGAAAAGAAACTTAGTGATGAATTGTATCCCTACTTGAGTATTAAAAAGAAGGAAATAATAATTAATACATCAGCACAACAAAATTTTGGAGCCTCGACACTGTCCAAGTTGGGAAAGGTGTTCTGTTTGTGACGTTCAAATGCATATCTTGCTGGAATGAACAGCTGAAGGCACATCTATATTCTCTGTCTGAGAAAACAAAACCTCTTATTAATTAACATGATCACAATCTTTAGATAAGCCTGTTTCCCACATGAAATCAACAAAGTGTAAGTCATTAACTTTGCACTTATCTCCCACCTGAGGGCTGAGATGCCATCTTGGACCTAAGTGGAGTAAATGTTCCTGTGAAATGAAGCTCTCCATGACTTTGAGAGATTATTAACAAGGGCAGAAAATGAGGCAAAAATATCTATCTATCTAGAGTAAGGATACAAAGCTTTCCCCCTAATTTGACATTGTGACATCATCACTATCTGATTACTTAACAATGAACTTTTTCCCTTATGAGCACACAATCCCCACAAATTCAGGAAACACACAACAGTGACCAGATCACAAGCACACAAAGGCTGCAATCCAACATGCTCTCAGCGTAACATACATGTTTGCATCCAGGGTAGTACACTATATTGGTTCTATGCCACTCTCCTGCAGAATAGCAATATTGTACTGCACATGCCATTGAGGAATGTGCAGATGCAACATGCAACATTGGTGTATTTGAAACTCTGCTTCCACTGCTGCCAGAAGAATAAGCCTGTTGCAACATGGCAAATAACTTACCCCACATGCATAGCATGGCCTATGCTATGTGTTTCACCTACAGGATGAAAGGAGACAAAGTCCTACATGCTGTGAGGCATGCATGCATGCATGCATAAATAAATAAATAAATATTTGCAATTTGTTGTCTAATTTTGCCGTTTGTATTTTAAGTCCATAGAGAGATTATTATATTGTCTTTTATATCACTTACACCAGCGTTAACGTCTTATTAAGATAATTAGTAGTATATGCATGCAAGCTGTCCTGGATTCACTCCCAGGAATTCACAAGAGTAGATGCTGTTGTTGTTGTTGCTGTTGTTGCTGCTGCCAGAATGTTTTGGTTGATGTTGCAAGGGCAGAAACAATGATATCGCTCCAAGAATGCAGAAGTTGGATTGTTGTCATTCTTCTAACCTATGCCACAGATACATGGCAGCTGGGCCTTTCTTTCCATGTTTGCTATTGTAAATGGATTTTGAAAGCTGACTTCTGCTGTATTGTGTGCTTTGCCTTTTGGACAGGAATTAGTTTTCATTCTGTTTTTCCTTGACACTTCAGATATTTTTTTTTTTTTGTGCTCTCTCTTGTGAATTTTTATCAAGCCCAGATCCTTGAAAGAGTAGAATTTGGAAGACAAAGAAAATGAAAGCTCAGAGATCTGAGGGTCATATAGAATGGAAGGTCAGAAGACAAGGGAAATAGGGTGAGGATGAGGTGGATGTTTCAAAAGTAGGGGTGCCAAAGCTTATCACCTTTGCCAACTTAACGCCAAGTCCTTTCCATCCCAAATATGAATAAATTTGCAAATCTTTATGAATCCTTGCTCCCATCAACATTATAGGTATGGTTGGTGGGATCATGAGAAAGGGCCTTCTCCATGGCTGCCCCCTTTGCACCTTCCTCCTTAGGAAGAGGCTAGAATGGGCCCCTCTTGCTTCTCCTTCCATTGACATATGAAGATATTTTTATTCAGACAGGCTTTTAGAACAGATGTGTTTTAAGGAAAAGTTTATATATGTTTTTCCTCACTTCAATTTCTTTTTGTTTCAAATTGAGGATAGAAATAAGTGGTTATTAGTTTATGTGTACACACACACACAAATCAAAAAGGACCTCAGACAAATGGCCTCCCATTCATACTTCCTTTCAGTAGCTCCAGAGAACTGCAGATCTGTCTGCAACTGCATTCTTCCAAAGAGACTGGCTATAATGTGGTTGTACAAATGCAAGGTGAGGCAAAAATTATCAGTCATTATTGGTATCATCATAAATAGAATGATCCTGAAGATTTCACTTGAATTAATCCTCATTAATCACAGGCTCAGACCCACCTCTTGAACTAACAATACTTCTACGGTTAATGAAGGTTGTGAGAAAGTCTATTAGTAGGACTCTGGCTCATGGGCTCTTTTATTCAGAAGTAAAAATGTGCTCAGGAAGGATAATAAATTGTGCTGTCCTCAGAATCTCAGAACTAATTAATCTCATTATTCTTTCTTTCTTTAGGAAATCTTTAAGGAAGAAGGCAACCTTGGAACTGTAAGGCAAAGAAGATCCATTGTGGCAACTCCAATCTTAATTCCTGAAAACCAGAGACCTCCATTTCCAAGACCAGTGGGCAGGGTAAGTGGTAGTACCCCTAAATTGACAGGATTATTGCATTTTGCTTTATGAGACCATTTACAAAGTTCAATGTGTCTCCCACCAACATGATGGAATGGATTTGTTTTGCCAGGCATTTGGTGTAGGAAAGATCCTGAAAGTGTCTCTCTAGAAGTTCAGAGTCACTGGGTCTTGCTTCTAAAATGAAATAAATGCATTCAGAATCCCATTATTTCCCAGGCTTGTTTTTAATATACAAATATTGTCAGAGCAGACTTTTGTGCATGCATTTTTATGTATTTTGTGAGGGTTTTCAGTTTCTTTACTTTATTTGTATAGTTCTCCACTCCTGTAGTCAGAGTTCAGCAGGAAAACACACACTTGTATGAAAAAGGTCTCATGACCAGTCCTCAGTATCTCTAGGTAAGGTTAGCATCCTGTCACCATAGACAATGTTGAGCTACCAAAGCTTCCCAAACTTTGGTCCTCCAGGTGTTTTGGATTTTAGCTTCCAGAAGCCCTAGCCAGCTTGGCCAACCGTTAGGAATTCTGAGAGCTGAATTCCAAAACATGTGGAAAACCAAAGTTTTGAAACCATTGAGTTAGAATGAACCATTGCCTCCCTACCTATAATTGTTGTTGATGTGGTTGCATGTGGATTTTCCAGAATATAATCTGTAAGAATTCCACTAACCAAATGTGTAGAATTCAGAGACATAGCCATAGTCTGGAATATCAGTATGCAAAAGGATCTTGCAGCACCTTTCAGACTAACTGAGCAAAAGTAATTGTAGCATAACCTTTTGTAGCATAACCTTTTGTAGACTTGGTCTTCTTCCTCAGATGAAACCTCAGGTACATCTGATGAAGTATACCAAGTCTACAAAAGCTTATGCTACAATGTCTTTTGCTCATATCGCTTTGCATACTAACTCAGATGGGATTCCAATATCACCTCTGAAGTCATGCCAGAAACTTCTTTATTTATGAAATCATAAAAAACATTAAAAATCATGCTTCCAGCAACTTGTCGTCTCAAGAAATGAGGGCAGAATATGTACAGATTTGTAAGAAAAAAGAAAACTATTTTTATACATATGTCTGGTGGTAAAAGCAGGAAAATGTTTATTGCATGTAGCTATCAAAAGAAAAAACAACAACAACGCAATATTAAATTTGAAGGGCACTACACCCCCAGCCAGTTACTCTGTATTCATCCACCATACCCCCTTTACATCAAATTCAAGGTGGAGTGCTCAAAATATTCTTGCATTTTCAAGTGGTAAGCTCTGCTCTTGAATTGCAATGCTTATATCTTAGAAGCTTGTTAAAAATATGGAGAGAGAAGAAAAGGAGACAAATCAAGTTCGGGTTGATATTATATTAAGAGCAAGGGAAGGGCTGAGGAAGGTAAAGAAGAGGGAGATAGAAATCACTCTTTCCATTGCACTGTCAGAGTACTAGGCTGAGACTTTGAAGCTCCATAAAAGTATGGAAGAAACCCATTTGCCAAAGGGGTGGCAAATAAAGATACTATGGGTTCCTTTCAGAGACAGCCTATGCCATTTGGCTGAAATGAAGCAGCAAATAGCATCCCTTGATTTATTAGAAGTTCCAAAAGCCAACCAAAGTATTGTGGCCAATGTTCCTGTAAAATGACACAAACATCTCTCCTCACATCTGACAGGGGGGAAAAATCATGTTAAATATATTAAAATTTACTGCTTTTTTGTGACAGCCCAAACATATTGTCTAACAGTAAGGCTGGTTCTAGTGCCATGTTGGAGGACAGCAGTATTACAACCTGTGGATGTTTTTTTGGAGGATAGAGGTCTTGCAACAGCTCTTTCTTTATATCAAGGAATTCTACACTGAAGTAGAGGAGGCTTTGGATATTATACAATGGGTTTGTTTTGTATTCATAGGAGTTTTAAGCAGGGAGATTTCAAGGTTTGGTAGACTTCTTTGCAAGCTGGTATTTTTAAATATGTCTCAAGAAAACACACAAACATACTAGAGTGCGTATGGGATATTGGTTTGAGTGTTGGACTAGCACTCTGGGAGACCAGAATTCAAAGCCCTGCTTAGCCATGGAAATCCACTAGATTACACACTCTCAGCCTCAGAAGAAGATAATGGCAAACTCTCTCTGAAGAAATTTTGCTGAGAAACGTCATGAGAGATTCACCATAGGAGTACCATAAACTGAAAAAGATTTGAAGGAACTCAGCAACAAGAAGATCCCTTCTGCATGACACCAAAGACCTATCTAGTCCAGCATTCTGTTTCCCAGAATGGCCAGTCAATGTGAGGAAACGCACAAAGAAGCAGAAACCAAATATTATGGGTATGTTTTCTCCAGCATTTTCAGGAATGAAAATCCTCAGACAGTTTCTCAGTAATTCGTCTTCTGAGAACTTTTGGCTCAGTACAGAATGACACTATATTTTTGTTTGCATGGGTGAATGAAGCAAACAGGGGCTAGTTGCTTCCATGTCAGTGGTACACTGAATCTGTTTCAGGCTTTAGACTGAACTGTAATGAACTTTATCCCCAAAATAGGTTCAACACCTTTGATAGCTCTATTAAAGTTCAGTTTATAAATCAGAATGTATTCCCTGCCCCACTAAACATGGGAGGCACCACCATGTGTAGAATGATAGAAAAAAATGAATAATTAAGGAGGCCTTCAAGGAGTATGAAGGCCTTGAATGGGCCAATTACTTATTACAACAATGATAAAATATATTGAGAGAGAGCCAGTGTGGTTTGAGCATTGGACCACAACTCTGGAAAAATCAGAGTTTGATTGCCCTCTCAATCATGGAAAACCACTGGTTGGAAATCAAACTCTCCACCATCTTTGCATGTGAGAAAGTTGAAGAAAAGAACATTTAGTGTGTGAAAGTGGGAATTGCTTATGAAATCTTTAAGCAAAACTACTTAAAATATCTTTATTCTTTCATTTCTTTTTCCTGAGATATTTTGACCCATTTTGGTGATCCGTTTGGATTGGAAAATTGTATCCAAAGCAGATTGATTGTGTGAACTAGAGAAAGCAAAGGAACATCATTTGATACATCAATGTACAATCATATTAGGAGAATCCTTTTTATTGTTGTTGTTGTTGCTTTTTGTCTTTTTCCACACTTTGCTTGCAATCTCCAAGGGAAGCCAAAGAACAAAAATTCACAAGCAAGCTGAGTGGCTTGAGTTTAATAAAAATGTAATATTGAGTGTTATTGAACTTGTTGCTTATAAGGACGAACAGAGCTGGGCTGATCAATAAAATGCTGTAATGAGTTACAGTCAGCAGGTCAGAGTGAGGAAAATGAATTAGCTATAATTCTGTATGGTCATTTTCAGAAATTCTAGCATGCTATAGTAAGCTTCTCACTGGCAATCTGTGTTTCTGTGGAAGTGATGTGCTGTTACAAAGCACGTCTCTGTGTCAACAAAGAATAAAGATGGAGCGTCTTTTTGTACTTGAGTGTGTGCAAATGTAATAGAACACTGTAAAGATTTGAGTCCTTAGACAACTGAGGACTAGTGTGAACTTTCAGAGACTGAATGTTGGTTCATCTAGGGAGTCACTGACATTAAGAAGCTTCCATTGTTGTTGACAGGTTTGCAAGGGATGTGGGCACTCCATACTGGCTCTCTCAATGATATGATCACAACTCCAAGACCACCAATCAGGATAATTTGGGGATTCTGAGGTGTCTCCAGAAATAAGATTGCTATCCTGTTGATAAGGAGCAATGATATTAAGTCAAAATTATGCCACCATAACTCGTCTTTTTTTGATAATTGAAGAGGTCAAAAATCTGTACCAACCATCCAACAAACAAAATCCCCCCAAAAACCACCATTCCCCTGCTACAGCACTCCCTCCCCACGATATGAACATTTCCTCACTGGTGGAAAGGGTTGGGTTGCCATAAATCAAATCCAATGTGACAACACTTGGCAACAACAAAGCAGGCATTGGAAAAGAAAGAGCCACTTCTAGTCAAGCTATCTAGATGGAGAAATAGCTACACTCTGAGTATGACTGAACTCTAACACCTATCAGCTCAAGGCATCATGGTCAGTTGTCAGGAATGATGGGAGTTCTAGTCCATCAATACCTTGAGTGCTACTGGTTCCCCAATTCTGGAGTAGACTACAGGGGGCTAGATGGATAAATAGATTGACCTACTATGAAACAGATTCATATACAGTGTGTCCTTGGTATCTGCTGGGGTTTGGTTCCAGGATCTCCTATGGATACCAAACTCTGTGGATACTCAAGTCCCATTAAACACAATGGGTAGTAAAATGGTATCCCTCAAATAAAATGACAAAGTCAGACTTTGCTATTTGGAATTTATTTATTTTCTTCCATATTTCTAAGCTGTGAATTCTTGAATCCATAGGTAAAAAAAATATCTGTGGATAAGGAGGGCCAACTGTATTCCTGTAGTGAAATACAGCATTGTTGTTCCTGCTCTTTTAAATTTTCATAGAATTATCCATGGATTTTGTTTATGTGGTTAAATGCAATCCTGGTTCTGAATTAATAATATTCTAAACACCTCATCTCTCTGGATTCAGGCCATGCCAATTGCTGAGGTAGAGATGGGAGAGAAATTGTTTCGGGTTGCATTTGAATTTCTTTTCCTGAACTAATACACAATTATATGCTGTGATACATCTCCAGAGTTTTTTGATGGAGTTCTCCAATGCAAAATGTGTGCCTTAGGAGGACTATGCACAAATACACATATATCAGGAAATTCAGCATGCATCAAAACTTGTTGGCAGGAATGTATACATTTTGGGAAGCTGTGTACAGAACTGTATAATTTCCATGTCCCTTAAAATGAACACCATAAATGCCCATACATTTTCATGAAAACTTTTTATTTATTTTACGCAATCTGACACAGAAATGAGGTGGAAAAGTATTTTGCTTGTGAGGGGGGAAATGGTCTGGAATTCTCTGTTGAGTCACTTTATGCATACTTAGCTGTGTAGCAAGGGGGCTAAGAAACCTGGTTAGTAAATTGTGAAGATGTGTAACAGAACACCAGCACAAGAGTCCCAGTGTGTATTGGGCTCTATTGTGCATTCACCCCATTTCAAAATGGTCACTTTGCTGGTTCCTCTGCATAGTAATATAACAGCTGAATACATATGTTGGGAAACAGCTCAATTTTAATTCCCCCAGATATCATTCTACTTATGAAGATGCAAGCCTGGAAGTGAATTCCAGCCACAATTAATCTATCCCTAATTTGGGAACCTTCCCTTTTGTTGTGACTTCCAGTGCTATTACGTTAACTATGTGTATTAATATACAAGTTTAAAGCAAGTACTTTCACTCAGGACTCACAACCGGTGCCTGGAACGCTGATATGCTTGAGTGCTCTGCTAGATGAGGCTAAAGCGTGCAGCACATTGCATGACTGAATCTTACATGAGTACAACTTGATCCGTGCTTGCAATTTCTTCACTAATAAACATACAACATTGCCTAACTTAGCCAGGACTAATTCACGATAGCCTTGATGAACTCAATTCCATAAAATCCAGGGATCTTGTTGACTGCACTGTGATTAGATCTAAATGTTGTAGCTAAGGGCCAAAAAAAAACATGGCATTCATAGGATGGGAAGGTTGAGGGGAAAAACCAATAACAGCAGAGATTTCTGTGGAAAAAATTACAGCAAGGAAAACTTCAACAATACATAAACATATTGTGGTTTGTATTTTTGTTGGAGCTCAAAAAATTCCTTTATAGATTAGTGGTGACTAGCCATATGGACAGTAGTATTCTAAAAGTTACAATGAATAACAAAACAAAATAGCAACAAAAAATACTCCTGGAGTATTCTGGCAAATATAGACAGGACCTATATCTAGCCATGCTTACTGTCTAATGCTGAAATGCAGGGTTGTTGTTGTTTTTAAACTAATTAAAAAAACACACAAATGACATAACAATGTAAATAGATAAATAAGATAATAAAAGCTTGTGCTGGCAGTTCTTTCTCAAGCCAAGAGAGGAGAAATCCCCTTTTTCTTCAGTAATAATCCCCATCCTCTTTCCACTAATGAAACAGTTATTTTCCTTTTTTTAAAAAAAAAATGTATCTTAAATCAATGCAAGAATCAACAAGGTCTGGAGTGTCAGTTTCTAAAACTACCATCATTTTTGTGATGTGCCAAGTCTCTTTAGAGGGAATTAGCAGAATATTTAAATGAGAACTGAGAAAACATTTCTCAGAAGAGCATATTCTCTCTCTTCGCCTCCTCCAGTAAAGAAGAATCCACTGTCAAAGAGAACCATATTTTTTTTTCCCAATGTTCTTGGAATATTCTCTTCCATTTTTTGTCCTGAAATGACACTCCATCTAGGGTATTGTGAGGAATACAAACTAGAACCTGTTGCTTTTCCTTGCTTTTTGCTCAGACTTCATTGAAATATGTTGGGATTATTTAGAAATCTAGCTAAACAGTAGGGGTTACTATTGACTCAGCTTTTGCAAAACTGAATTGTTGGTTTCATCAATAAACTATTTTGCCTAAGCATGACGACCTATATATTTTAATGAGAACTTATCTGTGAACTTGTCTTAAGCTGCTCTTTATTTCTAGCCAAGCTGACAATGAATAATTGAGGTGTAGCACTTTTTCTAAAAAAAGAAAACAAAACCCTATGTCATTGGTATTCACTTACCAGTATCCTTAATATGCTGTCAGAGGCGAGAAAATCAGTAGGCTAAGGATGACTAAACTATTAGAGACTGAAAGTGTTAGCTCTTTGGGTCTCTTTATTTTATTTCCAGTAAAGAAGAATCCAGTGCAAGGAATTGGCTTCCCTTCATTGAGTTTCTTGCCTCATATGCTTTGGGACTAGCACATGATAAAATTCCCCAAATATGATCCATTTCATAGAATCACAGAATCATACAGTTGGAAGCTACCTTGCAGGTTATTTATTCCAACAGCAGCTCTCATGCAGAAGTGGGAGATACCAGCAGAACTGTAGGAATACTGCAGTTTGACAACCCTTTAACTGCCATGGCTAAAAGCTAGGGAATTCTGGATTTCTTAGGTTGTTGTGGCACCAGAGCTCTCTGACAGAGAAGACTAAATAGTTTGCAAAACTACAAACCCCAGTATTCCTTGCCATTGAGCCATGGCAGTAGATGCGGTATCATTATTTCTGCAGTGCAGATGCAGCCAGTGTGTCAACTCCAGAAGTTATTTATGATGTGGCATGGGATGAAGCTAGTGTTCAAACAAAACAAGAATACTCCTTATCTTGGGTTTCAAAATCACGGTGTGGTCCTTTGGATTCTGTCATTATGGGTTTGTTTGTGTGTTTATGTGTGTTCCAAATTCCCTGTTGATCCCTTGTTGTTTCATTGCCTGATGATAAACTATTTCCCAACAACTCTGAATGTTAAACAATGAGTGATTGCACTGGCATTTTGGTTTTCAAAGAGGGATAAATATGTGATGTCCTTCACATCATTAAGCAATCCAGTTTATTTAGTGGTAATGGGTCCATTCACATTTTCCTTCCCATTGGAAATATTGATGGGTGGCATAAACAATTTGGCATTATTATTTAATATAAAAAGATCTGTTTTAAACCCTTAATGAAATGGTCTTGTCAAAAATGTTCTATTTGTTGCATAAAACATTTTTTCAAGGTGTTCTTCTGGACCAAACTGGAGACCTCAGATGTATTGGCAAAGTATTTTGCTTAGAAACAACATGAAGAAGTAGAAACACATATTTAAAGATTTTTGGGGGGGGGGGGGTTATCTAGTTTCTATGGCAACTGGTAAGTGCAAGTTACATTAGCTCTATAGCAACAGCAGAATTAAATTTTCTGGACAATATTGAAATATCCAGTACCTAATTTCTTGTATCTTTATAATAAATCATACTAATGACCTTAGAGTAACAACCAAAGAGATATAATCTAGTAACACTCAAGATCTTATTTAGCTAAGAACAGCACGAACTAAGGATTAGTCTGGTGCTGTGAGTGATGTGTTAACTTCAGCTTTGGAATTTAAAGAAATCTTCAGTTCTTTCAAATAGAAAGAGTAAGGATACATCTGCACTGCAGAAATGATCTGGTTTGACACAACTTTAATGGCCACGGCTCAATGCTATAGAATTTTGAGAACTGTAGTTTGTTATGACACCAAAGATCTCTGACAAAGAAGGCCAAATGTCTCACAAAACTACAATTCCCAGAACCGCATAGCATATAGAGCCATGACAGTTAAAATGGTGTCAGCCTGGATTATTTCTGCAGTGTGTATGCAGTGAAAGATATACCTACAGAACATTTAATGGATGAGCTTTTGAGTCTTTCTAGTAAATTTCATATTGAACAAATGGGGTAAAACTATTATTTCTGTGCAAAAGTATCAGATTATCACAGATCACCAGCCCCAGGTAGAATATTTGGATAGCTTTTGATAGCATCTTTCCTTTCCCTTCCAAAGTCTGGGAATCACTGTTCTAAAACTATAGTTGAACAGGGAGTTTAGCTTGTTTTCCATTGTTAATAGTCATATATTTAATATTGTAAATGTTTTTGTGCATTATATCACCTTTGAAGGCTTCGTGGGTTCAGCAGCAATAAACAAATGCCTTAAATAAATGACTAAATAAAATATCTACCTATTGGGATGGAGAAAACAGAGGCTAGGGTACCACAAAATGATGATGACTTTCTGGGGGGGAAAACCTCGAGGAATGGATTAGAACCAGAGTAGGATGGGGGTCATTCCCAGCACCTGAGATTCACCATGTCTGATATCTTGAATTGAACTATAATTAACAAGGAACTTCAGGAAACTATTGACTTTATCTCCTGACATCTGGCACATCATGACCAATTTCAGCAATAAGTATTGCTATACCACAATCTATATCTAGCAAGTATATTTTTCAATGGTTTGTTGTTAAGTGCCATCAAATTGACTTTGACTCATGAATGAGAAATCTTAAAGGGTCTTTACAGACTGCCAGAAATAATGCAGCTTGAGACCACTTTAACTGCCCTAGCTCAGTGCTAGGGAATCATGGGAACTGGAGTTTTTTTTTTTTTCTGAGACATTGAGTCTTCTCTGTCAGAGAGCTCTGGTGCCACAATAAACTAAAGTTCCCATTATTCCCTAGCACTGAGGCAGGACAGTTAAAGTGGCCTCAAGCTGCATTATTTCTGGCAGTTGGTAAAGGCCCCAAGTTTTCTTCAGAGATCTGTTTTTGACTGCCAATCTTGGGTTAACATTTGAATCCTCATCTACTTTACTATTCAGCTGGTTGTCACCTTCTTCAGATTACTTTTGCCCATGGAATTTTTGTGCATTCTAGGAGATATTTCCAGAAACAACTGAATTTTCAATCATCTCTTACTCATGTATATGTTTTAGTATGTAGTTTTTCATAGCCCAGTTTTGTTTTGGTCTGTGTACTATTGGTTCCTATCAAAATACAAACAATATTCCTTTCTGCTCCATCCAACAATTCATGAAGTGACAGTATCAGGAAGAGAATAATCAAAAGAAGACCTTGAGAACTTGCATGATATTTTAAAATATTTTCCTGTGAGGGAAGACCACACTGAATTCTTTTCTACAAAAATCAACATCTAGATGTTCAGACAACACAGAAGCAATGAAAAATTGCCTTAGTTGGGGAGATAAAAAAGGCTCATCCTGAGAAGTCTTTCTCCTAATGCAAGTTGAGAAGTCAAACACTTATTTGGGTGACAGTTTCTATTAAGGCAATAAGAGGGTGAGGTTCAAACAAAGGCAGCATTGGCTATAAATTATGAAAAAAGTTATTAAGGAAAGGTGACAGACAGATTATTCCCAAAGACAGCGGTGTGTACTTTATATGGATGTTGGACAAAATGGAGTGTAAATAGCTGGGGCTCAGTGTCATGATGGTTGCTTTACATTCTCCTCCCCTGCTTTGTTCTTCCAGCTTTCATTAATCAAAAGTTATTAATGGTGAGTTTTTGATAACATGAAATTAAAGAAGGGAAAGTGCTACCATCATTTGAGCAACGCTGAATATAGAACTAGCCTGACAGGCTAAGCCCTGTATCAGCTTATTTTAAAAAGATATATAACGTAGAACCATTCTACATATGAAAGATATGATGTGTGACATAGTAATTGCATTTCTTACCCAAGGCACAGTTATATTAACTGGAAGATGGGAGAGAGGGTTTGTGAGAGCCAGTGAGTTTGCTGACTAGGATCCAATGACCACAAATCAGCTTTCTGGACTATTTATTTATTTATTTATTTATTGAAAGGATTTATAGCCCACCTTTCTTCCATAATGGGATTCAAGGCAGGTCTTTACTAACCTGCTCTTTGTGAGTTTGAAGTTGGGAAAGTGTAGGTGAGCTTTTCAGGGCTGGCTCCATTATTAGGCAGAGTAAGGTGAACTTAGGTTGTTATGGAAAGGAGGAAAGTTGTTAATTATTGTGCTATTATTGCATTATTGTTATTTTTGCTGCAAGTGATGAGGAGTAAGTAATGCCAATTGATTTTGGGTGGTCATGAAGATGCCATTCACTGCTTTGCCTCAGGCAGCCAAATGTCTTCAGCTGGTCCCATATCTGTGTACATGTGTGGGAATAGTGCCAAATACACCCAGGAAATGGCTTTTACTTCTAAAAGTCCCCTCTGTCATAGGCACCTGACCTATTTATGAGATAAGATATGTGGGCCAGGATGCAGATCTAAGCCAGGATGATTTGCATTTAATTGAGTACAGCACACCCGGGCCAGCTGTGGGCTTTTCATGCATGGATTTGAGCTTTCACGGACTACAAGTCCTGGCTTTTTTAATGGGTGCATGTGCACACCTGTTGAAAACAAAAGGACTTGAGGTCCCACATTTTTTGTTATCCATGGGGGGGGGGGGCTGGAATGGATCCCCTATGGTTCACTAGTGACCATTGTATACAAATGGGCTGGAATCCTGTTGGTGACATAGGAAGGTGCAACTTTATATTATGCTTGCATATGTACTTTTCTAGACATTGCAGATGAAAGTATTCAATGCCTCCATCTTCAACTTCAACTTCAACTACATCTTCTTTGCTTCCAAAATCAGATACCATATGCTGACTTTAGGGTATTTAGGCTGATTATAATGGACTGTCCAATGAATACTGAATGCTGTAGCTTTGATGTGCTCACACTGTAAAATGGCAGTTATAGATATTTTTTCTTTTCCACTTCTGGATCAATAAAATCACTGCTTTAAAAAGGAGTGGGAGAAGAGAGAAGGACAGTTAGAAAACTAGTTGTTAAGTCACTAAAAGAGTGATGGATGGCAGGACTGGTTTGGCCACCATAGTTGAGTAAGAAAAGAAAGAAAAATTGAAGTCATTGGATTCATAGTTCCCATTGTGCTTGAACCAAAATCATCCTCTCCCCCATATCACTGCATTTATTGCATTTCATTGAATCCACATTATTGGAATGTGTCATTCATAGAGAGTGAAGTGGAGGTGACATTGAAAGGGGGTGTCAAATGGGGGAGAACATCTGCCTTATCACCCAATGCATCCCACCGTTTATCTGTGGTGGATTCTTTCACCACAGAGAATCTTAAGACAATGTGAAAACTACATTACATCTATATTTTTATATCACAGCTTTTGGGTTGGTTTAAGTCAGGAATTACCAAGAAATCAATTTGGGAAGCCTATCAATGGCATGTGCCAACGTGATATAATTGTTTGAGTACTGGACTATGGTTCTGGAAAACAAAGCTCAATTACTCACTTGACCATGAAACCCACTGAGTGACCTTGGGCAAGTCACACTTTCTCAGCCTTGGGGCAGGCAATGGCAAACCTCTTCTGAACAAACCATGCCAAGAAAAACTTAGGACAGGTTCACCTTAGGGTTGCCATAAGTCAGAAATGACTTGAAGGCACACAACAATAATAACAGCAAATCAGTGGCATCTGTAAGAACAACTTTCTACAGTTTCAAGGGAAATGCTAAGGCTTCTATCCAAATGGTCAACATATGTAAGAATTTTGAGGGAGCTCAATTCCTCTGGCCCCAGTAACTTTTCTCCAGGATCCATTTTTTTTCTCTTTCCCTGTGATTCTTTTGGCATGCTCTGTGGAAACCAGATCATAAGGGTGTTTTTCGTGTAGAGTGCAACTGACCTGCAGGCTAACTTTTGTATTTTTGCTTTTGCAAGTATTTTAAACACTTCTCTCCTCTCTCTCCCTCCAGCCTAACACATGATTCCCTGCACTCCTCTGTCTTCACAAGTAAGGTTATTGTAGGCGGTTTTCTTCTCTCCCTCATTAATCATTTGTGCCACACAACTGGTAACCTTACCTGGGAAAAACCCTCTGAAGTTTTCCATGTAAGCTTCCCTCTGTGGGAGGGAAGTTTTGATTGGGCAGAGTTCATCCAGGATCTAAAACAGGTAGTGAGAAGCCATCCTCCTTCTTCTTGCTGTGGTTTGTGATCTTGACGTCTCCTTTCTTTGTAGTGAACAATGTGCTATATAATGATAGCAATACGTCTGGCGTTGCAATCTATCCTGGTTTATTGCAGCAGTTTAATGAACTTATTTTGCCAAGAAATACATCAGGGGCAAGAGAGATTCGGTTTCTTAAAAGTCAGGCACCATGTAGTACAGACTTTGAATGGCGCTCTTTAAAGGCACACCAGACATTTGAGAAAAGTGTTTGCTTTTTGAAAAAGAAAAAGAAAAAAAGAAGCGGATATTATTATTATTAGATGATCAAACATAATTGTATTTTGAAAATGGGTGGATGGGGGAGAAACCTCATCAGCTTTCAAATTCAGAACTGGAGGCAAACTGCCGTACTGTTGCTATTTTTCTCCCCCTTTCATTCTAACTCCTAAGAGGGAATTGTTCCCCGCTGACACTCTAATGAACTTGTACCAGCTTGCAACTGTGTTTTGAAGAGGAAACACGAAAATGCGAAGGCAGTTGAGCTGTTTCTTGGCATGCCACACACATGCATGAAAGACTTTTCAACTTTATGTTGATTTGCTGTCCTCCAGCAGCTAGGCCTGGCAAGAGGTAACAGCTCCAAATCGCTATAGAAATAAGTAAGAACCATGGTCAGAGAAGGAGATTACAATAGGGTATGGGTCCAGAGAAAGGTCAGGAGGAGAGCTGGACATTTGAGCAGTCAAAAATGTTCTGGGCAATTGCCCAGTCTAGTGATGGAAAGAATATTTGAAAATGTTTGAGAAATGGTCAAAAATGCTTTCCTCTAATATAGGGAAGCTCCAAGGAGAAGAATCTTGGACTGAAGAGAATCCCCATACTTCAGGATTTATTCTGTACAAAATCCACACTGTTTGGACAGAAAGGCATTTTTCCTGAACAGAAAATATTATTTCTGCCCAGAAACATTATTTTCAGCTCAAAAACTATGATTCTCTATGCTTCTGTCTGTGCAAAAAAAACAAACAAACAAACAAACAAAACAAGACCTTTGCCTTGCTTTAAGCCTTGGGCAAACAGGCTATACTTTTAAGAAATCGAATCTCTCTTGCCCCTGATGGTGAGCAAAGAAGGTACACACATAAACACACAAACACACCAGTATCCTTCCTTGGAGCTAGACATTGTGGACAATCTCTTATTCCATTGCAATAAACCTGCTGACAAATCCTTACTCTCAGGATGCTTTGGACCCAAGCATTTTGAGCTTGGATGTTTTTGGAGAGCTGTGCAACATCATTTTGAGTGATCAGAGTAGAATATGCAACATCTTATGCCATACCAATTGAGATAGGAATAAAAAAGACTAATCTTCTTCAATAGGAGGGCCAGCCATGCCATTTTTATTTCAGCTGCTACAATTCCTTTAATAGCCACTGCTTTTCTAAACTTCAGCCATATGCCTTTCTCAACAAGTAGCCAGAACACATAGTCAGAAGTAACTCCTGCTTCCTGCAATCTCAGTGACATAGGACCTTATCACACGGGGGTCTAAAGTGCTCACATCCCCATGCGATCGTGCTTCCATACCCTGGCTGATCAAACGACGTCGCAGGGAGGCCCCGCCCATCCCCGTAGCATCCCGATCGCATCCCTGTGCGACCGCGCTTCCTGTCGCCAGCTGATCAAACGACGTCACAGGTAAGCCGCTCGCATCCCCGTCCCAATGCAGCATGATGCTGCATCATCCAGGCATCATCCCCTTTCTTTTGAATGCCTGGTCGAAACGGGAATTACATTTCCTGCGACCAGAATGATGCTGGGATGATGCTGCTTTCTGGCCAAGGAAGCGCGATGGGACGGGGATGCGAGTGCTTCAGTCCCCGTGGGATAAGGTCCATAGTTTATAATCTACATAGGGAACAGATGATCCTATTTTCTATACTATACTAGAACCTTCAGATTGGATGAGAAAGAGTTCTGCCTGCTTCTCTGGGGAACTGTAGCCACTAGACTGAGGTATGTAACTGAGGGTTTTTAAGCTGATATTCTCATAATCCATCGCTGTTGGTTATGTTAACTAGGTCTAATTGGAGTTGCAGCCTGACAATATATTGAGTTGCAGCTCAACAACCTCAAGAAGTTGCCCACTTGGCTTCATTTTGTCCTTCAAATGGAATGAGATTCTCTGCTTCAGAAATTTCTGTAGTTAGATTTCAAAATAGCCATTGAAGAAGACCATAAAAATACATATAGAGTGAAAAGTGTCAGGCTTCTTTATAATAAAGCAGCCATCCATTGAGCACATCCATTGTTTCTCCAGTTTTTCTTGTGGACTGTATCAGGTGCTCTCTAGTTGTTGTCTCTTTTGTTTCCACTCTTGGTGTAGATAATGCTGAGATAGATAGCCCAGTGATACAAGATGCCATATTTGGATCTTATAGGCCAGGGGTAGGCAATCTTTCCCCTTTAAGGGCTGAGGAACTTCAGCTCCCAGAATCCCAGGACCTATTGGCCAACATGGGACTATTGGCCAACATGGCTGAGGCTTCTGGGAGCTGAAGTCCCTCGGCTCTTAAAGTAGAAAGGTTGCCTACCCCTGTTAGGCATTTAGGAGAGAGAATAAGAACATTGTGCAAGGGGTTGGAGAATCCCTACAACTGTTTCATCTCTTGGTTAAAATCCAGAAAGCCTGTTACTAAGGGACATATCTGAATGTTTTCAACATCAATTTTCAAACCTTTTAACTTTCTGTGTAACTTGAAAATTAAGAAATCTCTCTGCTTCTCCCAATAAGCACCACAAATGTTGTATGTGAAACACTGACTTGCAAAATGATTTTAATTTTTAATAAAGTTTAATAAACCAAGTTAAGAATTTTCATGCTAAGTTCAAGACGTGTTATTGTCTCATTACCATGAACTAAGCAGTGTTGCTAATGCCATTAAATGATTTGTTCTTTTGATTTGCCAGAAGCATCCACATTTCGGGATGGGTGGGTGTGAGATTAGACAACAAAACATGATCCTGGAAAAGCTATTTGCTTCATTATGTGAAAAGTTTGATTTACTCCACTGTTAATCTCTAGAGTCTATTTGTCAGAGAACATGTCACTTTCTTCAATTATATATAAAAGATTCTCTGATTTCTTTTAATGGGTTTTTTGAAGTCTTCATGAAGTTGGGCACATGCATTTGGGTGTTTCTGTAGATTGCAGCTTGGTTTTGCCATCCCATCAATCATTATCATAATCATCATCATCATCATGATCATCATCAGTTTATATATACCATGAAACTGGACCAACTGGAAACCAAAGGATGGCTCTAAGTTGTCCTGGACATTCTTTTCCATATGCGAGTGCAGCTGTGTTAGATGACTGTCTAACACTTTCCATCATTTGCTGCCAAAATAAATCTTTTCCTCTGACTTTATAGTCCCAGCCTTCCACAATGTTTCCTTCCAGTGTGCTTCATCCATAGCACAACATCAAGTAGGGAGGGACACTGTTTGGAGTGTGAGACTTATTTTGCACAAAATTTTCCTATGGCTTTTTTTTTTTTTTTTTTTTTTAGAAAATACTATTTCTGCACAGAAAATGCTGTTAGCTGTGCAAAAATACCTGTTGCATGTATGAATTTTGTACAGAATAAGTCCTGAACTGCTACAATTCTTGTCAGTTCAGGATTGTCCTCATCTGACACTCAAGAAACTCATTTTTGACCATTTTCAACTATGTATTAATATTCTTTCCATGTTTAATTTTGGTTGAGGAGATCTATCTACCTTTTTTTGACTAGCAAATATTTAAAATTGTCTATAGACTTCTCTCTACCTAACCAACATTCAATATAGTTAATCATTCTTAAGTGTAATGCTGTATTTCAAAGGGTGACATTCAAATTGTATCTTAGCTTTTCAGCTTCTTTGTGAAAAGACATTTAGCCCTATTTGGTTGTGATTTCAATTGATTTTTATCTGTGAGCTTATCCAATGCAATATTGTCATATATATATATATATATATATATATATATATATATATATATATATATTTCTAAGAGGGTGTTTTGTTTGAGAAGAAGGAATAAATAATGCATCGATGGGACAGGCTTCTTAGTAGATCGAAAATGCTGATGGACACACATAAGATAAGGATAAATGGCCATTCTTGAATAGGTTGAATGAAGTGAATTGTGTATCTTTATGGTGATGGTGAGAAATGAGGTGTCAAGATGATTATTGACTGGGTACTGTGGACAGTAACTTTCACAGTCAATAAAAGTTTATTTTAATATTCAGTTTAAAAGACTGGCCCAAACAAACATCAGATTCAATATTCACTGTGTGAGATTCAGCTCTGATAATGTAACATCGCATAAGAGATATACACATCTAGAAAGTCTGTTTCCAAGGCTTCCTTCTTTCCCACTTATGCATTTAATCCTTGACCAGTTCCATCTGGATTTTGTTTTGTTTCCTGGATGAAGTGCAGCATCCTTTCCCCTCAAATGTGTGTATTCTATGTGTAATTTTTAGCTGTTTAAAAACATCAAGGTTGCTTGAATTTGTGGGAAAATGGCAAGAGTTTAGCTGTTGGTTTCTCATTCATCATGTGCTATTTTTCTCATGTGCATTTGTATGAATTAGTTTGCTTTACATCATACACATGATTTAAAAGCAAACAAACATTCCTTCTCACAGGGTTGTTCTGGATCACAGTAGGCTGCAGTTAATCACTGAAAAATCTATATGTATCAGAGTGATTAACAAACAGAACTTAATAGTTCAATTAATGAGAGAAATGCTTTGGCTTCCACGGTTGCTTAAAATCAAAATGAGCTTGTAGCCAATGTGGCACTTTAGAGCAGTCCATCAGAAAGATTCTTAAGTGGAAGATATATTATCCTCTAGGTTGAGACCTTGTGGAATTAAAAGTCCTGAGTCTATGGATCCATAAATGTTCCTTTTTGTCTAAAATGCATGAATGAGAAGACATTTCATTTCCAAACAGGGACTAACCAGAAAAGATGTTCTGAGCTGATATATTTGGCCACTGGTTGCTCAAGATTCCAGGTCAAGATTACAGACTTGTGATTGCTGAAGTGTATACAGATCTGTGGCTGATTTCCACACATACTTCAGATGACATACCACAGTTCTGCTTTCAATCACATAAATATCTTTACAGGACTGGCAGGGGAAGTTTTGATACAGTGAATCACTGTGCTCTTGAAAGTGACTGTCTCCTTAAGATACATACAGGTGATTCAATACTTGGAATCACATATGTGTAATCTGGGATTGTCACTTCATGTTTTCAGGGGTGCTTTTACAAATAATCTCCTTGGTTTTGGAGGCTGATGGAAAGCAGAAGGCCCACTGATGATTCTAGCAAGGCATCCAGAATTTGTTTAATTGAACTATCACATTCTGTTTGTCAGTCATACAAGGCCTACTACATGAGCCTGAGGGGAAGGAAATGGCAATCCTCCTCTGAACAAATCTTGCCATGAAAACTCCATGATAGGTTTGCCTTAGGGTCACTGTAACCTGGCTCATCAGTTGCCATGGCTGAAAGTCTTGAAAAGTAAGCTGAATCTTATTTCTGTATCCTATTTTTGCATTTAATTTTTAATGAGACAGTTTGCATTAAGTAGAGGGTTGGATTGGGGGATGAGGGAATGTTTTAAATTTGCCTGTTTTAAATGTTGTAACCCACCTCGATTGTTGTGCAGAAGGGCAGGCTATAAGTAAAAATTATTATTATTATTATTATTATTATTATTATTATTATTATTATTATTATTATTAAGTTGGCAATGACTTGAAGGCACACAAAAACAACAACAGCAATAACAACATTAAACAAATGTAGTTTGTTTTTGTTTTCTAAAATCATTTTCATTTGTGGAAGAATTTTCATTTGAAATGCCCTCATTTTTTACCACCCCTGTAGCTACATCCCTGACCAGCAGTAGAATTGTTTTACTTCAATGTGCCTCTTGATCTTAATGCCATCAAGACTGGAGTGGACTAAGCTCTCTAGATCATTGTACATATTTCTCACAATGACTAATACATGTCACACAGTTTTCTCTGTGTTTCAGGCTGCTTCCAGACCTATTGACATGCGATTCTGGAATTGAAGTTATTTCTGGCCCACCCCAGTTAAAGAGCTGTGAACAGGGCAAAACCCACCAGAATAACCACAAAGGTGGATTCTTTGCACATTCCAACTTCTAATTAGTAGATCACTTTCTTTAGGGATGTTTGACTAATTCAGTTCTTTCAGATTCTCATTTGAATGGATCTGATCCACATCTGCAGATCACTGTGAGGATCAGATATATTTCAAACACTCCAAGGAAGTTCTTAGTTACATAAATGTACCACAAAGTCTTCTGGGTGATAGTCCACAATAGTTAATGATAGAAATGTCAGTGATGCAATCTTCCAGTTACTAGCAAGATACAAAATGCAGCCATTTTCTTTTGCACAATTATAGCTTTGCACAATTATAGCTTGTAACAATACATAGAAACGTAGCCAAGCTATTTCCAAAAACAGTGGGAGAGGTCTTCTCAGCACCCTCCAACATGGCTTTCAAATTACATCAGATCTCTAGCAAGAAGTCTGTCAGAACCACTGAAGCACATCTTGACTTCTGGAGCAAAATAGTCCATCATACCACTGTGATGCTCATTTGGGGAACTCATTAATGGCTCATCAGTTGCTATGGCTGAAAGTCTTGAAAAGTAAACAGAATCTTATTTCTGAATCCTATTTTTGCATTTAATTTTTAATGAGACAGTTTGCATTAAGTAGAGAGAGAGTGGGAGAAAGGGTTCACCATGCTGTAAGAATCTGTAAACACTATTTTAGGAAACTACTTGGCCCCTTGGCAGTTGCAAAATGAAGTTGATTGACTTTTAATGAACTCTTGCATTAGTTAGAGAAGACAAGTTATCTATCAAGATACAAAAAACTATGAATATTTAAAAGGGGAGAAGATGGAGATCTTGCTGCTTGTTTATTTAGATTGGGACACAACTTATGACCTACACCACACTGAATAAAAACTGTACCTTTAGGCATTTATCAAAGCCCAAGAGAGCCTTGATATGTATCCATGATAACTGAGTGATGGACACTATATTGTTTGATGAGTCACTAAGTTTGAACAAGCTGAAATGGGGGTGGACATCATATCTCTGGGACTACATAATTCACTTTATACCCCATCTGATTTACAAAATATGTTTAAGGTGTGCTACTGAATAAATATAAGGGGGTAGACTCAACTATTCTGTAACTGGGAAAGACTCATATCTGAAGGAATTACTTTTCTCATATAAGCCTGCTGAAATTCAGAAACTTGGGGGTGGTGTGTCACCTTTTCTAACTCTTGGATCCTTGGGTTCATGTTTGGTGAGGACAGAAGAGAAGGTCTTCTCAATTGCTTTTCACAGGCTCTGGAAGTCTCATCCACAAGAGACAAGTCTGGCTCCTATGTTGTTAGCCATCTGCTGGCAGACAAAGACCTTTATTTTAATTCAGCCAAACTTTGGCAGTTGGATTAATCTGGCTTAAAAAATCAGCCCAGGAGCTATATGTAAATCTTTTTTAAACATCAGTTTATTGTAAGATCAGTATCTGTCAAGTCTGAATCAACAATCAAGGAGCAAAAGTTTGCTTTGTTTATTTTTATCTCTTACACTCTACTCCTCATTTAGATAATTCCTTGATCTATGGATTTGATCTGATTTGGCACCATGGCATTGATGTTTGGCCCAGTCTGTTGCTTCTCAAGCTGTCTAATGCAGAGGGCTGGCAATTTTATTTTACTAATGCATCAGGGACAAAACTATATTTGCACTGATTGGCTACAATTATTTCATTCTTTTCTGGAAATTCACTTTGAAGAAGCAGCTGGTGGCTCATGGGCCAGCACTTGGGATAGCACTGGCCTCTGCAACCTCAAAACTTTCACTAAAGTGATTGAGAACTTTCTGTTGATTTCAGTAGCCAACTATGTCACACCTTGTCAGATGATGAAGACAGCCAAGAGTATGGCCTCCAGCATCAAGAACCAGAAGAGGAGGTGCAATTTTTGATGCTTGTCCTCTTACAAAATCATTAGAAAAAAAGACAGACCCAGGACCAACTGGAATCCACTTCCAGCCAGACAAGAAAAAGGATTCAAATTCTGAGCTACCCAATCTGTGCAAAAGATACTGGTGGAACTGAATGCCTGAAAGAATCCAGCTGAGAAGGAGTGCCAGGCATCAAGAAAATTCAACAAGACCAGAAGCCAACTGAACATCAGCTGCACTAACCCAAATGTCTGGCCATGAGACACCAATGCTGGCAACATGAGTTTACTGGTTTTAGTGTTTTTCTTCTCATTCCAGTTATCTTGATCTTGGCTTATAAACTTCCTTGGCATCTTGCTGTTGGGATTTATTTCAATACAGTTCCTGATTGCTTCTGAAATTAACAGGACTATCCATTGAGCTTGAATTTATAGTGCCTATGGACACACACCTCTGGCTCCTCCTTTAAACACTGATGGTTCATAGTCATTCCACAACACTTGGTTAATAGAACAATAGCCCAGATACAACTCTAGGAGAGCATAAGTCTCTGGCCGAAATCCTATTCTCAATTGGCATAGAATCATTATATCATGGGGTTTACTCAATATTCAACAAGTGACTTGATTGGCCTACTCTAGTTGGGACTAACCATTAGGATTCAGAATATTTATTGCAATTGCAATTGTAATTGCAATTGCAGCTACATCTAGATCTATGTATAGATATCCCAGCCATCAAAAGACAGCCGTCCTGCTCATCTTTGAGTCAGCTGTAGCTAGTTGTTTGTTTGTTTTTCATGTTAGTATTTTAAATATGTTTTAAATCATTATTATTTAATTGTATTTTAAGGAGGTGGGATTGTGGGATATGAATGTATATTTTAAAGTTGTAAGCTGCCCTGGTTGCATTACACTGAGGGTTGGGATAAAAATATATATTTTTAAATTATTATATTTCTATACCGCTTCATGCTGAACTAAGCAACCTCTAAGTGGTTTACAATGTTTAAGTTAATTGCCTCTAACAAGCTGAGTACTCATTTTAGCAACCTCAGAAGGATGCCAGGCTGAGTCAACTCTGGAGCCCCTGGTTAGTATTGAACTCACAACCTTGTGACTATAAGTGAGTGGCTGCAGTACCACTGCACCACCAGGGCTCCTTACTGTTCCACCAGGGCTCTTTATTTATGAGAGACAGTGCAAAAGAACAGCAAGAGTGGTGCTATCACAGCTCCCTCTCCCTGGCAACTGAATAGCTGCAGGCATATGCCCCAGGTTTCTTCAGTTTCCCCCTGTCTCTGATCCTAGACTGCCTTTGACTCATCTCCTGGCCATTCTTGTGTGATATCTGCTTAATATGTACTACCCTTCTCCTTCTTTAACCACTGATACCTCTTCCCCCACCCATGCATAATCCACATTGGCTTTAATTTATCTCCTGGTTGCTCCCTTCATTACACTTTTTTGGATTGGGCACATGCTGCCCAAACCCAAAACTTATTGCTCCAGGATCAGTTAGTCAGAACAAAGCTATTTCTTGCTAATTTATGAAAACTGTGTTTAGGAGAGAAACTTGGAATTTTGCACATTAAACTGCAATGTTGACTGTCTACACAGATGTTTCTTTCTGCTTTTGATATTGTCTCTGTGTAAAGCAAGTGTGAGCCCATATCCTGCTGAGAGAGAGAGAGAGAAGAGAGAAAAAGGGGGCCAACTAAACTATAGGTTGATGGCAGTAAAGGAACACTAAAATAAAAACTTATGGATTCACTCCATTTCACCTATAGCAGGCCAGCTATGCTCTCTAAATTTCAAATTAAGCACTCAGCTATGGAAGTAAGATTAGAGGTAGATTATTCAATGCCTTTTGTTCCAGTGTTTTATTTCTCTCTCTCTCCCTTTTTATTTTTGGCCGATTTATTGCTTCTTTTACACATAGCCTTTTACAGCCTTTAAACCACATATTTATTGTTATCATATCTCACTGTAAATAATAAAACTTCACCAACTCTTGTATGTCCTAAGAGTCTGCCAGAATGTTTCATATTTCATTTAACCAAGTGACAAAATGACAGCACTTTAAATGGGGGATGTGTTGTTAAAGTGAGCGTTGGCTGCTTTTGGTGCCATTAACACATGCTTTGTGCCCAGGTTTTAATGTAAGTTATTCAACATGTTTTCTAAAATAAATATAATGAGCCTCCTAATAAGTGGGTACACATGGAGAGAGAGAACATGGTCCAGTGGTTACAAAAGTGAAGGATAGGCTGCAGATGGCTTGTGTGCTGCTGAAGCAATGAATCTGTTTTTGGGTGTAAAGGTGCTGAATTTAAAGGAGCTATCCAGGGTGCTGAACCTATTTTAGTTATAACCAGCCCACTGATAGGGAAGTTGCCAGCTGCCAGTATGGACTACAGAACTTGAAATGCTATGGTATGCAGTTGATCAAGCTGGGTGTGCTTCTCCAGGTTAAGTCATTATGACTATATGCACACTGGAGAAATAATCTATTTTGACACCATTGTAACTGCCATGGCTTGATGGGATGGAATTCAGGGAATTGTAGTTTGTTGTGGCACCACAGCTCTCTGACAAAAAAAAAAGGCTAAATGTTTCCCAAGACAACTATTCTGAGAATTTCATAGCATCGAGACATGGGAGTTAGTGGTGTCAAACTGGATTATTTCTCCATTCTGGATGTAGCCTGTGTATGCTTCACCAATAGAAATGCTAAAATGTGTGTATGTGTGTGTGCTTGTTTGTGTATGTGTGTGATACAGGACAACAGCCCAGATACAATACTAGGAGAGCATAAGACTCTAGCCTAATATATATATATATATATATATATATATATATATATATATATATATATAATATGCCTGCAGAAAATAGAAAGGCAATGTGTTCCGTATACTATTAGATGGTCAACTTTTTATTCTTTTAAAAAGACCTCTGAATTTCAGCCTATACAGAAGCAGGCCTTCTTCAGGGGCATCCAGCAATAATCATTGGAGCTTTCAACAACACTCTCCAAAGGGTAAGAGCATTAAGTATTAGGCTTTTTAAAAGAATAAACAGTTGACCATCTAGCAGCACATACAGCTTATCACCTTTCTATTTTCTGCTCTTATAGTTCACCAACCTTGCTTCAGAATCTAATCCCAATTTGGATATTTGAGTCAGTTATCCAAAACACCATTGCATTACTGTCAAGGGGTGGGAGTGGAACATTAAAATATTAAATATTAATCTTGCAAAAAGGCAAAAATATACAGCTTTTTTAAAAAATGTAAGACTAATAATCCTGAGGTTTATTGTTGAAGTTCGATCTCTGTCTCTGATGACATTGGAAAGAAGGAATTAAGATTTAAGACAAACCTATCTGTTGCAAGGAATAATCATTCCAAGACTTGTTATCAAGGCACCTGAAAAGTTTTCATTAATGTTAAATAAGTGTAAATAAAAGATATGTTTAAAGAAAAGGAGACAAAACACACACACAGTGTGTGAGAGAGAGAGAGAGAGAGAGAGAGAGAAGACATTTAAATATATAGCATCTATTTCCCCTTGCCACCAAGTAACATTAAACCTTTTTTTTCCATTTGGAAACCTAAATAATGAGATGAAACCACAATATGGGGTTAAACTAGGGTGACCAATCTTTCAAACTGTGAAAGTGAAAGCATTTGAAACCATGATAGCAACAAGCCATGATGCTTGTGAGTCATGTTTGTATTTGTGCACAATCTTGCTGGAATTCAGAAGTCAACTAGCCTTCCAGATCTCAAAAGGAAACACCATCTTTCCCTGTTCTAAAAACTTATGCTTTCTTATTTTACTTAATATTTGGCGCTATAGCCATTCCCATTACAGACTGTAAATAACAGCATTAAAAATCAAGCAGCATATTTCTAACATAATATCAACATAAAGTGTCTTTTAATATTCACTAAAACCAATTTAACATGAATGGGTGTACTGATTTAATGTGTCTTTTTAAAAAAAAAAGAGCTGGCAAATGTTTATTTAGAACATCTCTGTGATCTGAATTAAATAGGGGTTTGGAGCAGCAAAAGTAAGCATTTATTTATATTAGAAATGATTTGAATATGGGGAAGAATATGTTGTTTAAAAGATGGAAATTTTGTATAATATAGAAAAGAAATAATTTGGACCATTAAGCATGTGTTGTACCACCGAGCCATGGCCTTTCCCATGGGAACATATCCCTGTGAGCCAGAGCATGGTTCCATCATGTGAAATTATGGGATTTACAATTTAGGGAAGGATGTTTATTTTTTTTGTCAGCTTTTTATTATTGTATATTTAAACATACAACATACAACATGTCACATATTTCAACAAATAACACACAAAACCCTTTATCAAATGCCCAATTTAAAATCAATATCCCCCCAAATTTATATTCCCCTATCTTTTCAATCTACCAAATTATTTCTTTTATTTCTTCCATTCTTTTCAACTCTCCTTCCATACCTTTCTTACACCCTCTCCAGTTCCTCCCTCCTACCCCCCTAATCTTTCCTATCCCAATTTAGGGAAGGATGTTTAGAATTCTCAGCAAGAGAGATCTAGTGCCTCCCCAAACTACAAACCTCAGAACTCCATAGGATGGAACAATGGCAGTTAAAGTGAAACCATTGCATGAAAGGCCCCTATTGATCAAGGCATTGTGTAGGTCAAGCTTTCATGATGTCTGAATTGTTGTTGTTATGTGCCTTCAAGATGTTTCTGACTTATGGAGACCCTAAAGTGAACCTATCATGGGGCTGAGAGTATGTGACTCACCCAAGATCACACAGTGGTTTCCCAGGGTCAGGTGGGGAATTGAATTCTGGTCTCCAGAGTCGTAGTCCAACACTCAAGCAAATGCACCATGCTGAGCTGAATAGAGCTTGAATATTATCTGTTTCTTTATTTTCTCTCCTTCTCCTCCCATCATTATTATGCTCCAGTATTCATTGGTTAATTTCCATGTTTCCTTTGGTACCTTAGATGCATTCACTTTAAGAGAATTGCTGAATACATTTCATGCAGTGCATCTCCTTTCCCATTCTAGGAAGGTAGTGACACAGAGCCTTTTCATTAAATTGTTTGGGGTTGGTTTGTGTGCTGTTCCTTTGTGCTGAAGTTAAGAGACAGTTTCTGAATAGATATTACATGAAAAGCTGTCATGCATGCTCCCTCCACCTGTTTTACCTCCTAGGATTGTTTTTCTCTCCCTCGTTTTTCTAACTTCACAAATGTCTAGCGCTGAAATTTTTGGACTCCTTACTTTTCACAGCATAAACAAGAAAATGTTTAATTGATAATTAAGGGCTCACCAAATTAAAATGTGGAAGGTGTCAGACTGCTGCAGTGAATTAGCTAACTGCTCTTGACAGGAGGGTCATCCTTTTGCCAAGATTCAACCCTGTGACCTCTAGATAAGTTACTTAGGTGAAACAAAATAAATGCAAGCTTTCTACTATATCTTTCTGTATATCTGCCAAGGGTTTGTTTCCTAGAGAACTAGTGGCTGAGTGTGTGGGGGTATGTATAGAGTGTAAGCACAGAGAGAAAGTGATAGGTATTTGTGTATGGATTGGTAGATAGATAGATAGATAGATAGATAGATAGATAGATAGATAGATAGATAGATAGATAGATAGATAGATAGATTTGGGAACTTTATGCTAATTCTTTCCCTATTAAACTAAAGCATTCTAGAGGTAATAAACAAGGTTCAAGATTAGTTCACTAGTTGAAATTAAATTATGATGCCCTTGAAGCCATTGTTGAATGGTGAGTCAACATATAGGTAGATCCTAATTTTTTAATGAGGTCCACATTAGTTGGGACTAACAACAATATTCAGAGCAATATATGAGGTGTATGGAATGGAAGTTATATTTTCTTTACAACCAAAAGAAAAGAAAGAATTATAGAATCTTAGACCTGGAAGGGCCATTTAATCCAGTAACCTGCCATGCACAACTAAGCACTAAAAATGGTCACCCAGCCTCTGTTTAATTACCTCTAATGGGTTCTCTGTCTTCTGAGACAGTCTATTCCTCTGCTGAATAGCTATTACACTCAAGAAATTCTTCCTCATATTAGGGAGAATCTCTTTTCTTGTATTTTGAATTCATTGGTCCTTGGAGCTGCAGAAAACAAGCTAGCTTCACCTTCTACATAGCATCCCTTCAAGTAGGGTTATCATAGCACTTCTCAATTGTGTCTCCTCTGACCTAACCAGATATCAGTGTTGGAGCAAAGAAGAAGGTCCAAATATTTCAAAAATATTTCAAAAAATATTTTAATGCCCCACAACATGTTTCTTGAGGTGTCAGGAAACCTTGACTAGGAAAGTGCTGGACTTATGGCAATCAATTCAGATTTTTTTGTGTTATTCTCCATCTGAAAAAAAACTCCAGAATTTTCTGCATGAAAAATAACATTTCAATGTTAAAAAGGTGCCTATCCCTGTGCAGAAAATGCTGTTTTTCTCTGCAAAAATGCTATTTGTGATTTTTCACAGACCAGCATCTAAATTACAAATAGTTTTCAAAAAATTGCAATTTTTGAAGACTTTCTTTATGTAGGATGGAAACTGCAATAAATATTGCTTCACTCAAGAATAAAATGATCAATTACAACCCTAGAGTCAGCCCTGGTGGCGCAGTGGTTAAATGCCTGTACTGCAGCCACTCACTCATAGACCACAAGGTTGCGAGTTCAATACCAGCCAGGGCTGAGGCTCGACTCAGGCCTGCATCCTTCCAAGGTCGCTAAAATGAGTACCCAGATTGTTGGGGGGCAATCAGCTCACAGTTGTAAACCACTTAGACATCCCATAGCATGATATGAAGCGGTATATAAATAAGCTGCTTTGCTTTGCCTAGAGTAGACCCATTGAGTCAATTGCTGAATGGTAAGTCAGCACTTAAATAGATGCCATTGATTCAATTGGTCTGCTCCAACTAGAGTAGGACTAGCAATTGCATTTAGGCCTAAGGGAGGTACTAACAAGGAAAGTGAGTGGTCAGTTATTTGGGATTCATCATCATGGGGAGAATGGGATTTTATGCCTGAGGCACTGTTGTGTCTCAGTCAGTATCTGCTGGATATAGATCTTCAAAGCTTGTAGGAAACCATAGGTAAGCTTTAAGGAGCTACATCGCCTAGCAGATATTCCATATTTTTCCATTATTCTGCACTTAACAGAGTAAAATTAGAACAGTTTATCTAGTCACATGTGTCTCCCAATTAAAAATGACCCTTGGGGATGTGACATTGAACAGAGGCTGGGGGGAAAAAACTAATTAAACCTGCAAAGGGATATAATATATAAAGTTAAGTGCCAGAGTTATAGTTTTCTTTGCTAAGTTAAATTGCCTGTGTTTACTTGCTATTTGTGCAACTTTTCTGCCTGTCAGTAAGAGAAAAATTTATTATATATATTTTTTTAAAATACAGAAAAATGCGTAGGGGATAAAAAAAATTGCCATGAGTATAAAATAGAAGAAAGAAAATTATCAACAATCCACTTTCCTCCACTTTCCCCTGATTTAATTTCTGAGAACTTTCTATTGGGAAACAGTAAATCCATATTCTTCTTGTTGCCAGGAATTTACATAGCCATGATGGCTGGTAGCTCCATTCTTAAGAGAACAATGAATGTGCTCCACATTTTAGTCCAGATTAAGTATTGTAAATTGCTCCCTTTAATTTGGTCTAAAACTTAGAGTGGATTTACCACCAACTGGTATCAGATTGACTAGCAAACTGCTGTTTTTTATAGCACTTTTTGGATATTCCCAGAAAGAGAATACAACCTTGTGTGAGTTCTTATCATTGCTATCTTCATACTGAAGAGTGAGATAAACCTGACTTTCCTAAGGTTATCTAAGAAGTTCAAGACATGGATCAGAATTTTCTCTAGGAACTTTCTGATTCAAAGCTTATCTAGGAAACTTTGCCATTGTGCAGCTTGAGCTCTTGTGTTGTACTTGGCTTAAGCTATAGAAGATTAACCAGTCCTGTGGTTTGGACTCCTAACTATAGATAGTTGAGAATTTCATATATTTTTTTGGGGGGGAGAGGGAATAATCCACCAAAACATACACATTTCCTCACATTCCAGATGGAAATCCTTGCCATTTTGGTTTAATTAACACAAGAGCCTATGACAACCAGTGTGGTGCAGTGGTTTAAGAATTTGAATATAAATTTGGAGACCTGGGTTTGAATCCTCACTCAGGCATGGAAACCCACTGGGTGACCTTGGGCAAGCCACACTCTCTCAGCCTCAGAGGACGCCAAAGGCAACTCTCCTCTGAACAAATTCTGGCAAGAAAACCCCATGATAGGTTCACCTTAGGGTCACCATAAGTCCAAAATGACTTGAAGGCAGACAGCAGCAGCAACAACAACAACAACAACATGGGAGAAGCCAAAAATGACAGATGTCAACAAACAAACAACATTCCACTCCACTCTAGGCGAGACTCGCCTTTTTCCCCATGTAGTGGCTGGCAGGAGCATGTGGACATATGACAGAAGAGGATTGCCTCCAATGTAGCCCACACACCATGATGACATAATCCTTTACAATGCCTTGAGCTCCAAAAGGTCCTGAAGACTCCCTGAATTGGCACACACTGGCTACAACGTACAGCCCTACCCACTTGGCTGCCCACCCTCTCTCTCAAACCAGAGATGTGGCCATGTGGATGGGAGGGGGCAGTCAGGCTGAGTGAAGAAGATCCCTCAGCCAGGTATTTTAAAGCCTTCCTGCTTGGTTGTCCCCCCCCCCCATCCCCTTCTGCCTGCACTACATCACCATGCTTGGAGGAAAGGAAGGGAACCCAAAGTCATACACCACTGCCTATGATATCCAGCAATGGTAAATCCTCCTTGCTTTGCTACCCACCCTTCCCTTTGGCCAGCCATGTGGCCTCACAGGCAAAATGGGATAGGGAGGTGAACAAGGAGGACTACCCATCACCACCCATGATAACTAGTAGTGGTTAGTCCTTCTAACCTTTCTGCTTCCTCTCCCACCAGCTGCTGCATGGTAGGATGATGGGGAAAAGGTGTTTGGAAAGGGAGATTTTCTTCTTTCTGTGAGCCATTTACAAAAACTGCTCAGTTTTTAAATGTTTATGCAGTGGGAAGCAAAATTATTTAAATGACTCATTCTTCCCTGTGGGAATGAATAATTAAAATAAGCCCATCTCTGAAATCTCTAGCTTACTCATCATATCTCTGGTCTTGAGTTTATCATGAGCCATAAGCTAGAATCTTGTTTTGAGTCCCAATTGAAATAGACCATAGATGAAATCAGTGGGGCTTATATAAGTGTGAATTCACTGGTAAAGAATTGATTCAATGGACCTAACTCTTGTAGGAACTATTTGTGGAATTGGGCATGTACCATCATTTTCTCCTACAAGGCTCTGCCAGTTCTAGTGTGTCATTTCAAATTTAGCCACTTTTGTGTAAGGAAAGTTGGAGCAGATGGAAGAGAAAGGCCAGCTTACTCCCAGGATTTCCCAATTCATGGGAAGAACCCATTAATTTTAAAATTAAAAATAAAACTTATTATCATATTATTATTATTATTATTATTATTATTATTATTATTATTAAATGCACCACAAGCTTCCACAATGACCCTACAACTGAGTTGCCATCTACACTACCCCCTGCAACTACAAGGAAGTAGCCATCATAATAGAACATTCATGGCTACAAGCCATGTTGTGCCATTATTTTTCTCCATTCCATCATTAACACAAGTGCATGGATGCTCTGCCAATAGCTACACCCATCCCATCCAGCCACTGGCCCATTGAATGCCCTGGATGACCATCTTCCCAATCACACAATCCATTGACTGCTGATACATCACACAATCCATTGACTGCTGATACATCACACAATCCATTGATGTGGCCAGTGATACATCAGAATTGCACAATCATGGATCTCTCCCCCAATACATGTCACTTTTCTCCCCCATTTCCCCAAGGTTCCCTATTGGACTGGCCGGATTATCAGCATTTTTCTTAAATCATTGTATTTATGACAACCTGATACATTTGTCATAATTTTGCTTCATGGAGTGTGCAATGGGTCAATGTTGCAGCTGACCACTTGTGCACTTGTGTGATCAATTCATGGGAGTGACATATGGCTAGCAATGGCACCAGCAGCTTGTTTGGCCCAGACCCATCTCTTCCTTACCACTTCCACCCTGGCACACAGTCCACATGCTGGTCTACTCTTTCCAGTTTGAACCAGAGCAAACTGGGCTTGGTTTTACTCCAGTGTAAAGCCTTGGAGCATGCCCTGGGTCCATTTTCTTCCCATTTTGGCCATATGCATCATTTAAACAGGTGGGTTCCAAAACAGGCCAGGGCCATGTGTTTCATCCCATGTGAACAACCCAAAAAATCCTAGGTTCTAATTCCCATATGTCCAGCTTTTCAAATAGTTCTTCCTTCAAGCCTTGAAAGCTGGATCAGGCATAAGAGAGCTTCATGGCTGCACAGTCATGGGTAAGGTAACTTAATCTATAATCGGTATGGTTGGGATTCAGAGAACGTCCTCTAAAACCCATCTTCAGGCTGCAGGGAATTGGAAAAGAACCCATTTAAACATGACCAGATACCAGGTTTTGATCCTCCAGGATTGGGGCAAAGCATTTGGGGAGGAAAAAATAATAGTTATTAAGCTGTATCAACTGTATGATGGTGAGGTTGTAATAATGTTGAATTGCCAAGGTTGTAAAACTCAAAAAAATATGATTTTTTTCCTGAGGAGGGTGCGTTTATGTGTTTGTGTGTGTGTGTGTGTGTGTGCTTATTCTCCTCTTTGCTCACCTGTTTCTCTCTTGCCTCTCTGGAAACTCTTCTGATTTACTTCTGTGATAAGATCAGAGCAACTAAAGGATCACCATGTTGAAATGAGCTTAGCTAGAAGGGACACAGTAATGCTGGTTGAAAAATGGCATCAGTAAATTTCTTCTGGCCAGAGAGCAGAGTGAATGAAAGGGACTAGAAAGTCAACTGGACCATTTGTATGAGTTTATCAGTCTTCCAGTTCCATTTGCCTCAGCTTGGGTTTCTCTTACAATAAAACACTGCAATTTCTTTAGCAGTGAAGCAGAAAGGAAGTGGAGTTGTTTGGCTTCCCCATTTAGTAAGTTTGAATTGCAACTTAAACCAATGAGAACCTTTGTCTAAAATTTGAGGCAGTTAGAGAGGGCAAAATGAGGATGAAAACTGGGGTCAGCATATTTTTATCAATATCTTTGTCACAGCAATGGCATCTCTCTTAGCCAGGGATGCAGTGTCCAGTCAACCAGGAGTGTATCTACATTTTAAAAATAATGCAATTTGACATCACTTTACGTACTGTAGCTCCATCCTATGGAATCCTGGGATTTGTAGTGTCACAAGGCCTTTAGCCTTTTCTCCCAAAGAGTGCTGGTGCCTTGCAAAACTTCACATCTCAGGATTTTGTAGGCTGGAGCTATAGCACTTAATGTGGTGTCAAACGGCATTATTTCTACAGTGTAGATGCAACCTAGAACTCACCTTCCTCCACAAGATTGATCATGTGGAGACTTGAGAATGAGGGTGAACCTTATCTTATCATGACTTACCTCCCTCCTGGTAGCTTGGCACAACTCAAAGACAGCAAGTCCATCAAAGGCAGATCTTGGAAGGCATCACCTCTATCCTGATCTTGTGGATAAAAGAAATAATGGAAAAGATGGACCTATGGGATCTGTGTAATGGTTTGGCAGCAATAAGCAACTATGGAATAGTTGTATCTAACTAGCAAACCATGGAGATGGATCTCTTGCTCCCCATATGGGGTTCAGAGGACAAAACAACACATTAAATAAACATGTACAGCTTCCCATGCTTGGAAAAAAGAAAACTCCAAAGCGTTACAGTTTGATATCAACAGAAGATGGGAAAGAAGGGTAGTGGGAATCAGCAAAATGCAATGAAACTGATATTAGCCATTTTCCAGATTTCTAGCTGTAACCTAAAGTTGAATCCTGTCCTTGGCTGACACATTAATGTCTGTAAGTGCAGAATTAGAGGGTGGTTGTTATCTCAGAGAAAGTGATTGTGTCTCAAGGGTCTCAATCTTGCTGATTCTATTCACGCAAAGATATGACTACAGAGAGTCTTCCTGCCCAGCAAGTCGCAATGGAAGCATAATAATGAGATGAAATTGTATCAGAATGGACATTGCATGCATCCGTTCCTTCCTTACTTCCATTCTTGAGAACCTGCAGTGGAAAATGACCTGCATAATTTCCCTTAATGTACCTTTTCTCCCCAATTATTCATAGTTTAGCACGGGCACGGCAAGACACTTTCTTTCCATGATGTACCCATTATAAAAGCATCTTAATTAGAAGATGTCCATATTTCTCTCTTGTTTCAGGGAACATGTAGCTCCCTCTAGCGGCATATTAAGCACAGTTTTAAACATCTAAAGACCTTCATTGAAACAATCAGCACTGTTATTCCATTGCACACACCAACTATGAGTTGAATGGACAGCAGTCTCGAATTTGAGTGGACATAATGCCTTCTCGGCTCTCGTGAATTGCTCTGGACTACATTCACTGAGCAAGTTTTGTTGTATACCCTACTCTGTAATGCATATATTTTTAATTTATTTCGCAGACAATGGCAAGAAAATGACAAGTGTTGAAAAGCCATATTATAAGAGTGGGTTTACTAGATAGATACAAGTGCAGTCCTACCATGATACAGATCAAAGTTATTGACTCAGGCAACAGACTCTGCCTAAGTTTTCATCCTCAACTTATCCCCTTTTTCCTATTTTAGAGCTTCCATCTTCCAAACTAGGGTGCTACCTTCAGACGTGGTGGATGCTGACATGTAGCTATGGGAAATATGTCACCCAATTAATTTTTCCTTCTGTCCTCAAATTCCTAGCATTACTGTAATTCTTTTTTTTTAAAAAAATTAAATATTTATTGGTTAAAAAAACCACAGGACAAACAAAACACAACCATATAATATACTACAAAACTAATGCTAAACAACAACAAAAACTTCTTTATCTATCATGTCTTACTATCCCACCCATCATTAATACACTTCTTGTTATATGTTGATTAAATATATCGTCACACTTATTTCACTACGCATCCATTATACCTATGTGATATCACTCTTTGTCACTCTTATTCTATATCCTATCATTGTTATATCGGAGTTCTCTGAATTAGTCTAATCCTAATACAATATTTGACCCCCTTTCTTGTTGCCAATAATCTATCACCGATTTCCAATCTTTTTTTAAAGACATCAATTCCTTTTTTCTTTATCAGACCTGTTAACTATACCATTCTTTAATATCGGGGATTTGTTTAGATTTTCATTTCACTTCAGCATTACTGTAATTCTAAATGGCAGTTGAACAATTAGAAATAGAATTTAGATGACCAAAGAAGAAGGGCAGGGGAAGATACAGAGAGGATGTGAATGCAACAAATCTAACAGTTCTAGGTGTGTGTGATTTTCAGTGCCTCTGTAATGCTAGAAATTTGGGGAGGGAAGGAAAATTCCATTTGCAAGAGAAGATTTTTTACTTCAGGGGACAATGACTCAGCCCCCCCCCCCACCCCCATAGATAAAACCCATAGACTACCTTTCCATTGGTAGTCATCAAGTAAGAGACAACTTTTTAACATGTACTAAGAAGCATCCTAATACTTCACCCTTCATCTCAGAGATAGCAAAACATGTTGGGCCAGTGTCAAAAAGTAACTTTTTGGTGGGAGGGAGGAGGAAGGGAGAATGGAAAAAATTCTTTAAAACAGACAAATAACAGTTGACCTATAACCTCTGTCAGGATAAGTGTAAGATATGTGGAAAAGTCATATAGTTTATATGCATATACAATGGGTCTTTGGTGTACTCCGGGGTTTGGTTCCAGGACCCCTTGTGGAAAATTCAGGGATGTTCAAATCCTATTAAATACAATGGAGAGCAAAATAGTGTTCCTTGTATAAAATGGCAAAATCAAGTTTTGTGTGTGTGTGGGGGGGGTTATGTAGTTTTTAAATATCTTCAAGTCATGAGTGCTTGGATCCGTGGCTAAAGAATCTGTGGATACTGAGAACCAACTGTATATTTAGAGCTCTAATAAAACTAAAAACTACTGGTAATCAGTTATATTAGATGTATTAGCTATACTAGTCCAAAAGGAGGGGGGAATAAAGAATTATATTGAATTATTTGGATGAATGTGTTGACATAATTGAGGGTGACACACTAAAAAATTCATCAATAGCTGTTAAAATGTCTTCTTTGTCTACTTACTGAACAAACAAAGCAGCTCTATGTTTTGTTTTATTTTTGAAATTGGCTTTTCAATTGGGGATATTAAATGCTTAAACTGACCAACTATATCCAGGCTCTGAAAAACCAGCCACATGAACATCTATTTATAATGGAATGGGTCATTTTTTGTTAATAACTATGAGGATGATAATACTCATTGTTTGCATTAGTACAGGGACTCTATCTTTTCTGTATTTTCTTCCCTCTTTGTTTGATGACAAAGAACAATTTAAAAAGCACATTTCTGGAGTGTATGGTGTACTACTGACATATGGGGAATGAGGCTTACACTCTCTGAATGGAGAAACATGTTTTGCATACTCTTGTTTTGTTCTCTGAAGTGCTCTTGGGTCTCTTGTATGAAAGAGCTTCAGTGTTCAGTGTAGGTACAGCTTCATTCATGAAACTGAATTAGAAACTCATTGAAACTCATTATTGGGAAGCAGAATTAGGAACTGCCTAATAATTAAGAGACTAGAGTATACTTATCAGCAACTTGGGAAGAACTTCTGGGAGTTGGTAAAAAGGTGCTGTGTCAGGTCAAGTGATGGAAATGTAGTGCTCAGGAGCACTTATCTATCAAGGTGAACCAGTCGCAGTGCCTGTCCCAAACTGCAGAAGTCTCCCACCATGTGAACCAACATTTCTTCCCTCTTGGTTGCTGAACTGGCAACTGAGTTAGATTACTACTGGAACTCCAACATCTATAGCTAGACAGAGCAATATTGAGTAACTGAATGTTAAATAACATCTTAGATGTTTCAGCAGCATCTCACACCTCTTCCAAAAAAAAAAAAAAAAAAACTGTACAGTCGCCCTGCCATTTTTGAAGGGGATCCATTCCCTATTTCAGATATTCAAGTCCCATTGGTTTCAATGGCTGCAAGTTCTGCATGTGCACCATTTTAACCAATGGGGCTTGCTGGTCCGTGAAGGACCAAGACCACGGACTCTAAGTCCATGAAAATGGAGGGGCATTTGTGTTTATCTCACCCAAGTACATCTGTGAGCCACCTTGGGTTGCTTTCTGGAAGAAAGGTGACATAGAAATGAAACTGGTAATGGTGATGATGATGATGATGATGATATGCAAAGGGATCGTGTAGCACCTTTGAGACTAACTGAAAGAAATTGGTAACATTGAGCTTTTTTAGACTTGAGTCTACTTCCTTAGATGCATGTAGGCTCAGGTCTACAAAAGCTCATTCTACCAATCTCTTCCTTCCAGTTAGTTGTAAAGGTGCTAATGATATATATAAGAGAGAGAGAGAGAGAGAGTTCTCTTTGATTCTTATCACTGTGCTTTCCTTTCATAGGTTATCGACAATGACAAACCAGAAGGCTCCAAATTCCGAATTTGGGGGAAAGGAGTGGAACAGGAACCAAAGGGAGCTTTTAAAATTGTTGAGAGCACGGGAGAAGTCCTTGTGACAAGACCTCTCGACAGGGAAGCAATTGCCACATACCAGGTAAGTCATTGCAGACTACATCCTGTCATGTTATTTCTCACTTTATTTTATTGAACTTTATGAAAGTTGTATCTCACTTTTTATTGTTGTTGCTGATGCACTATGTATAACCATGGCTTCAATGTGCTCATATTGGCTGAATATTCATGGTGATATGTGTGTGCATAATTCAAGATTACATGTACATATATTTTATTTTGGATATTTCACAAGGAGTGATTTACGATCTCTTTAAGCAACATCTAAAACTTTTGCTTGCTGACTGTGGGTGGGAAGGTGACTTGACAGTGTCTGGTTGCTGTTGCAACTGGGGAACACAAAGGAATCTGTTTTCCTGGTAGATGAATGAATCTTTGATAGAGTAACCTCATTTCATTTCCTGGGATGTTGTGGCATTGCTGGTTACTTCTTCACTGGGTAGTAAATTTGGTGACCCTCATGTATCGATAGCTGCATGGAGCTACATGTGTAGAACCCCATACTCTGCATGCTCAGTTGTAGGATTTTGGCAATTGTACTATGTTTGAAATATTTGATAGAAAAAATGCATAATGTGTGAAATGATAATGGTCTAACTGAGAATATGGTATGTGTTTCATGTCATATTTTTTGCCTTGTTGTCAGATGATCAGTGAGGAGAAGGTATGCTCCAAGAAAGAAGAAAGCATTGATTTTATAAAGCTTCTTGCTCATTGAAGGCTGTAGTTCCTATAGTTCTGGAACCAGTTCTTTGCCCACACGTAAGATGACCATTTCTAGGAATTATTGTCAGGAGGGAAGGTGTTATCCTTTAGAGTGTCTGCTTTTTGGATCACGTGAGACTCATCTAATTCCATCTACAATGATTTGCCACTTGTTTTTGGGTCTGGGTCGAGGTCATGGATGTTATCTGCAAAGCTCTTGGTGGCTTTGTTCCCAATTATCTGAAGGATTGTCTCTTTTTCATGAACCACATATCCATCATGGTCATTGGTATAGGTTCTATTCCTTGTTTCGCTGTCAAAGGACAGGCAGCCAGGTGTAATTTGAAATAGAGTTTTCTCTTTGTTACTACTCCAGGTATGATGGTTCCTTTCAATGAAACCCGGGACTGGTGTCATCATAGACAATATGTTTGTACAGGCGGACTGTATTTATTTTGGCCAGGCTTTTCCTGGGTTGTAACTATGTGTTAACTTTTCTGTTGGTTTGTTTTATTTCAGTCATCTTTATAGTCTTCATATGTCCGGATTGTGTTTTGGTTGTTGTGACCCACTTGTCACAACAAGTGGGTATGGAATCTTGGGATTTGAAGTTTGATGAGGCACAAGAGCTATCCCACAGGGAATTCTGAATAACTGAGAAAACTACAAATCACAAGATTCCATAAGATAAGTCTATGATACTTAAAGGAGAATCAAAGTGTTATAATTGTGAAGAGTGAAAGAGACTGGAGCTAGGGGAACCAATGATCTCACTCTCTGCTCACTTATTTTGAGTCCAAACCACACATACCATAACTCTGTAGGGCACAAGAAACTTAAATATCAATTGCTTCCAGCCAGTTTGGAAATTGTGGCACATTGGAAAGGCCCTAGGGATACAAAGAGAAGATGGATGGATACAAAATGGAAAGTTATCCTTTCATGAAAGAAACTCCCACGGTATGAAAATATGTAGAGGCTGTGGAAACAGTGAATCATTTTGAGAAAAGTAGCATCTCTTCCAAATTATGATTTTTGTGGCACTGTGTCTTGATATAAACAAGATTTTTTTTCTCTGTGTGCAAATTATTTTTTCTTGTTTGCAAAACAGCCCTGAAGCATGTAAAATCATGCAAAAATGCTTGAAAACTTTCATAATCTCACCCAGCAGAGAGAAAACTTTGGAAATAATGTGTTCTTGCAAGAATGGAATTTTGAATGAATGAATTCAACATCCCCATGTTATCCCCATTGTCCTTCATACACATCAGTCTCAATTATAACCAGAAAGGTATTCCTTTCAGTATTACCTTCCTTCACCTCTCCAGCAGTTGCAAACCACATAGGAAATATTTCCAATGAGACAGAAAGGAGATGCAAATTTATATTCTAATGGCTTCAATTCCTTCTGTGTGACCCTTTATATAATTCTGGTGCTCAGCAGGCTGGCTGGCAACCTATTGAGCAAACTGCAGTCAAGAAGTTCTGCAGAAGGAGAATGCTCAACTTGATTAGTCAGTCTTTGAAAAAAACAATGAGCTGGAATCAATGAAGATGTATTGTGAAGTCAAATAAGCAGCTGGAGGTCCCTCTCCCCACTTGATATTTTTCTTGATATATGAAAGTATTGGAGTTGCTTGAAAATATCTCCAGTCTCTGGAACTTTTTTTCTTTTTTCTTTTCTTTTTCTCAATCCTGTCTCCTTGCCTTCATTTAGCACTTATGAATTATTTCAAAGCAAAAATGCAGATGAAAAATGAGAGATGATGATTCTCCATGGAAAGGTATAAATATTTTCTGAGCCGTCTGTGTAGCCAAAGGGAACCCTGATGTTCTGGAAATCTGGAAGTGATAAGTGGGCCATCCAAGTTCAACTCAGTAAACTTGTAAGATAGGCCCATCAGTTTTAGATTGCAGTCACAATGCAGAATGTTAGGGGCACAGTTTTTGTCTCCAACAGATGAGCAATTTGCTCTTTTGGGGTTGAGAGCAAGCAGCCATTAACTTTACTCAGATGGATGAGTGGAACACATTCTAGCCAAAATCATTACCAGCAACATTTGCCAGTGTGGCATAGTGGCTTCAGTGTTGGGCTATGACTCTGGAGACCAGGCTCTGATTCTAAACTTGGCCATGAAATCTGCTGGGTAACCTTGGGCAAGTCACACTCTCTCAACCTCAGAAGAGGGAAATGGCAAACCTCGTCTGAATGAATATTGCCAAGAAACCCCATGATAAGTTTTATCACTTAGGATCACTATAAGACAGAAAAGACTTGAAGACATGCAACAACAAACTTTTGCCTACAGAGACATTTCAAGGTGTGTGTGTATTTTATGTGTGGTTGTCTGTCTGTATGTATGTGTGGAGGGGTGTCTTCATATCCATACCCAGGAATCTAAGTAAAGTATTACACAATTTGGTTGAGTACCTATAGTCAAGCATGCCATAAGCTTTCCACATGTGAAATTCATTATGACTCTGCTGTCATTATAACCCCCTCCCCAGGACTCACCATTGCTCTGTGATAGCCCCTTCCCATGTCATTGTGTTGCTGGTGGAGAGTGGGAAGGGATTCAAGAAACCTTTGTGTATGTTAGCCAACACACTGCACACTTAATGCAGTTTGACACTGCTTTAATTGCCATGGCTCCATCCTATGGAATCTTGGGATTTGCAGTTTGTTATGGCACTTGACAGAGAAGGCTAAATATCTCACAAAACTTCAGTTTCCAGACATCCATAGCATTGAGCCATGGCAGTTAAAGTGGTGTCAAACTACATTGATTCTGCAGTGTAGATGCAGCCCATGCCCCATAGTCAGACACAGGCTGAGGACATCTTCCACTAAGATCCACTGGCGTCCTCAAGAGGTCCGAGCAAATGGTGTCATTGATTTGTATCTGGCTATGGGAACATGGTGAGATGTTTCTCTCAGCTCCTCCATCAACAATGACATGGCCATTGGAGAGGCTATCACAATACAATGGAATCCAGAGTGTTGAGGTGTGCTTTGAATGTTGCAAAGGAGGGAAGAAAATGTCAACCTTTGCAATGACCAAAAATGAAATGCAGACAAGCATAAGGTGGATTCATACTTGTTTGTGTCACTAGCAAGATGCCAGACATTGGTCCAAAACACACTGCAGAAATAATCCAGTCTGAGATTGCCTTAACTGCCCTGGCTCAATGCTAGGGATTTTAATTTATTGTGGCACCAGAACTCTCTTGATAGAGAGGGCTAAATGTCTCATAAAATGACAGTTCCCAGAATTTCTTAGCCTTGAGCCAGGGCAGTTAAAGTGGTCTCAAACTGGATTATTTCTGCAGTGTGTTTTGAACCATTGTTAATGAAACTATCACGTGATTCTAAGTTACCTATCCTATGGTTTAGGATGGAAATGAGATCAGGAAGATTTAGAACTGATTTTATGAAAATGCATTCTCTAATGATAGTAAAACTACAGACTATAGTAGAGCCTTAATGACAAAAATGGTTTTCTAAGACATAAGCTTCATTGGACTGGGGCCCACCTCATCACTGTTGTTGCAGGTGACAGGAATGTATGCATATGCTTGGCAGGAATGTGGGGAAAATTGAAATGCAAAAGGTATGAATATTTTTAATCATCTTAAATGTGGTGTTTAACATGCAGTACTTGAGAAGTATCATGGACATCCTGGTATAGATAAGCAGATTAACATATGCATGATGTTGATCATTTTTTGTTTTATCCAATTTACAAGAAAAAGCATTTAGTCCAGACTTCATTATTAGCCAATAGCTCAAAGTTGCAAGAAATCATACATATTTTTTTCCAAAGAGAAGGTTTGTTTGGCTTTTGGACATTATTAACATTCCAAACTTCACTTCATCCAGATCAAGAAAGATTTGGTAAAGATGCAACACAGATTCCCTCAGAAAATAGGACCAACTAATCTCTCATCACCCCAATCTGGCAGAAACTCTCTTGTGTCTCAGAGGCATTTATCACATGGGAGGGAAGCACCCAAATCCTGTGGATAAATGGGGTTTAAATCCAGGAAAAAACTGCAAAAGCGGGATTCTTTTCAGATGACATCAGGCTAATTGAGCATTAATGTGACATTAACCCATGCAGAAATTCGCCAAATTGTACTGCTTTTTACTTTCGGGAAAATTTCAAAAGTAAAAAGCAATGAGATTTTGTCCACTTTCTGCATGGGTTAATGTTGTGTTAATTTTCAATTAGCCCAATGTGTTCGAAAACAATCCTGCTTTTGTGGGTTCTTTATCCACGGGATTTGGGCACTTTGCCTCCCTTGTGATAAACTCCAAAGAACTGAACTTGATTTTATTTGGGGATGCTGGGCTTTGAATGCCAGATCTTCAGTACAGAGATAGAAATGGGGGGAGGTATTCAAATGAAATAAAAATGAAGACAGAAACCAAATTTATTAAAGGTCGCTTAAATAAACACAGACTCTGCAAATATTGTTTATTTCCTGATAGTGTTTTGGACCTCTAGTAAGAAAAACATATATGAAATATATTGAGTTATATTTATTTCAAACTTAGTTTTATTATATCAATCCATAGATATTGCAATTTCCTTGAAACTCTGCCCCACACATACACACACAATGGAGGTCATTGCAATCTTTGAAACATAGAAATAGTATAGATCAAGTAATGGAATTAATCTCCACTTTTCCTCATATATTCTGTGAGCTTGCAAATCAAACTAATAAATGGTAATAATAAATCCAACTATAATGAAAAATTAACAGCCCAATGTTTGTGGCAGATAATTTATGGCTCGCAATCAGGTCCAAAGGACATTTTATTTCTCAAAATTGAAAATGTGTTTTTTGTTTCATGGTAGATGCTCAACCCCAGTGCTGGAGTTGACAAAATCTCTTGATTACTACTGAATACTGAAAAGAAAAGCTCTTCTTTAGAAGAGCAATTTCCCCAGCTTTTTCCAAGTATAGATGTACTTCATTGTTCTCAAAGGAAACAACAAGTGGTTTTCATAATTTCCTTCTTGCTGTAAGAAAGTCTCCAAACATTTCACAGTTTTTAAAGGCAAGACTTCAGAGTTGGATGGACTTTAGGAGACCAGGCTTTGAATCCCTGCTCAATCATGGAAATCCTCTGGGTGACCTTGGGCAAGTCACATTATCTCAGCCTCAGAAGAAGGCAATGTGAAACCACCTCTATACAAATGGGGCTTTGCCAAGAAAAGCCCATGACAGGTATTCCTTTGGATGCCAGAAGTCAGAAATGACTTGAAGACAATAACAAATTTACAGTTTAGGAATCTTCTGTTCTTTGTTCCTCAGCAACTAGTGTTTATTGTCTTCATACAAATATGCTCAATTGAACAACTTACTGAAAAAGTCAAAATTGGCAACTTCCATAGTGTTTAAGAAATTCCATATCTTATAAGAACATTTCTTGCAGGTCTGAGCCATTTCCCTATATATTGTTCCTTTATGACTAGGACTAGGCTATGACCGAGAGGCTGAATATCTACCAAATAGGTCATAAATTTCAGATTCCTTGCATGAGTTCCTCTATTCTGTTCTCAGCTGGAGCCACCAGGGGTGTAAGGTACAGCTACACTGTTGAAATAATGCAGTTTGACTCCACTTTACTGTCACGGCTGCATACTACAGAATCCTGGGATGTGTGGTTTGTGAGACACCAGCACTCTTTGCAGAGAAGGCTAAAGACCTTGTAAAACTACAGATGCCAGGATGGAGCTACAGCATTTAAAGTGGGGTCAAGCTGCATTATTTCTACAGTGTAGATCAGGGGTAGGCAACCTTTCCCCTTTAAGGGTCGAGGGACTTCAGCTCCCAGAAGCCTCAGCCATGTTGGCCAATAGTCCCATGTTGGACAATAGCACCTGGGATTCTGGGAGCTGAAGTCCCTCGGCCCTTAAAGGGGAAAGGTTGCCTACCCCTGGTGTAGATGTACCCAAAGTGGCCAGAAATGGGGAAGAGTCCAAGAGATGCTGCAAATGGTCAGCACTATGGACAGCTCCTAGTGGAACAGGTAATATGAAAATCTAACTAAAAGACAAATAGTAGGGAATGTTCAAACAGATCAAGCCACTGCATAGCTGGGTAGCTGAATCTCTACTTACTCATATTAAAAAAGACTTTAAAGGACCTGGGCCATTGTCTAATGATTCCTGCAGGTCTGCAGGATGCAGGCCTGAGAGGGGAAATAGGTTGAAAGAAGTAAAGGATGGAGGTACTGGTAATACCTGAAGCTTCCATTTTAGGGGATTATCTGCCTCTTTCCTGTGCTGGTTCCTGAAATTAATCTCCTCTAGGGATGCCAATACTCGCTGATCACATTCTCATGTGTGTAAGTTGCATAAATTTCAAAATATGTGCTGTCTGGTTGCATGGGCTTTTAAAAATCAGAAGCATCAGGCTGGTTATTTGTGTCTTTTTGATGGATTAGCTAGTCCTTCCAGTCCTACTGTGTGAGAGAGCTTTGCATCAAGTGGGAGGGGACTAATTTTTTTACAGAGACATTTTCGAACGAATAGCAGAAACTTTGGTAGAAAGAAACACCCCCACAATCCATGGCTGAAATTCCATTGGTACAGTATGCTAGTGTTTTTATCATTTCCAGGATCACACAGTAGGGACAAGAGAAGGCAGACAAAAGGTCCCAGCCTACATACATCCTTCATGGCCATGCAGTTAGTTCTCCTCCTTTCTGCTTGCACCTTCCTTCTCCTGCAGCCATAGTTATGCTGTCATAGGCTGCTGCCACACTGCAGCATTAATGCAATTTGCCACTTCTTTAATGGTCATGGCTCCATCTGCTGGAATCCTGGGATTTGTAGTTTGCTGCAATACCAGAGCTCATTGACAGAGAAGGCTAAATATCTCACAAAACTACAAAACCCAGAATCCCAAAGCATTGGTGTCTGCAGCAGCCACATGTTAGTCATGTGAATAGCCACATAAATCTTTGTGGATTGTATTCTTACAAGCAAGAACAAATAATTTTACTATTTTTCCCCTTGCTGCCACAAACTCATTGAGAACTATGATGTTTTTGGAGATGATACACAGTTAGAGATGTATCCTGTGACCATAAAATGCCCATATTTTGCACAGGAAGCAGTTTTTTATGCACAGAAATGTTGTTTCCTGCATCGAAAATGTTGTTTTCTGAGCAGGAAATTTATTTTCTGCACATGAAGGTTTTTATGTTGTACATAAATGGCATTTTTAGTCTAAAAACATGTGCTCTTGTTATGCAGAATAAATTTTGAACATATCCATGTAGAAGTCTTGCTACTGGGATTCCCCGACACTCGAGAAACTCATGATTTTTCACATTTTTTATTTTTTTTAAAAAAAATATTCTTCTTATCTTAGGAGTTTTGGATTGGACTCAGAATTTGATCATCACTTGATATCATTTTCCCCTTCCTCTCTTGTAGAACCCTCTTTAATATCCAATTTACTCTGCACCAAAGAAGCAGTGCTACGATCTGACACCTTTGATAGAGCTACCAGCATAATTGGCTCGAATGCTTTCTGTTTTGTGTCATTATCTAAAGCTTGAATCCTTGGATAGGTAGACAGCTTGTCACTGGGTGGGGAGGGGAAAATAAAAATTTTAAAAAGAAGATTGAAAGCCCTAACTATTGATTTCGCACTCGGTATATGTAAAACCTTTTTGGAGACAATTTAGAAAGAAAGATGCATGTTTTCATTGTGGGGAAATAAAATAATATCCATTTTATTTCTCACATTAATAAGAAAGATTGCCTGGATAAATTTTGTCAGCTCTCCAAGTTTCATGATGTTGCTCGAGTGACATTATTAAATATCTTTTTCCGCTTCCCCTCCCGGACATTTTATGCCTGCAGAGTGTCAGTTTCCAATTGTGCCTTGCTTCCTTGTGTTTGTACTCTGAAGGCAGCTACATAAAAGACCTGTGATGACTGCCATTATCTTCTGAAAGGTTGGAGTGCTCCAAATGCTGCCCCCCCCACAGTCTCATTTTGTCTCTGAAGGCTTCAGATGACAAGTCTCAAACTCCTGATCACAATGGTTTTGTAGATATTCTGGGTCCAGAATTCCCAAGAAGCAGTGTCTGGGTCCATCCTTCCTGTGACATTCCTTGGATGATGGAAGAATCAAAGTCCAGAGGCAATACTGAATGACAGTTCCAAGGGGCAAAGACGAAGAGGACTATAATCGTTCAAACCTCCTTGTGGGCTTCTTGGAGACTGTTGGCTAGCCACTGCTAGTAGCAGGATGTTTATGTGGAATGAATTACCAAAAGGACCAAGGCAACTGATTTATACCTTCTTGCTTTATGTTGTATTTATTTTAAAATGCTTTTCAATTGTCTAAGTTTAATATCTTTTTAAGGAGTGGGTGGGTTTTTGGGTTGCATGTATTTTATTGTAGTTTTAATGTTGTAAGCTGTCCCAATTGCATTGCAGAGGGACAGGATATTATTATTATTATTATTATTATTATTATTATTATTATTATTATTATTATTCTGAGTCATCCCACTGGTCCATCCATTGTTTGTACTCATCTGTTTCTGGAGATTAGTGGTGTCCAGATGATTTGGTGCAGGTCTTAATTCAGCAGAAAACAGTCTAATTTGCTTTGTATTGATTCGCAGTCCAGCTGGTGTGACTTGTGTCTGAATTGATTCCAAATCTACTTACATTGAAAATCAACAAGTGTCATAAGGATACACACATTTTTATTAAACATAAACAAGCACAAACACACACATCTTAATCTATATATCTAAAAGCATATGTGTCATAGGGTTTTGAAAAATTTTATCTAAATTGCTCACTCTTAATGAAACAGGCTGCACCAGTTCTTAGCACATCTAGGCAGCCTATTGAGAATCTGTTAAGCCCTGAGAGTATTTTGGTTCCCCAGCATGGGGATGGCACAACAAACTCATTTCCCGCCCAGCCTTATGCTTCTACACAAAATTCTGCACAACACAGCAAGCACAGATGGATTGTCTGAGTGATCAGATAGACTCACACAACTCATCCAGTGCTTATTTTTTTAAAAAACCAACAACAACACATGCAGTAAGGCAGCAATAATCATAGTTTGCCTATGAAGTTTGTGAAATGTATGGAATTACACAAAAATTATTCTTGCAAATCTGGACAGTTCCTTCAAACTGATAGAAAGCATGTCCTTACCTTAAGGAGAAGAAAATATTTGTTATTTGTCATTTTTACACAAAAGAACAAAAGAAGTGAGGATTTACACCCCTAATTATTGACTACAAGCTTTTCCTTCAATCACATTTGCAACCCAGCCTACTGGTGTTGCACTAAATAAATACTGTCCATGATAGTGAATTTGTTACCTTCTTCATTACTTCCCACCTTTTGTTTTTATGTCTTGGAGATCTTGTGTTGTTGTTGCATGCTTTCAAGTCATTTCTGACCTATGGTGACCCTAAGACAAATGTATCACAGGGTTTTCTCTGGCTGAGAGAGTGTGATTTGTCACCAAGTAGATTTTCCATGGCTGAGCACAGATTCAAACCTTGATCTCCAGGGTCATAATCCAATGTTCAAACCATTGCACCTTTCTGCAGACACAGTAAAAATGATGTTCCTTATATAAAATTGCAAAATTGCAAAATCAATGTGTAATGATATTATTTTGGATAATTTCAAGCTGTAGATGCTTCAATCTATTGATAAAGAATCCATCAATACAGAGGGCTAGCTGTATTAGCAAGGAACAAGAAATGTTTTCTTGGCATCTAGTATGTAAATTTGGTGTAAAAGCTTTCAGTTTCCACAGAGATCTTTTCCCTACAGATAGAGGATAAAACATCAGGGGGAAGATTTAATATATCATAAATTTAGAGCAACAACATGAAATTGCACCAAGATGAAGTTAATGGTCTGGGAATATTTAGTGCATTTTTGAGGGTACAGGGGACTGGACTTGCTCTTGCTCAAGAGGAGAAAACACAGTTTGCTTTTTCAAAGGAAAAATGAGCTAGGATTATAATAAATGATAACAACAATTGTCTGATTCCTCCCACTTATGCCTGCTCCCATCTTTAAATAATTTTTCTTCTTCTTATGCATTACCCTGCACCTTTTATGTCATTACAGATCCAAAAAAAAAAAAAAATGCAAGTCAGTTGTTTTAGGAAGATCCAAAAATGTAAATGGACTTCTTTGATCAGCACATTATTTGCAAATGCATGTATTAGACAGTTACATATGTGCAGAATTGCATTTGGCCTCAATTTCCTCTCTGAAAACATTGCCTAAGATTATCAGCCAGCTGGAAATAAAAAGATGGGATGAAAATACACTTGTCCCTTTACATTTGTGGCTTTGACTTTTGCAGATTTGATTATTCATGGAATTTATTAATATGTTCCCTCTAGGAATATCTAGGTCCTCCAGTACAACTCTATGGTCAGCTTTAACCAAAAGTCGCACTGAAGGACCTGGAGGTTCCTAGAGAAAAGACTCCATTAGGCATTTGTGGCTCCTCCAGCACATTTCTGTAGTCAATGTCTGGCAGATGTTGACCACAGAGTTGCACTGGAGGACCGAGAGGTTCCTAAAGAGATGTTCTCTCAGGTAAAAACATAGTGTTTTGGTTATTTATGGTTTTTCTACATTCATGAGGGTACTGTGCCCCCAACCCAAGCAAATGTGGGGGAAAGAGTGTACTTTTGTTGTTGTTGTTGTTGTTGTTGTTGTTGGAGGAGGAAAATTTTAGTTATAATCACAGACAACTGTTTATGAAGAGGATATGGCCATAAATGTCTCACCAAGGGAAAAGGTCCATATCTCATTGGTAGAACACCATCTTGAAATGCTATACAACCTCTTTCAGTAGAGTAGATAATGCTAGGTTTGGCGAACAAATCATCTGATCCAGTATGCAGCAACTTGATGTTTTTCTGATAGGCATCTCTCTGTGTATGTATATATATGTGACCATTTGTATCCAAAGATGCACACAATGAGGTTCAATGAGTATTGTACATGGCACACAGGCCACACTTTTGTGGCTATAGAAGCCTCCCCCCAGCAGCCCAACCCTCATTATTTTTTAATCAAAATAGGCATCGTTTTTGAAATTTCTCCCAAATTTCTGGACCTATTTTGGAAGTAGGTGGTGTGATAATGTTCACACTAAAACCTAGAGCAGATTCAGTGCCTTCCACTGACCTTGGAGCCATCAGCTATCACTGTTCCATGGAATGGTGATGGGAAAGACACATTGCCCCTGGGGAAAAAGCATAACGTCATCCTGAAATAGCATGCAATGCCATTAGAAAGTTATATTATTAACAAGTGTCTTGAAGTGGGATTGATGGAAAGAACAGTGAATCAATGCACATTCCCCAAAGTAATTTTTAATGTTTTGTCACAGTAAAGTAAGCTATTTTTTTTAATTTTTTTTGCCATTATAAATCAAGTGGCAATTAAACAACCTTACAGTGTGATTGCCTGTTTCTATCATTCACTTTTATCATGCCCATATCCAGGCCCTGAAGATTTATTGAGCAGTGGAAAAAATTCATTTTGCTCTACCCAATTGTAGCAGTCGTTTGTGGAAGTCAAAACGTCTGCAGTTCGGTCCAAAGATGCACAAATGGTCTTCTCATAATCAAGTCTTCCAGTAGCTGCCAAAATGAGGTTCCAAAGATTTGGAAGAAATGGTACCAAGAAAGCCTCATGATGGGGCTACCATAAGTTTGAGATGACTTGTTTGCACATGTCAACAGCAACAACAACATTTAACCAGCTTGATAAGTCACATGTACACTTAATAATCTTAATAACTATGGGTCAATGCATTCAGAGGAAAGGAGGTGGTGGTGGATTCACTGCCATTTTCACAGCTGCCATGTTTTTGAGACTGATATTGAAAGATGCTGACCATGACGATATATAATACAACCTCTTAGCTTTGTATTTCTTATGAAACTGTTTGAGCAGTAGGAAAAGTGGGGGGGGGGGCAGGAGGTTTGGGAGAAAGGAATAGGCTAAGGAAATTGAAAAATTTAAGGACATGCCTCAGGGCTTCATTGTTTTTCTTCAGTGGTAGCAATTGATCAATACCATGCTTACTATGTGTAGAACATGCTTTGAACTTCAAGATGCAAGCATATATGTAATTTCCCAGGTTACTTCCTGGTTGAGCTATCTGAAGTGAAATCTAACAGGTACCTTAACTCCGAAATGCACATTGTCGGAGCGAGCAAATTGATCAGCTGAATTCTGAAGGAGGGGAAATATACTGTTATCGGGCAGGGGATTATTTGCTAGGAAAGCTGGAATTTATGTACCCAAATGAATATGATTGAGCTTCTGAAGAAAAAGTTCATTCAATTAACAACCCAGTTTGCAAATAACTTTCTCCCACTTTTATATTACCTCTGGAAATATTATGTATTTATCGCAAAGCCCCCCCCCCAAAAAAAAATATATGAAAGTAAGCTTTTTTTTTCCCTATGTACAGAGAAAATTGAATTTATTTTAGAAGACAGGAGATGCAGGATGGGAACAAATGTATTACTTACACTGCCATTGGCATTATTTAACTTAGTCACTGTGTTTCAGTGGAAATGGCATTAATTGTGTTGATGTGCTGGGTGGAGCAAAATGAATAGAATGCACACAGTGCAAAAAGAAAACACAATGGTGCTGGTATTACAAACCAAGCTGAAATGGATACCTGAAAGTTACATTTGATTCAGTGGCAGCTGGTGGCTTCCATGTCAGGAGTGCAATGAATTTTCTCTGGGTATTATTTCAGATTTTAAAGGTGTTATCCAGGATACTGAACTCTATCCCCACAATAGGTTCAGAACCTTGGCAAGTTCCTTTAAAATCTAAAATAAAAGCCAGTGCCCCCACTCACAGAAACATAAAGTACTTGTGGCTCCCAATTATCTTAATCAGTGTTCAGCACTCCACAATCCATTTTTTAAATACAAACTCCTGTTGTGTGCTAAAACAAACTGTTATAGCTTTATGGGTAGTGAGTTCCTTCAAAATGCTTCTGCAGTTTGCAGAAAAGAGAAGAAATGGATTGCCCTCTCCCTTGCAGAAATGTTGTGTCTTGTGCAATTTTTTTTCATTAATCTTGTTACTAAACTAAACCCATTTCCCTGTGGAAATTAATTACCAGGGTTGTATCGGGAATTTTAATTTTCATAATACGCCAGCAAAGATATATGGCTGTTTCTTTATATATGATCACCACACAACAGAGCAATAATCTTTTGTAATGAGCTTTATTACAACAAACGGAAGAGGACGACATTTAATTAAAGCCAGTATAACACATTCGGAGAAGTCATTCTTTTGAGTTCTGATTTGCCTTCCAAACACAGGCCAGATTCAATTGTCGAATTCTGAAGATTCAGTGGCATGCTGAAAAGGATTGTTGGCCTGTGTGTTGATTGTGACATCTTGGCTGAATCTTTATTGTATGCCTATGAGCTGAGTCCACTTCCACATAAGCTTGCTCTTCTGTTTCACGTATGATGTCAAATATATGCATCCTAACCTTGCACCAGATGCAACATTGGGTTCAACTCAAGAACATGGAAGTTGGTGAAACTCATAACCTCAGCAGGCATACCACATTTTTTTAATCCCACCACGGATATGTTTATATCACAGAGAAGAATGAAAAGGGAGTCCTATAGGGCATATTGCCAAGCAATCTAGTCCATCTGCCTATTCAGTCATGAGCTTAACAGACATATCCTCCACAACAATTGACTGCACAGTTTCTACTAGCAAGGGAGCACCCACAAGGTTTCTACTAATGTTCAGAAAAAATCTACCATATATAACCTAAGTCCATTAGATATAGGTCCATCTGCAATGGGGAAATAATGCAGTTTGACATGACTTTAAGTATTGTGGTGCCATCCTATGGAATCCTGGAATTTATGATTTCACAAAGTCTGAGTCTTCTCTACTGAAGAGTGCTGATGCCTCACAAAATTACAAATCCCAGGATAATTCTGTCTTTCACCAGCTTCCACTTTTCATATGATTTTCATTTTGGTGGATTTGTAGCTTTATGTTTATGTTTTTTTACTGTGCTGGGACTAGATAATGAGGCAGACAAATTCATTTTTTAATAGAAGTTTCTATACTCCACATAATCTTGATATTCAGATTGTGTTGACAGTGTGGATTTTTAAAGAAAAAAAATAAATACAGAGCTGTAAATGCATTTACAGGCATCAGTATTATACTGTACTATACACTTGTACTATCCTGCCTTTATTGCTGTTGTGTGCCTTCAAGTTATTTTCAACTTAGGCGACCCTAAGGTGAACCTTGGCAAGTTCACCCAGTGGGTTTCATGGCCAAGCTGGGAATTGAACCCTGGTCTCCAGAGTCATAGTCCAACACATACCACTACACTATACTGGCTCTATCCTGCCTACCATCAACAAAACAACAACAAACCTCAGTTAAAAAGAAGATTTTATTTTTATCAAAGCTTTGACGAAATGGTTAAAAATGAAATCGATCTAAGACTGTAAAACTATATATGCATTTGGGGATTATTTTTGTTTCAGGTTTGCAGTAACTTGAAGAAAGTCTTAAAACAAGAGCGAGAACCATGCAGTTCACTGATTAAATTGTATGCATCCATTTGTCTCCACTGAGTGTCAAAAAGCCAAGACTGTGTGTCTGTTTGGACAGACAGCTATTACTTAAAATGCTTTGATTGCCAGTTGCCAAGTAGCTTAAAGTGGGATAACAGAAGGGAATATATATATATATATATATATATATATATATATATATATATATATAGGCAATCACTGTGAGATAAAATAGCAGAAGCAGCATTAACACAAAACCATAGGCATTCAGCAGAATTGATTTAAAAAAATACAAGTAAACGCAAGAAAGATCAAACTACATATTAAAATGTCCAGACAACTAAAAAGCAGTGGCAGATAGTGTCTTTCATGTCAATGGGGCAACTCCAGGTTTTATTCTGAATTTTAAAAGAAGTATGTCCTGAACTAATTTGGGAGAGAAAGTTTTGGACAGTTGCTCAGATAATTAATAATAATAATAATAATAATAATAATAATAATAATAAATTTTATTTATATCCCGCCTCTCTGCATAGCAATCAATAGGTCTGAACTAAAACCTGGAGCAGATTCACCATCCCACTAACATGGAAGCCATCAGCTACCAAGTCATTTGGTGCATTGTGAGCAAAATATGAGTGATGGGAATGCAAGAGCCATTTGGAAAAGGGCAATGGCACTGAAAAAATGAGAGGCAGTGTGAGGTAGTGGTTTGAGTGCTTGACTATGACTTGAGACCAGAGTTTGATTCCCAGCTTGGTCTCACTGGGAAACTCACTGGGTGACCTTGTGCAAGTCACATGCTCTCAGCCTCAGGGGAAGGAAATGGCAAAGCTTTGAACAAATCTTGCCAAGATAACCCCATGATAGGTTTGACTTAGGGTTGCCATAAGTTTGAAATGACTTGAAAGCACACAACAGCAACAAATGACATTGAAACTGAGATTTTCTCCCCATCTCCCTAGTCAGAGTTAAGTAATGCAAAGACTTGTTGACTGGAGTAAGGAAAAAGATGTGCATGTCCAAGATGCTCATTAACCCTGACATTGTGTGAAAATCAACCAGCTTTTGCAGGTTTTGTCAACTTTCCGTTTGGGTTAACCCCAGGTGCCGTTTGAAAATCTACCCACTTTTACAGGTTTTTTCCCCAGTTTAAATTCAGTTTCTGCATGGGAGTGTGGTAAACTCCTTAGGAATGTTACTTGAATCATAATCGGGTAAGGCACCAAAAGGCTCCCAGCCTATATTAACCAATTTACCATATGGTAGAGTACAACATCCATTTTTCACAATCTTACAAAAGGAAGTAACTGTCAGAGTGATGACATAAGATTTTGCTAAAGACAATAAATGCCATAGAGTTCATTATTCCTGATTTCCTGATGAAAATGTGGAAATAATGGATGAGTTCTGGTGTGGAACTTGGTTATAAACTGGCAGAAATGAAATTATTTCTGGCTGCCTCCCTCCCTCTTTCCCTGTCTCTTTCTTTCTACAAATTGTTTGACTGCTGTTGTTCACTTCAGGTAATTATAAGAAAATTCTCTAATAAATTTTTGAGAAAATTAACTGTCAGTCAGTTCTACTGAGAACTATAGCCTTTTATTAGCAGCATAACCATTATGGAGCAAGAAAGCAATAATTTACAATATCATATTTTTTGCTACCTCTGTAGGTTTTTCCTTCATATTGTGCTTCAAAGGCACATACCATTTCCTTACTTGTCTCTAATAAGTCTGGTCTAATGGTTTCACATGGTAAAAATGTCTCTGTTTTCATTTTCCCCCACTTTTTAAAATATTGATTCCCACCACCTACTTTCACACAAATGCATTTCATTGAATGAATGGCCCTGTTTCTATTAGGGTTGGGTGAATTTTTCCACACCGTCCATCTTTTGAAGCAACCCAATTTACACTTGCTAGTCTAATGCATGGATTGGAACACCATTACTCCAGAGAAAGCATGTACACACACACACACACCAATTCCATAGAATATAATAGCCAGAATCTTGATGCCTCATGTTTGTGTGCAGAAGTGGCTGAACATTTTTGTCTTGTGGAAGATCAGTTGAAGGTTGACGAAACTGTATTGTGGATTAATATATATAGAGATTTTGTAGCATCTTTATGACTAACTGAAGAAAAGAAAAGAAGTTTGTAGCATTAGCTTTCATAGACTTTAGTCTACTTCTTCTGATGCTTATGGTGGAGTGGAAGCCAGGGACATAGAGGAGTGCAGGAGTTTAACTGAAGAAAACTGAAAAGGAATGTTGGCTACTGCAGAACCAGTCAGCATGAGTAGAACCCATGAGCTTTAAAGGATATGTAGTTTTGCAAACTCCCCACACGCAGGTCCCCAGGAATGACTTCTCATTGCTTGCACTTGTTGAAAAAATAGATATCTGTCTGTATCTGTGCTGTCCTTTTCTTCTGCTGAGAGAGGAGATGGTACAATCTAGTCATTTCCAGTAGGTTTAGGTAAAAGGAAACTGCTGCAACATTTCCTAGTCTATGAGTTCTTCTTCATTAGTACAGTTGGCCCTCCATATTTATGAATGTTTATGCATGGACTGAACCATTTACAGCTTGAAAATATTTTTAAAATCTATGAATTCCAATAAGCAAACTTTGATTTTACCATTTCATATAAGGGACACCATTTCACTATGCCATTGTACTTAATGGGACTGGAGCATCCATGAATTTTGGTATCCATGGAGGGCCCTGGAACCAAACCCCAGTAGATACAGAGGTCCCACTGTAACATCCACCATGTTGACCACACTCTGATGCAGCTTGGCTTTTCATCTGTGAAATATTGGCTGGTATGTGATATCCTTTTTGAGGCAAATTGTTTTTAATCAGACAGGAAAAAGCTGTTCTGGATCAAGACATAACTCTAAGGAGCCACTCCCATCATCCCTCCTGTGAGTAAAGACTGATGGAACTTCTGAAGGGCCACAGTTCCACTAACTCAGCAGCCATCTCTTAATATTTAATGGAACAGAAAGGCTGAAATCAAGAGTGAATTCCAAACTTGTCTGAAATCAATTTTGGATTATTGTAGTACAGCTTCATTTCCCCCCCCCCTGCCTCTTTTGTAACACAATAGCAATCCTCAGTGGCTTCTTCCTCTGTCAGGCTTGTCCCATTGAGTTCCTTTTTACCGAATGATCTGCAGTATCCCTTTCCCCCACTGAGAGTGAACTTTTGTGGCCACATGAAATTGCTTCTTGAAGAAGAGCTCAGAGAAATGCCCTAGCCAATCCTTTTCTTTATACCAAAGCTAACAGCGTTAAGCTTTGCAAGTTAACCTCATTAATATTCTGAGCTCTTTCTGAACTTGCACATGGGATGCTTGGCATTACAGCGGAATTCAGTTCTGAAATAAAGAGGATGACTAAAGGGACATTGATCTTCATTTTATATGGGGGAGAAGGGAGAAAGAAATTTCTTAAGAGATCAGAGTTAAGAAAGCTTTTTTTGGGGGGGGGAACCATAAAAAGAAACTGTCACTGGCCTTGATGATGTCTGGCAACTTCTTGGAACTATCATTTTCAAAATGTAGCTTTTTTCAAGCTGAACGAGAGATGATAAAAAAGCTTTACAGTGCATAAAGCACAATGAGCATGCACACACAGTTTGGATCTGTGTCTAGTGACAAAACTTGTGCAACTGCAGTTTCCATAATCCCTCCCCATTTCCCTTTTTCCTGAGGGTGATGGGAATGGGAGTTTGACAGCCCCAGAAGGTTCTTGAATATTCTGAAATGATGTCTGATTTTTGTGAAATGTATACACTCTTTCAGTATTTTCAAGATGGCATGTTGCATGGAGTGGGGCTTAAAAAGAGAGGTTTCATCCTAATATATATATATTTTTATTAACAACCCAAATAAGATAAATGGACAGATTGGTAGTATGAATTTGTGGGATATATTCAGAATGAATTTTAACCACCAATCCAGCATCTCAATGGCCTTTTCCCATTCTATTTCATTCCCCAAGTCCCATGTTCATTCCAAGGTATGGGTTCCCCCCTCCTTCTAATCCTGGATAGATTTGTAAAGTAGATATACAATCTTCTTTCCTTTGTCTGCTTTCAAATGTGCTGTCAGGTGCAGGGAGTTTTGTTTAGTTTTACTCAGTTTTGTTATTGATGAATGCCTAAATCTGTTCTCAGCTCAATCAGAAATAAAGCTCCCATTGATTTACAATGAGGAGAACTGGATGACAGCTGCAATAAAATGGAATGTTTTTAACAATTTACTACTTCCGCAGCCCACTCTTTCTTCTTCCCTTTCTCTTAAGTGTAGTTTATGGTGACACTTAAGGGCTCCCAAATTCTGAAGGAGCACCTGACTACTAATGCACAGGGAGGGTTGTTCTTGAAACAAGTTTTATTAGATTCATAACACTGCCTTTGTTGAAGACCCCATTCAAGATACCCCAGGTGTTGAAATATATTGCTTTGCCTGCAACTTCTTTTCTGGGTTTGAAACTTGATCTTTCATAGGTCGGAGGAAACACTACTTAAAAAAAAAAGACAATAAAATGTGTAAAAGGTATTGCTCAGAAGGAATTACTTTCAGATTGAAGTTCCAAGAGTCTCTCAGCCAGAATGGCCAATGGCTATATATATAATTTTACCATGAACAATCTAATTTACAATCAAAGTAATATGCATTCAGAAAACAAAAAGACAGAAAGAAAATAAAAATAATGTAATAAAAAAAACCCTAATAGAAACATAGAGTTGCAAGAGACTCCAAGGGCCACCCAGTCCAATCTCCTTCCATGCAGGAAGGCACAATGAAAGCACTCCTGACAGATGGCCATCCAGCCTTTGTTTAAAAATCCACACTATAGTCTGAGGCAATGTATACCACTGTCAAACAGCTTTTACTGCCAGGAAGTTGAGTTGGAATCTCCTTTCTTGTAGTTTGAAGCCATTGCTTTGGGTCCTGTTCTCTAGAGCTGCAGAAAACAAACTTGTTCTAGCTTCAGTAGGGCTCTGACTTCCCACTATTGACTTTAATGATGGGGGGGGGGATAATAAGGAGGAGTGTGTGTGTGTGTGTGTGTGTGTGTAAAATTTTACCATTACAGATCAGACTGAACAATCCTACTGAAATTACTAAAAACCATAACCACAACCCACTGGAGGATCTTAGGCAAATCACACACTCTCAATCCCAGAAAACCCCATCATAGGTTCAATTTATGGGGTCTCCATAATTTGGAAATGACTTGAAGACAGGGGCATTTCTTAGTGGTGCAGGGGTTGTAGATCACATCAGGTAACACCTCAAAAGGGGTGTTTCCTGGTGTGTTTGTGGGAAGTGAATTGCTTACAATGTGTACTGCTGCACCTCAACATGGGTAGACCAGGACTTCCAGAGAGGAGGAACTGATCCACCCACTTCCAGGCAGCAAGGAAGATGGCTAGAACACTGTCAGTATGTCATGGCAAAAACATGGAGGACACTCCCTTCACCCAAGAATGCCTCGACCCCTTCAGGAGCAGCAAACAAAGCGGGTAGACCAGAACAGCTTGGGAAATGGATGGTTGCTACAGGTGCCCCAGTCCACCAGCCATTGATGATAAGTAGACCAGAGGCTTTTCCTTCCTGTGAGACCATTGGTCTGGCAAGGGTGGGTGGATGCCAGGCAGCATGAGGATGATAGCATGAGTTATCCTACTGGGGTGACACCAACCATAGTAACACCACTGTTTGAAGGCAAACAACAGCAACCTTTATTTCTTCATCTACAGCAGACAATGTAGTGTGGGGTGGGATATTTCATCATAGCCCATGTCCCTTATGGGCACCCATGACAACCCACTCTCCCTCAACAACAACAACAAAAGTATATAAGTGGAGTGAGGAGCAATAACCACCAAACTTTGCAAAGTTTAACCAACTGACTCTATTTAAAATGAAACTGATATTCACCCTACCATCTTCCTTTCACTAGGGACAAATAATGCAGACAGATGAAAAACATAATTTCAGTCTTGCATTTAGTTTGTTGTCAATGCATTTGAATTCAAAGTTGCCCGTCTGCAGTGGCACTGTGAGGACTTTATCCCTGCAATATGGATTAGATTTAAAATGAAAGTTATGGAACAGTAGTGATGAAAGAGAGAGGAATTGATGCAATTCAGACACAATCCAGGGCTGATCAAGTCATCTGTATGCATGGCAGGTTGGTGGTCATCCCTGGTCACCCCATATACCATCTCTAACAGATGCTGTTTCAAAAGAACAGAGAGATAGTTGTCTCCAGCAGAACTGGCCAAATTGTCCTCATTGCACATTACAAATCTTGCCTGTTGTTATTCAGAGCCACTTTAGGTGTGTGATCACAATAGCAGCACTTTACATAATGGAGCCTTGCAGTTATCATATCTCTCGATTTACTGAAGGCATTGCAAAATTGGTTATTCCGTTCCAATGATTACAGTCAATAATTCCTAGACTTCTTTCATTTGGAGAGATTTCTCTTAAATACCAGTAGCCAAGGAAATATTGCAATGCAGATAAATTGTGACTTGTTGACCCATCAGCTTGTATTGCAGCCAAGGGATCAGCATTTCATTTTGCAGGAAAGCTAGGTATACTTAAAGGCAATAATATGCAGTTCTAAGTGTGTTATTTTTCATTGATTTCATAATGAGAGGTATTCCTCTAATGATCTGGAATGTCAAAATGCTTTTTCCTTCCCATAAAGCAATCCAGCTCTTTACCTGATTATATTAAAAACACTCAATGGGAAGTAAAATCTGGGAGAACAAATTCATTTAAATTTGTTTGTAAAGTGCAAACATATTTTTTTTAAAAAAAAAAAATCAAAAGCACTAGTTTTAGTATCTGAGCAGAAAATGATTACTTAGAATTGTTTCCTTGAATAATAGCCATTCTTTGATCATGCAGTTGGCCTTTTCCAGTTCTCCCTTTCTAGGCTGGATGTCACAGTTCAAAAAATGTTGCTTACAAAATTATTAGTGAAATACAGCTGAGGGTAAGTCTGGTACTATTTCAAACAATGAAGAGCCCTTCATTGATTTGCTTTCTGCCAGCAGCAGTAATAAAAATTTTTAGCGCCCAGTAGTTTTAAATCTAATATACTTGGCTGTAAATAAAAACACCAAATTCAAAAGTACTTGTGGTTAGTGTTTTGGGGTACAGGTCATTGTGGATTAAGACTACCAATGGTGCATGTGTGTGTGTGGTCATACACATACTGATATGTCAAGACTTGGGCTGCTGCCACACTGCACAATTAATGCAGTTTGACACTGCTTTAACTTTCATGGCTCCATCCTGTGGAATCCAGAGATTTGCAGCTTTGGCATTTTTAACTCAGTTTGCAGCAAGCAAAGTAAGCTGAGGACAACAAGCGACAGTGGGAGGAGGACATTTCAAAAGCAGCCAAGAGCTAAATCGGGACTGTTGAAAGGTATGTGCTCATTGTCCTTGCTGATCTTAGTTACAAGCCACCTTTGTCCTTTATAACTTCTGCCACATTTCCACCCAGTAAGAATAGGTCTGATGTCAAGGGACTCTTAAGAACATCTAAGGATGAATAGGAGTAAATGCAGGAAAAGAGATTCCACCTAAACATTAGGAAGAACTTCCTAGTGGTTCGAGCTGTGTAGCAGTTGAATACACTGCCTCAGAGTGTGATGGAGTATCCTTCTTTGAAGGTTTTTAAACAGAGACTGGATGGCCATCTGTTGAGCATGCTTTGATTGTGTATTCATGCATGTCAGGGGTTGGATTAGATGATCCTTGGGGTCTCTTCCAACTCTATGATTCTATTAAAGTGCCACAACTCAATGGTAGCACACAGGTGTTGCATGTAGAAGGTCTAAGATTCAAAGTCTCCACTAAATGGACTTTACTTCTTTTGAGGAAACATCTCTCTAATTGGGTACCAGTATGACCAGTCTCTGAGGCAACAACTCCATTTTAAAAGGAAAGGGAGAGAGAAATGGAAAGGCTTTAAAACTGAAAGAAAGAAAAACACCTTGGAATTCATAATAACCCAAACCAAACAGAGTAGCACTTCTGAGTAGCGAAAACAAAGGAGCCAATGACCTAGAAGAGACCCTGGAATGGAGGTGAGCTGCTATCAGGTGTTTGTGGACAAGGGAACTTCATTAAGAGGCATTTTGTGTCTTGCAAAGGAGAGAGGAGCAAGACATTTTGACAAGAGTGGAGCATCATTGTTATCTCAACTGAGACCGGAGGGCACTGACAGGCTTGCCTGCCCTCTACATATGTGTTTCCCAAGGAAAGGAAAGCATACGATACACTTTCTATTTTCTGCCTTCCCCTTTGTGAAGGCAATAAATCATGTAAAATTGCCCACAGAAGAGGGGAGTATGGAGGGGAAATGTAAGGTTAGCAGCATTTACAGGTTTTTCTATAGAGACTCAAGAAGTAATTACTTGGGTTGTTTTTTTGTTGGGTTTTTTTTGTTTTGTTTTGTTTTTTTGTGATGGTGTGTTTTAATCTTGGTGAGGCCTTCTATTCAGTTTAAAATGATTAAAAATGTATAACACATTTTGTGGTGGAAATGAAAATGCCATTTGTCTGACTGTGGCTGATTCTTAAACATACATAAATCTACAACATGAACAGCCTGCTCCTATATTTATGTGGAATGTGACTATTTCCATTTTTCCACACAACTTTTTTTTCAGGGATGCTTGTTTTTCTGCAAAAGTAGTTATGAAACCTTTCCCTGCCCAAATGGAAGTAAGGGACAGATGCATGGCTACATTAAGGGACACTTTGGGTGCATCTACACTGTAGAAAGAGTGCAGTGCAGTTTAACATCATGTTAAGTGTTTTAGCATCATCCTATGGAATTTTGAGGTTTATATTTTTTACAAGGTCTTTAACCTTCTTTTCCAAAGAATGCTGGTGTCTCACAAAACTACAGACCCCAATATTCTGTAGGATGGAACCATGACAGTTAAAGTAGTGTCAAGCCACATTATTTCTATAGTGTAGATGTATCCTTTGATAACTTTTTAAACTGGATCTGAAGTAGGACTGCATAGTGTAATATATCCTGACATAGATGTATATTTAATTCCTTTCCAATATGTCAAGAATGAGCAACCCAGGCACCAAAGCCAAATAAGAAAATTAGATTGCTCTCAGCCACCATACATCACTTTCAAGCCCAGAGACCTAAAGAAGAAAGACAATCAGTTTCACCCCCGAGTGTTATTCCTTACTCCACCCCAAAATGAAAGTCAAGAGAACCCCCTTCTCTCACCAAAAGTTCCTGTGGGTGCTCACCAAAAACAACCCAAAGACCCCCTTTCCTACATTAGCCTGCCAAAAGGCACCCTGTAAGTGCCCGTTGCAGCCAATTTAATGCCAATTCAACCAATTAACTCAACAATGAACCGAACCACTCGCTCATGAGTTTAAGAAAGCCAATTAAGCAAATTCATTTTTTGAAAAGCACAACCAAAAAGCCAATTATTTCATAATTACTATGTAGAGTTCTTACAGAATAGGCAAAAGAACCTCTCCTCCAGGTAGGTGAAAGGAGAAGCAAAATTCCTTTGTGGCTTTCAAGGGTGAACTTTACAAATAGCCAGGGAGGGAGGGTCAGCCAAGTGATATAATGTGGACCACATTTCATTGCAATGAAATTGTTCAAATTCTTCAGTAACTTGCAAAACTGGCAGTACCTTTATCTACATTTTAAAAAAAAAGAAACAGTATAGTGATCATATCAGGAGCTAGGGGGAATCACACGCATTGCTTCCCTAGAGTTGTGTGTACTACACGTGGATTTTCAGCCATTCTGCTGAGATCTCAGAGGGCCACAGACACTTTCCAATTTCCCCTTCTGAAAACTGAATGGAGCCAATTATGCACATGCCCCCCCTGGCCATTTTAGGCCTTTTTTCACTATAGAAAGTGATTCCTAAGTTGATATCATGTTGGGGGGGGAGCCAAAAATGGTCCAGGTGCCAAAAATATTGCAAGACCGAGTGTCCCAACTTCTATGGGGCATTGAGAAGAATTTGGATTGAAAAAAAGAAGGTTGAGGGGTCCATTGAGAAGGCCTTCAAAATATTTCCAGGGGTCACATGCAGACTGTGAGTCTCACTTTTTACACCTCCACTTTAAAGTATGCCTTCTCTAGAAGTTCTTCGCAGTAAAAGTGCTAATGAAAACCTGGGGGGGGGGGGGACAGAAAGGACATTTTGCATCCATTCAAGCCTATAATCTTCACCTCAAGGGAAAGACATTACTGATAGACTGGTGATTGGTTGTGTCTTTTCCCCTTATAATAGAGTATCCTCTTGTACCTGCAAAACAACCATCACAAGGTAATGACCAACGAATTTGGGCACCTGTCAGACAAGTAGGCAAGGGTGGGATTTTTGCTCAGTTTGTCTTTTGTTTAAAGCATCCCAGAATTGACATCTCTATTCATTAATGAGATGGGAAGAACCTGAGATTTAAGACTTGTGAATGGCATTCGGAAAACAAAAATTGAAAGATTGTTCCACTGCAACATGAGTGCCAAGACTTGACATTGTGTCCTATGGGGCAATGGTGGCCCACTTAGAATTGTACATACAACTCACAGTCTACTGCTACCGCAATTTTCTAATTACAATCAGTCATTCTAAAGCGTAACTGGTGGTGTGTAGGCTCCATGTTTGTGCACTGCAATTATTGTGCATTATTAGTAATTATAAGGCACAACAGCACTCGCTAATATAATGCATTGTGTGTAATAAATCACCCCTGCTGTGAATGGTGAATGTATTCAGGACTCTTTGGGGCATTGTGATTAACAATAATTCATCTATTTTAATGCACAGTGATTATTAATAAAATGCATATAAAATTTTAATTTGCAAAAGGCTTTTCAAAATCCTCCTGACATTTTTGGTCCTATGTGTGTTCAGCATGACCTGATATGATAAGCTGCTGTTAGTTCCTATTTATCAGCAGAGGTGAAAGAGACCGAGGCCACACCGACTTAATTGCAAACTCAGTAGATCTACATTTCAGGAAATATACACAGGATTGTACTGTGACACTTTGAAAAAAAGCAACAGGTAGGACATCATTTGAGGAAAGAAATCCTTTTTCATGGAATTAAAAAGTTGGATTCCAGGAGATCCAAAATGTTGTGTTCTAACCAAATTTAGGAGACACAGCAGTTATGGGTCAGAGGCAACATCATGCAATAACTATAATCAAAAATGCTATTTTCCAGCTTTAATTGCATTTTAAAAGCTGTATGTCATAATCTATGACTTTTCATCATTAATAGCATTATCTATTATATATCTATGTGGTTCCTTTCAAGGCTATCCAATTTGGCCATCACAACATTTTGAAGTAATATAATCTATCGGTCCAGATAGACTGAGAGATCAGTCCTGAGCCAGAATGGCATAGTGGTTTGAGTGCTGGGCTAGGAGACTCTTCTAACTCTATGTTTTTCTGGTACTATGATTCCTGTGAAAAAATCTTGCTAAGAAAACCCTTGGATAGGGTCACTATAAGTTGGGGTTGACTTGAAGGCTAATCACAACAATCAGTAATGAAGCTCCAACTACTCAGCTTTGTTAGACCTCTTTTGGATAGAGAAGTGCCATTTGCAGGTCAGCTTGTGAAATAATCTGCATTGCATGAGCACTATGGGCAGTGAGTGTGGGATGTTGCCTTCCATTTATTGAACAAAGATTGGTGTCTTTCCTGTTTACCTTCTACACAGTACAATCTGTCCATTGCCATCAGTCTTTCTCTTGACAGAGTCATATGTGATTAAACAAGCAATAATACTGGTTAGATGCCATCGTTATCACTGCCAGATAATGGATACCATTTGTAATTAGCACTCCAGGTCCACTGGGGATGGTTAAACAAATAGGGGGGGGGGGCGGTGATTACCTAGAAGGAGCGATTACAGTTATTACAGCCGTAATTACTATGCAATGATGTCTTTTCATTCAAGGAGATATGGCATAAAAGGATTTCTTTTCTCCACCTGCACATAAAATATGTTGTATTGATTTCTGTCAATGAAGGAGTATGCAATTCTGAAGTTTCTGTCTTCATCTTGCTCGACTTTTAAGAAGAAAGCAGAACCCTTATTTATATAGGGAGGGGATGATGAACTTGGACTAAGAAATAGCCACCTTTACCATTGAATGGTCTCTGTACCAACAAATTGGACACCAATTTTCTTTTAGTTAAATGGTACAACTCAAATTGCATAGCACAACATTAATGCAGATCGTTCTTTTTCATTACTCCAAAGGGAAATTGTAGAATTTTTAAAAAAGAAAAATTATAAAGACCTGGAGGGTTTCTGTCATATTTCAGCAAGATATCAGTGATTTTAAATGAGAGTGCTAAAAATTGGAAGTGGTATTGTTCAAAAATTTGAATATCCAAAGCACATTTTTGGACATCTACTGTGAGTCGCCTTAGGTCCCATTCTAAGAGAAAGGTGTCATGTAAATGAAATCAATCAATCAATCAATCTTTGCCATCATTGAAAATGGAAGCATGATTTGCACTGTTCTCCTGACATGATTTGCACTACTCTCCTGACAAGCTCTTGGTCCAGCCAACCTTCTTGCAACTATAGATCACTTACCAACTCAAAGACACTCAATGTTGTCTTATTTTGGAAATTAAGCAGAGTTGAGCTTGGCCTTATATGGCTTACAGACTTTCAACACTGCTTCGATAAGTTTTAAGATCTTCAAGGGAGAGTTTTAAGATCTTCAGGTTTTGTCTTCATCTCACTACCTTCATAGGAACATCTGGTGAGGTTTCAGGAGGGACCTTTCTCCATGGCTACTCCCAAGCTATGAAGCTCTGCTTCCCTCTGATCTCTTTTCACCAGCAGGCAAAGACCTCCTTATTTAAACAGGCCTTTAACTAGTTGTAGTAGTACAGTGGGTCAGCATTTAAATAGTTGTAGTAGTACAGTGGGTACATTGGTTCTTAATATATAATAGTCTTTAATATGTTTTTTTAAAGCCATTTTCAATTAACCTTTTTGAAGTGGATTGTTGTTTAATGCTTAAAAATGCATTATAGATTGTTTTTGCTATTTTTGTAACCTACAGTGTAAGCCACTTTGGGTCTTATGTGGGAGAAAAGTGGAATATATATTAAACAAACACACAAATAAACTTTTGGAAGTGAGAGCAGTAGGAAGTAACAAGAAACTCCATGTAGAGCTAGGGAGAAATCCCATCTGAAACCATGGGGAGGCTACTACTCGCCAGAGTCAATTATAGTCAGCTAAATGGACCAATGGTTTCTTATTGTAAGGCAGTTTCTTATGTTCTTATGAGTCATGATAGGACACCAGAATTTATTGTTGCTGTTATTTTCTGTTGTTGGTTTTGGCTACTCTGAAGAACTAATGCAGTTTGACACAGTTTCAATTGTCACGGCTCATGCTATGGGATCCTGGCATTTGAAGGTTGGTGAGGTATTTAGCCTTCTCAGTCAGAGCTCTGGTGCCAAAGCAAACTACAAATCCCAGGATCCCATAGGATTTAACCATGATAGTTAAAGTGGTGTCAGACTGCATTAATTCTGCAGTGTGACAGCAGCCCATAGCATATGGTAATGACGAGATCTCTAAGAGCCCCTATCATCAACTGCCCAGTTTCTATCTCATATCTTGAAAACTCAAGGCTGTGGCTTCCCTGATTGAATCAATCCATCTATAATGTTGGCCTCCTCTTTCCCAGCAGTATCCCAGCAGTATCCCAAAATATACCCCACTTTTTTTTGTTTGGGTTCTTTTCAGGGGGTGGGTGACTTTTCTTTAAATAAGTTTTTGTTCTCTTTTGCTGGCTTGTAGCATGTTTTGGCATAAAGTTGGGAGTTGCTGATCTGAAGAAATTGGATGAGAAGAACACTTTGCAAACTCACACTTGACTTATTAAAAGGACTGCACGTCAGTGCACAGCAAGCTGCTTGGATCATTTTTCCCCATCCTTTTCTTGCTCTTATGCACACATTTCTTTCCACCCAGATGCATTTTAAAATTACTTCTGCAATTTGGATTTTATAAATATTTTTGGAATCTTAGTCTGAACACCAAATAATAGGATTCAAATATTTTTGTCAATATCTGTTACCAGGCAACCCATGGTATTGTGGCCACAGTTGTTGCATTCAATTTGTAACCACTTTATCTGCATCTACTTCATTTTTGAACAATGGTAAAGGCACAATCTCCATTTACTGTTTCCCTTTCATGTACTCTAGCCTGATTTTTAAAAGAAAAAATGATTTCCTGTCTTTACAACAAAACTTCCTTGATTTGTTAGCTCCCTCCACATCCCAATTATTGTGTTCTTTTACTTATTTATTTATACGTTTATGTTCCACGCCATATGATAAGATCTCAGGGCAGCTTACAGGCAAGAACAACTTAAAACAATTAAGTACAGCTTAAATAGTACAAGTAATTTAAAACAATTTAAAATAGCAATAATGTGCCAGAGTAATGAATTTGACCATTGGACTATAACTGGAGATCAGAGTTTGACTCTCTGCTCAGTCATGGAAACCCATTGGGTGAGTCACACACTCTCAGCCCCTAGTAAATTTTAATTGCCTTGTAAATTGGACACAGTAGATAACTGAAGGTTCTTCTGGTCTCCCTGAGCCTGATCCTCACAAGCTCCTCACCACTCATAATGCTTCTGCTAAGTAACAGACTGAGAATGAAACAGTAAAATAAAAATATAGTCAGCTCTCCATATCCATGGATTCTGCATCCATGTATTTAACCATCCAAGGCTTGAAAATATTCAGAAGAAATATACATTCCAAAAACTAAACCTTGATTTTGCCATTTTTATATAAGGGACACCATTTCACTATGCCACAGTATCTAATGGGACTTGAGCATCCACAGGTTTTAGTATCCGTGAGGAGGTCCTGGAACCAAACCCCAGCAGAAACTAAGTGCTCACTGCATTGTTGTTGCTTTTTTTTTTGCTCTGTTTTGCCAACTTCACTGTACCCTTCACATTGGTGTACTAGCAATCCAAGGATTCATTGTCACCATTGAATAATATGGAATGTTATCTTCTATATTTTTTGCCATGTTAGGGGATGGGAGGGTGGAACCTAACCCTTATGGATTGAAAGAGTCCATTGTACATTCATAGGACAGCTTTCCCCACATTACCTTCTGTTTCCTAGACAACTGTCTGTAATACTATGGTATTACAGCAAGAAATTCAAACACTGAATAGTTTGGAAGTTTACCCTCAGACAGATGTTCCATCAGAAGACAGGCATCAGGGAAATCTTGAAAACATATTGGGCCAAAACCATGGTGATGACCTCTGAGTTCCACTAAGAGCACTATCTGAATGAACATGGTCACTGCTGGACAAGATGTTTGGTAGAGAGTCATGTCTTGATCCGAGTTAAAAGGTCACAGTGAAGTACCAGAAAAGTATCAGAACTAAAAACATCAAAAACTCTCACAATCCCGCCCAAAAGGGTGAAAACATTTGAAATCTTTTGTGCTTGTGTGAGAAAATAAAATAAGTAAATTCCTACTTCTTGCATAATTCGCACAATTTTTCAAGAGGTGACAGAATTTCAACATATTAGCACATATTGGCAGTGTGGCTTGGGAAACAGATGAATAGCACATGTGTTATTATGTTTTTAAGATTGTATTTCTAGGTCACCACCACTTGCTTTCTTGACAAGTGTGAGATTTTAATAGTATAGAAAGGATGCAATTGTCTCATATTTTTTCTATCCATTTACCTATCTGAGAATCTCTATTTGGGGCAAGGAAAATCTACTGACATTTTAATTTTTACCTTGTCACAAGATGCCCCAAGTTAACTGGCAATACAATGTCTATGTCCTCTCCAGGTCTAGATGAAAACTCTAAAACTCTGTTTTTGGAATATGTAATGCTAAAATGGTATAGTTTGTGTTAGTATCCTGAAAGCAAACACCATTCCTGATCAACTGTTTAAAGCAGGGAGGTAGAATTCCAGTCCTCGGGGCTAGTTCCAGACCTTCTGGGTGCCAATCTGGTCATCTCCACAAGGAATTTTTATGATACCCTCGTTTGAAGGACTTCCACCTTTTTAATGCCCCATTTGAGACGGTCAAAATGTCTCTTTTTAGCCATAGTTACCAGCAGAAAGAGCATGAAATTAAGATGTGGATTAAGATCCTAGATTGGGGTGAGCAACTGTGTGAGGCCAGAGGACAGTTTCCCCCCAGTTCTCCATAGCCCCCTACACAAAGCAAAATCAAATGCCATGGTTTTCCCCTGTGGTCTCTGTCAAAGGGTTCCAGGAACTGCTGTGGCATCACTTCTTGTCCCAATTTTTACTGAGACTGAAGAAGAAAAGGGAACTATGTGTGGGAAGTGCAGGGGCTCTGAAGTGCTTGTTGTGGTGGGGATATTTTCACGGGAGGGGGGGCTTTCTGCATGCTTTGGGGAAATATTGCCCCAGACCATGCCAGAGCTTTGGGAGAATGGTGGAGGTCTGAGTGCTGCTCATGGTCCATAGGTTGCATTATTCCCATCCCTATTCTAGATGGCTCAGTCAGAGTGTAAACTCTGCCATGCAAATCTCTACCCCACACCCTTTCCTATGTGTAGAACCCACTTCTCTATTGATAACCACCATCCTAAATGAGGCCTGGGTCTCCAACTACATTTCCATAGCTGGAGGGATGTAGACAATGTCCTGAAGAGGACATCCACAAGGCCCTGGGTAGCTTTGGAGAATGTCTTCTTTGTTGTACATCCAGCTGTAGAAACAGCTGGATACCCTTGCTGCCTCCCAAACCTCTAAATGTTTGTTGTGGGGTGGGGAGCCAAGCATATTCTGTAGGCAGGATAGTCAATACATCCTTCACACAATGACCACTAAAGTACAGTAATCACTACTCAAAGTGATGGTCCATGGACCAGTGCTGCATGGTCTGCATGGTTTATTGCAGACACACTTCTGCAACCAGACAGTGAAAGTCTGTATTTCCATAGCCTTCCTCAACCATCCTCACAATGCCAGTGCTGCTAAAAAGAACCCTTCCAGCTAAACAGAGGACAAGGAGGAAAGAAAGAGTAGGCAGGTATAAAACCATTCCTAATAAGGAGCTTCACTTTGTGCTGTAACTTGTCAATTGCATGTTTTGGATTCAGTAACACAATTCATTAAACTTGGTCCTGACTATTTTCCTTTCCAGACTGCTTCTGGTAAAAAAGAACAGTTAGCTCCGATATGTCTGCTGCATTACCTAAGATGGCAGCTTCCCTTGGGTAATTCTTACTTTCTATTTTCATCTTTTGCTGGTAGTTGGCCATACTACTTCTCCCAAATTTAGCCAACACACTTGCCACCCCTAACACATTCACAAAGGGAAAAAAAGAAATGGGCCACTCCTGGGGTGTGTCTTCCAAAGCAAAGGTGGTGCTTGGCTTTTATGTATTCAACCTCACCCTTGCATTTTTGTCTCTTTGAGTGTATGTTTCCTAGTGCTTCCATTTTGATAAGGAGTGGTTTGACTAAGGCAGCAATACCTGGGGTTGAGCAACCCTGCTGTTAGTGCAAACTGCCTCTCCTATGTTTAAATCTTCAAAGTTTTTGCAAATGCTCTTAAGTTTTATTTGATTTCTGCACACCTTCTGTTTTATATGCCCTCTGCCCTCCTTCATGGTGCCATTATGGGGTCCAGGGAATTGGTAGGTGGGGGGCTGAATCTTTAAAATCCACAAGACTGAATTAAGCGTGTACTCTAGGATTTTCTTCTTCTTTTTCTTCTTTCGGAACTGATCTTAACCTTTTATGCAAATTCTGCTCACACATCAATAAGCGTTCATACTTTTTAATCTATTTGTCTGGCAGTCAGGGCTATTGTCAGTGTGAGGTAAATCCACGACAAGGTAAGAATAAATCTACCACAGAATGTCAGGAATTAATATTTTGCTTTTAATCAGGAACAGATTATCAATGGTTCAATTGGTGCAACTGTTTTAGGTACTATCTTCCCATGCAAGGGGTCCAAGCAAAGAAGGAAAAAGGTGAAAGTAGATATTTATTCATGCTCAGTCCCATCTTGAATCTCTGAATATTTCTGTCATTGTAAACATTTTGACTGTGGCTAATAGAATGAAAATGTCTGGAAAGAGGCTATTAGGTTCAAAAATGGGTTCACACATCTGTCTTGCCACTACAACACTGTTTTCCATTCAATATTTATTCATGTATATGCTCAATTTCTCCTAGGATACTCCTAGAAACCATGCAGAAACGACTATTTTTGGACTTGCTCCATGGTGTAGCTACAGGGTGGCAAACTAAAGGCATTGCCTCCTCCTCTCCAAATGAGAAATCATCATTAAAAATGATTTTTTTTCTTTCTTTCTGTCCCCAAATTTCTTACATTGTCTAGCATTGTTGCATTCATGGGCTGCCTTTCGAAACAGTTCATAAATTTCAGTGAGTTCTGAATACTGCAGGCAGGCTGCTGACTAGGGCTGGTTTTCCTCATCATATAGTTTCCCTACTCAAAGAGTTTAAATGGCAACTGGGCCATATTCCAAATCCTAGTTATGAACTTGAAAGCCCTACATAGCTTGGCTCCAAACTGTCTAAAAGGCTATCTTTCTAAGCAAAGCCTCTTGAGGTTTAAAATATTTGGAGGAGGACCTATTTTTGGTCCCATCACCATCACAAGGATGTTTAGTAAGGACATGGGAGGCAGCCTTCTCAATGAATGCTCCCAGGTGTGGAAGTTCCTTACCTCCTTTGTTATCCTCCAGTCTACAGGCAAAGACCTTTTTATTTGGTAAGGCCTTTGATCATGTGGCAGAAAGTTGTTTGAAGTGCTGTGTTGTGGCACAATGGTTAAATGCCAGTCATGCAGCCACAATGTTGTAAGTTCAATCCCAAGCAGGGCTCCAAGATCTACTCAGCCTTCCATCCTTTTGTAGGACAGTAAAATAAGTACCTAGCTTGTTCTCTCCTGGAGTTGTAATGACTTTTTAGTCAAATACAATAAATTATTGACTTACTATCCAGCTTGTTGGGGGCAATTGGCTAACACATTGTAAACCACTTAGAGAGTGTTAGTTCACTGATAAGTGGTATAGAAAGGTACTTGCTATTGCTATTAAATTAGTTGAAATGTGTTGAAAGCTCTCTTTAAACATGTGCTATTAAAATAATTGTTGCTTGTCTGTTGTTGTTTTTTTTAATTTTTATAAATGAGATTTTAGCTACATTTTTGTTACAAATGATTGTAGATTGGTTTGGGTCCCATACTGGGACAAAGGTGTGATTCAAATATGTGTTTTAGAGGATTGCTGCACCTGTGGCAAAGTCTGCCAGATATGAGGAAAGATCCTGGAAACCATCTTGGTTAACTGTCATAGAAAAATGAAGATATGAGTGTATCCACCACTTTTGTTATAACACCAAAGGTTAAATATTACTCTTTCATTGTCACTGCATTGTGACTTGTTTGATAACACAAACTATTTATCATAAGTGTAGGCATGTATTTTATTTAGTTAATTTTAATCATGACCTTGCAATTATATGAAAGTTTGGATATTTTGTTTGCAATGGCCTTTGAACTAGGCAATAAACAAATATGCATGTAGAAATGGCAGTTTAACTGCCTCGGCAGACGGCTAATTGAGCCGTCTTCCGGGCAGGGAAGAGGAGGGGCAGCCGCACGAGCGGCGCCCCTTCCTCTCCCCGAGGTCGCCCCCAGAAGCGCCGTCCGTCCGCACGGCCGGCGCACCGGGGATGACCTCACGGCGCAGCGCCCACATGCGCTGCGCTGTTTGAGCCAGGGAAAGTGCGCCCGCCGCTTTTGGGGCGCACTTTCCCTTAAATCTAAAAGGAGCGCCAATTTGGAGCTCCTTTTAGATGCGCCGCAGGAGCGCTGCGGTCTGGAGGCTGAACTCCAACGCCCTGGTTTGCTGAGCAGAAATGCCTCCAAACAAAAGAGGCAGGTAAATTTACCAAGGTAATGCACACCTACCAAATAGTTCAAGGTGTGAATGATTTTCAATATCTCACGCTCTGCAGTGCTAAACATTTGGAGGAAAATTTCATAGGGGTGGAAGATTTTTCATTTGTTGGAACAGTGTCCTCATGTTCGCTTGTAATTACACTCCTGGCTAGGAGTATCAACCAGAATATGAAAGGAACAATCTTGCTGCACCCAAAAGAGTAATGGATCTATTGTAATATGAGCTTTGATTTTGTAAAGTGTGTGTTTTCAACACAACAAAAGCACATGACACGATTTTTTGTTCTGCTCATCTCACTTGTTTCCAAGCACTTAGATGTTCAAGGACTGCGGTGCTTACCTGAGTTTGGTTCTCTTTAGGTGAAGAGCTCTCTCAAGTATTTGCTGCTTTACAATATTTGAATGTATTTACAAACAGAGTGGTTGTGGGTGGACAGGGAAACACAACCTAGCCAATTCCAACAGCAAGTACATTTACTCACAAGGAGACTGCAAAGAAGTGATTGCAAGTCATGAAGTTACCTGTATCAAGTCACACTTTTTGGTCACAGTGGTGTAATGAAGTCTCAATTTAAAACTAACACAATGAAAAAGGAAGATACTATCAACATTTATTAAAAGTATCTGTGTGAACTGTGACATAATGGTTTGAGTGTTGGACTATGACTCTGGAGATCAGAGTTCAGTACTAACCTTGGCCATGAAACTCACTGGGTAACCCTGGGCAAATCACAAGTTGTCAGCATCAGAAGAAGGCAATGGTAAACCCATCTGAACAAAGCCTGCCAAGAAAACCCCATAATAGATATGCTTTAGGGTTGCCATAAGTTGGAAATGACTTGAAGGCATGCAATAACAACAACATCAGAAGAGGAAATTTCAGCCTCATGCATCTGAGGAAGTAGACCAAATCTATGAAGGCTTATGCTACAACTTCTTTTGTTGTCTCAAAGGTGCTCCAATATCCCTCTGCATATCTCACAGGGTTTCTGTTGTCATGAATATCTACAATTGGGAAGGAGGAAATCTAACAATTGGCTTGAGTTTCTTGGTGGAAAGGTAGAGTGTTAATGAAACTAGTCCACAGAACCTATCCTACCAAATCCTTTCCCCAAAATGTATGACAAACAAAACAGGAGACTTTCATGGTTAGAAAACTTTAAGAAATGAACAGGAGGAGATAAATGTGTTTGGCCATAATCTCGAGTGCGATGGATGAGAAGATGCATCCATGTTAATGGACAGGGGGGAGGACGAAACACCACTGTTCTTCATTTCATTTTCAAGGCTCCTTGAAAAGACAAATTATTTTATATATCAGCTATGTGTTGGAACTGACAGATGAGATTAATATGCTTCTTAAATTACCATTACCAAGGGTCAATTAATAAGTGAACCAACCTTGTGAATGTCATTCCAAGAGACCAGTTACGGGGGTCCATAATGGTCCCTGTCAAATTACGTAAATTTGAGAAAATGAGAAAGCTGTCAAATAAATGGTGAGCCAGGATATACCTACTAATTACATTCTCCATAAGGTAAATGAGTTTCTGTGGTTGTTGGCTGGGGAATGAACATACAGTGAAGACCAGAAATACTAAAATAATATAGTGTTGAAACATATTAAAACCTTGAAGGGAATGATTAGTTGCAGGAATAACTAGCTTAGGATATGCAAAGGGATCTTGTAGCACTTTTGAATCTAAAAGTGCAAAAAGGATCTGTAGCATAAGCTTTCATAGACTTGGTTTGTTTCCTCATATCTTTGGATATGTCTGACTTTTCTGGTGGAAAGTCCTGTATATGTGAATAATTTTGTCTAAAATGAATTCTGATGTAAATATAGACATTTGTACACAGGGATACCTGAAAAATTACACTGAAGGGATTTGGTTTCCTCCAAATAAGAAGGATGGAAATTACCCAAAATTATTTATTTAAAAATTAATATAAAAATTATTCTACTTAAAATGTAGATAATTTCATATAGCTATAGATATATCTATAGATATATAGATACACATGCACATGCACACACAAACATTTCCCCAAAATCTGAGTGAAACCTAGAAGCAACCTAGGCTGCATCCACACTGCAGAAATAATCCAGTTTGGTACCACTTTAACTGTCCTGGCTCAATGCTATGGAATTCTGGAAGTGTAGTTTGTTCTGGCACCCAGCTTTGCTCTGGTGCCAGAACAAACTACACATCCCAGAGTTCCATAACATTGAGCCATGGCTTTTAAAGTGGTGCCAAACTGGATTATTTCTGCAGAGTGGATGCAACCCTAGAGATGTGCAGGTTATGTTCTTTCCTTTGAGAGACATTTCAAGTTCTTTAACTTCCTTATAATTTCAGGTATTTTTTTAAAAAAAATATTTTGATGGAACAGGAATCTTTAAATTCATCTTAAAATGCTAATAAGGATTTGCTTTTTAAAATACCTCTAATTATTTATTTTTAATGTCTGCAAGACTTATTGTAGACATTTCCATTTTGTTCAAAAATGCTCTGGTAATATAAAGGCATTCGTTGTTTCTGTCCTTCCTTCAAAATCTCATACCTTTTGAGGGTCTTCACCAAGTTCTGGTTTATATTTCTTTACTGCTGTTATAGTAACAGGTCATTGTAGTTGCAAACTCAAAATCTGGACTCTTCTCACTTCCAGTTAACTTATTTTCCTGGTTAACATCTCTTCTCACAACCTTCCTTAGTATTCATTTGCACCTCAAATCATCCTGAATCCTTTGGCCAATTTTTCACCCCTTCTTGGTGATTTTTTTGAGCCACTTTTTGAGGCATCTGCCAATTTCCCCTCAAAAATTCACAACCCTAGGGATGAGTGTAATAACACATATACGGTTCTTTTATTGGAGGAACTGAAGAGTAATGATACTATCTTTTCAGTCCTTTTCCCAACTCGCTCTTGAGAATAAACTGTTACCCTCAATTTTCTTCACGTTCTTTCTCCTCAAAACTAATCATGTGGTTGCTCTAGACAACCTCAGAAACTTGCTTCTTATGTATTGTGTAAATTTTGAGCATATACTGAACATCTCCAGCCAATTAACTTCATATACTGTTTAAAATATGCAGGGTATACCCATACTACACACTTATAGCAGTCTCATAGCACTTTAACTGCCGTCCTCTGGAATTCTGAAATGTATAGTTTGATTTGGAATGTCAAATTCTCTCCTGGAATGGCCTAATTTTACTATGGAAGAGATAAAGAGTTGAAGTCCAATGGTATATAGAGGTCTCCATGATTCCCACCTGTGAGCTAAAGGTATGCCATACTACTAACACATGCTATGGCTGAACAAGCAAAGGTGTACAAATGTATATGAATGGTCACTGTAATGAAATATTAGCAGCAGCCTAAAAATGGAACATACCCCCAACTCTACATTAGGTAGAGTGAGGCAACTGCTTCAGTCAGTGGTTTTAGGTTGCTATGAAACACATAATTGACTCCTCCTTCGTGCATTTTCACTTCCAAGGAAGAGAAAGGGCTTTTTGACACAGTTGCCAATGCAACTTGGCTAGTTTTTGCACCTTGAGGTCATTGTGTGGGGACTATTAGTGGGGAAGTAGGCTTAAGTCTACAAAAGCTCATGGAGGCATCTGAGAAAGTAGGCTTAAAAAGTTCATGCTACCAAGTTCTTTCTTTCAGTTGGTCTCAAAGGTACTACAAGATACCTTTACATACAGAAGGTTGAAATGTAGAACATGTCCTGGAAAAGGAGGATGTCTAGTCATCCTGGGCATGCAAGAGTCTTCAGATTGGCCCGTTTCCAGGTGATGTGCTAAATCTGTGCACCATGTTTGGAAGCATTCTATGTGTGTCCCCCCCCCCCCATGGAGACTACTGATAAAAGGAAACAAAGTAATGGTATCCTTTCATGTTTTACTATAGAAGCATACTGTGATAGCCTCCTAAGAATGTTGAGGTGAAAAAGTCCTTGAAATCAACTGCTTAGCCATTCATTTAGCTAATTTGGAGCTCATTGGCAAAAGCATTATTTCTTTGCCAATTAATGCGCAAAGGTGTCCCGGTGTTGCTCTGAGTTCCCAAGATTAATTTTTTGAGACAGAAAACAGATAATTAGAAAACCAGAGCCCATTTAGCCAGTCTGTTTTGCTTCAAAGCCACCTGCAAAGGCAGCTCACATTGAAACTTGTGCATCTCCCCCCTCCCCTCGGTTCCTCATTAACAAAATCAAATCAAATGTAAAAATCAATGTGGGGCTTGCATTCAATCAGAAAAGTTAAAACATTACCCCATTGCACCCTGCAATTTGTTCCTAGGGAAGCAAAGGAGAAAAAGTTAAACTAGCTTTATTTTGTCCTACTTTCTTTGGTGTAAAGATCTTGGTATCAGTAGGTTCTGCTGTGAAATATGTCATGTGGGTATCATATTGGCAAAATGGCTTGGCGTAATAGGAAATTCAATGCAGCTGACTCTAGACGGAATCAGTAGAAACTCAATTTATTTCATGGTAACTAGCAAAGGGGTTGGGGGAGGTGAGGAGAAAAAATGAACTGCTACCCAAACCTCCACACATCTCCTTAATCATTGGGATCAGACAGAGAGAACAAAGGGGGAATTGGAATTGAAGTTTCCCCTCCTTTCATCTGTTATGATAGTTTGATAATATCAAAGATTGAGAAGTTGCTGTGTGCATCGGGAAGGGAAGCAGTGAGTTCCCATTGTAAATGTTTGCAACTTGGAGCAAGTCTCTTGTTGAGCAGAGGGCTACACAAGCTTGAACTGGAAAATTAATCAATTTTAGTCATGTAGAATAATGGTTTGGTTTCAAGCCTTATCCTTTACACTGTAACTGAAATTGTGCATTGAGAGTTATCTTTTAGATGGAATCATGTTAAGGTTCTACAGTTGGTTACATAAATACGGTTGTGTAAGAAGTTGAGATTGTTATAAACATGTCCCTTGTGGAACCAAGTGATTTTGCAAGTATTCACACAGCTCTCTTTGGGCCTCGGCAGACGGCTTATTGAGCCGTCTCCGAGGCCAGGAAGAGGAGGGGCCACCGCACGCGCGGCGGCCCTTCCTCTTCCTGAGGTCGCCCTGAACGCTTCCAGGCCACCGGACGCCCGGCGCGTTCAGGGCGACCTCCTCCCGCAGCGTCCGGACGTGCTGCGGGGGATAAGTCAGAGAAAGGGCGCCCGCCGCTTTTAGGGCGCCCTTTTTCTGACTTATGAAAGGAGTGCCTTTTTGGCGCTCCTTTCAGGGTCGCTCTAGGAGCGCCGCGGTGGGGCTGCCATAGCCCCGCGGCGCTCCGGACCAGGGCGTCCCAAACGCCCTGGTCTGCAGAGGGGGTTTGTTACTTTTGTCTTGCTGATTCGGAATGAATTAACTGTTGCACAATGGGTGAACTCATGGCCTTGTGAGGTTTAGGATCCTGAAATACCAATGCTGAAAGTCACATTTCCCCTGAGGCTGAGAGTTTGTGACTTGCCCAAGATCTTAGCCATTGTAACACATTCCTATTGTTGTTGTCATTTTCATTGTTATATTTATATTTCATCTTTCCTCTTGTTCAGGATACAAGGTGGCTTACAACATTAAAACAAGTTAAGAATACACAAAAGACTATCAAATTTTGATTGTTGTTGTGTGTCTTCAAGTTATTTTGGACGCTATGGTGAACTGATCATGGGGTTGTCTTTGCAAGATGTGTTCATAGGAAGTTTGCCTTTACCTTCTTCTGAGACTCAGAAAGTGGGATTTGCCGGAGGTCCTCCAGAGGATTTCCATGGCCAAGCAGAGGTTAAAACCCTGGTCTCCAGAGTCATAGTCCAATGTTCAAACCACTACACCATGCTGGTTAAATTGTTAAAAAAAACCATTTAAATACATAAGCCATTAAAAATAAGCATGACAATATAACAAATTAAAAATCCAGCACATTGTTTAGATGACACAGTTTTTGTACAATTAGTCCTCAAAGGCCTGTTGAAAGAGAAAGAGAGCAGAGAAAGGACTGACCTAACCTCCTTGGGGAGGAAGTTTGAGAACTGATGGTAGCCATGGAGAAAGCCGTTTCTGGGAGATCAGTAAAACAGCAAAAGCTAAAAAGAAAAAAAAAGAAAGAAAAAAGAAACAAAATGAAACGAAATGAAATGAAATGAAAAAAGGACTAGAATCATCCAATATAACCTGACCTGCTATGAAGGATAAACTAAGGAGCTTATTGCATGCCCAAATAAGCCATCTTACCTTTGCTGTCTTCAGTCTTCTTCCAGGATACCCTCAGATGTTACGATACATAAATTGACACCGATTTAGCCGTGATGCCACCAGCTGGGTCAGACTCTGGCTGAAGCCGCGCTGGCACTTTTTCAAACTTGGAAGTTTTTGACTTCTAAAATTTGGTGGCTAAACACAGCTTTGACCCAAGTCTGACCTGGACTGTATTTGGCCAGCGGCATTGCGGCTAAATCAGCAGCGATTTATGTATGATAACATCCGGGAGAAGAAGATTGAAGCCAGCAAAGGTAAGCCGGCTTATTTAGTGGAGCAATAAGCTCCTTAGTTTCAGGTGAATAAAAATATTTTATTCCAGAATTTAGGCCAATGCAATTGGCCAAGAACTATTCATATGACCTTCTTCAAGGGAAAACTTTTTGAAAAAAATGCCCTGAAGGGAGTTACAAAGTTTTGTCTCCATATCCATTTGAAACACCTGGAGATACAATTTTACTGAGATCAATTAACCATTTTCTTTTCCCTCTAAGAAGAACAGGCAAACATTTCTTGGCCAAAACATTTCTGGAATAAGACCTTTTTTTACCTCCAGAGACCTAAGCCTCTCCTTCATATCACTCTTTAATATGTTGTCAGATATTCCTAAATAGGCTGGATTTCCATTTTTATCATGAGTTAGTACATTGCTTTTGAACTTTATTCAATATTATCAGGGCTGAAATTTCTCAGAAGTGAGGGGTTTTTTTAGAAAATTTCCAAAGAATTTATTTTTCCTGAATAATTAAACAATATGCAACCTACTGGTAAAGCCGTCCCAGCCTTAATTTCACTTTTGCATATGGTAGCCTCTCTTTTTCTGCTCATACTTAGTAGAAATTGGCAATAAGACTCCTTTAAAATATTGGCCTCATTCATCAGCATTAAATAGTAATTTGAATTTTTCCTTGCAGAGCCTTCCTGTAAATGGATGAGGCCTGGTACTCTGGAGGACCAGAGATCATGCTGAAATATGAATATCACATACCCATGCATCAGTACAATATATGATCACAGCAAACAAAAAAGAAAAGAGAAAAAAGCGGAAGTCTTCATTCTGATAACTCTCTTGTGCTTTACATTTGCTCGCAATAATATCTCCCCTGCCAAACATGTGAAAGATAAAAAGTGCATAATAAAAAGAGGTTTCTATCTAAAAATAAGACACTTGTTCAGTTTCTTCCTGCCTTTGTGCATCATGGAGTAGAGGGAAGGAAGGAGAATTTTTAATGGCTCCTTAAATTAGTGCCAGAGCTTTCTGCCACTTTTTGTCTCTCTCCCTTTCTCTCATAAGAATGCAGCACACCTAGTCTCAGATCTTTGTACACACATGGTCCCAACCTTTTTTCTTACAAATTGCTCTAGATCTTTCTGTTACTCACTCATGCTTTTCAACCTCTCTTCCTCTCTCCATTACTTACAAAACTTTATTTCTGTTTGATGCCCTAGTGATCTACCAGGGCAAAAGATCTTGGCCAGAAACCTGTATCAGCTTATCCTAGAATCATAGAGTTGGAAGAGATGCCAAGGGCCAGCCAGTCTAACCCCATTCTGCTATGCAGGAAGACACCATCAAAACACTCCTGACAGATAGCCATCCAGCCTTTCCTTAAAAACCACCAAAGAAGGTGATTCCATCTCCCTCCATGGAAGTGTGTTCCACTGTCGAACAGATCTTACCATCAGGCAGTTTTTCCTAATGTTGAGGTGGAATCTCTTTTCCTGTAGTTTGAATCAATTGCTTCAGGTCCTATTCTCTGGATCACAACTCTCAAGTTTTGTACCTAAAACTTCAGGATATGTCTAACCTGCCAGCCTTAAGGCCTTGGGAGAGCAATCTGGACCACAGAGTAACCAACAGGAAAGAGCATATGAGAGAAAGCTAAAACTGCAATGTCTATGGCCATGTCTACACCGATGGAAAACATGTACCCACTTCATAGTTTCAGCACATTTTTCTGGTCTGAATTGCCCCACTTAGGGCCTTTGCAGACTGCCAGAAATAGTGCAAATTGAGTCCACTTTAAGGGTTAGGGTTAGGGAATCATGGGAAGTGTATTTTATTGTGGCACCAGAGCTCTCTGACAGAGAAGGCTCAATGTCTCAGGGAGAAAAAAAAAACAATTCCCATGATTCCCTAGCACTAACCCTAACCTTTAAAGTGGACTCAAATTGCACTATTTCTGGCAGTCTGCAAAGGCCCATAATGTCACATTCACTGTGGCACGATCAGAGTAACCCACCACACACTTCCCTCAGGCAAACTCGCCTCAGTGTAAAAGGGTGGTCCTGGATGATTGCGTGTCCTATACCTCACAGCTTTCTCAGCCACACATTGGCCACACATAGACTTATCCAGATTTTCTAGTCAAATGTGGGGTAAAAGGCAGATTTTTAAAATCAAGAACTTGGTAAAAGGCCCTGTGTTGCTTGGAACATTGTGTGGCTGGGTGGCCGCACTTACAAGGTGAGTAAGGATTTGGGGTGCAGTGTAGACACACACTAGAAGAGATCCTGAACAAAGGAGGAGGAGATAGATCCAATTTCAATCAAAGAAGGAAATTCACAGCCAATTGGGGAGACCACTTCAGGTGTGAAGGTATCAAATTTATGACTCAACGGATCCAATTTCAAGTTAGTCCCAGTCATGAGGATGTTGTGCAGATAAAACACAGGAAGGAAGGAACCCTGTGCACCACTGTAAACTCCTTGAAGTAATGGTGGGATATAAATAGAATAACACAGATCCAAATTCAGTTGCTAGAGTGGCAAAGCCATATGAGTGATTCAGAATGTGCCTAACACTTTCCATGTGAAAGCACAATGGAACATAGGTGGTGATGAGTAGCTGCTTTCTACAGAGCTTTTTCACCATGGCTAATTTTCTCATCTCATCACGAAGTCACTGATAAGCTTCAAAGGAAACCTAAGACACCCTGGCATGCACTCTAAAATCCACTGCCTTGAAGAAGGATTCAAAAACCATGAGCAAATGTGTTTTCCAAAGGACCAGAGACAGACAGAAGCATACAAGGAAGTCTTGGTTTCATCCAACTTATCTGGGAGATCAACATCAGGAAATCAGATTTGGAGACTAAGAATTTACTATTTCTGCAGAGACACACAGTGACACACACACACACACACACTGCATACTCCATTCCTTGGAGATAGAATAAGCCACAGGGGGTCTGAAAGTGCCCCATCTCTTTTGTTTATCCAGTTAATCTATTCCTTCTCAGTGTGCCTGATATTTATGAGTTATTTATAGGTTTGCAATGAACCCTACTGGGAGAGAATTAGGTCAGAATTCTAATTCCTTTGTTAAGATGGATGGCTTATTATCCCTTTCTACTGTGATACATTACGCCTGCGTGGGTACTAGGCTATGCAAGGTTGGAAAGCTCAATATTTATGTTTTTAAGATGCAATCTGATTCCCTATGTTACTACAGGAGCTCTTAACCCAGCCACGGTTCATTTTACATGGTATATAACCCTCATCTGCAATTGAATTCCTACCCTGCGGTTCTGGTTATATGTCTAACATGTTAACTCAGTACCATTGGTGTGAAACTGTTTTACTTCTAATTGGCTTTGTAGGCTGTTTTTCTTTCTTCTCCTCTTCTTAGTACTTGAAGTAATTTCTCAGACTACAGGGGGTTTGCTACTGATTTTGTACTGCAAACTCTTCTGTTTGTCTTGTTTTAAGGGGGAAATGTAGTTAGTGGAAAGAAAACAAAAACAAATAAAGAAAGAATCTAGTTGAACTTTTGGTCACTGTGTGAGGAAGAGATTCATGTTGACCTATGCTATGAAGAAGAATCACAACTTGCCTTCAGCAAATATGCTTGGAAAAAATTACTTTGTTGGACTACAGCTCTTAAAATGTTCCACCAACCCCAACTAATGTTATCAAATGTATACATTGGCCCAAATTCTACTATTAATTGTCTTGTTTATATTGTTGTAGGGGTTTTTATGTATTTGATTTTACATGTAAGCCGCCTTGGTGGCCAAGGCTGGATATAAATATTTATTATTATTATTATTATTATTATTATTATTATTATTATTATTATTATTTCCAACTGGTGTACACCCGTTCAAGTGTTAATTTACCATATTACTGGTCAGAGAATAGGTTGACTCTTATTGGGACTAACAATTGTGGTGGCTCTTCCTAGATTTTGGAACACTTCCTTGGGTCGGCTAAGATGACTTCCTATTTTCTCCCGTTCTTCTGGCAAGCCCAATATTCTTATCCCATCAGTAATGAGACTAGGATGGCTATCTCCTTGTTGTTTATCCACCAGAAAGTTACATTTTTTTTAAAAAAAAATGTGTTTTGGTTATCTAGCACTCCAGCTTTCAATCTGGCCAGTTATTATTTTCTTCTGAATGAGCAACTTTTTCAGTCATGAAGACTCTGCACTCATTTTTTTTCCAGTGAATAACAAGATATACTGGATGTAACCTTCACTTGCTTGCTTTGCAATAGGGAAGAAAATAATATTTAAAAAAAATGGAAATGGGAAAAAAAAGTTCTTTTCAGTGTTGGAAAACCCTGATGAGAAGATCCCTGGACTGATGAGAATCTTTGCAGTTCAGGATTTATTCTGTACAAAATTCACAAGTAGTTCTTTTGCACAGAATACAGCATTATCTGCACAGAAAATGATATTTCTGCAAATAAATATTGCATTCTGCAAGGAAAATACTGCTTCCTGTGCAGAAAATACTGTTCTGTGTAAAGGATCCAGGTGAGAATTTTGCATAGAAAATGTGCTGAAATGTGAATGGGTTCTGAAGATTTTCTCACAGTGGAAATAAAATTGCTAAAATTACTTATTTGCTCCTTCAAAAAGATACTTAGTGAAGAATTACATCCCTGCTTTGTGGTTTCTGGCAGAAATCCCTATTAGCTGTGATAAATATTATTATGTTGAAGCCTAAAGCAACTTAAGCCAAAGTCAAAGTCAAAGCAAAGCCACCCATACACTCAGATATTTTGCCTGAACAGGAATGAAAAAAATTGTCCAATAATTTTGCTTCAGATAAATGATTTGTGGCCACTCTAGGGATAGCAGGTTGTGTATGCCCACCTTGCAGAATGATTAAACTCTTTCTTTTTCTTTTTGGCAAGATATTTGAAGTCAACCTGGTTGACATATTAGAACTTTAGAAGGTATCGCGGCATTGTTCCCCACACTTTAACACATACCTTGGTGGTGTTTTGATATCCTCCCCCTTCCTCCTTTTAAACTTATCATTGGAGTAAAAATGACTTCTAGTCAAAAGCAGATTCCTTTTGCAAGGAGTCAGAATGAAAATATGATAAACAATACTTACTTCATGGTGACGTTTTCACTTCAAAACTCATAAAGCAAAGCAAAGCAGCTTCATTTATATACTGCTTCATACCATGCTATGCAGTGTCTAAGCAGTTTACAACTGTAAGCTCATTGCCCCCCAACAGTTGGGTACTCATTTTAGCGACCTCAGAAGGTTGCAGGCCTGAGTCTAGCCTGAGCCCTGGCTAGTATTGAACTCACAACCTTGTAGTATATGAGTGACTGGCTGCAGTAGAGGCATTTAACTATTGCACCAACAGGGCTCCTAATGCAGTAGGATTTGAATCTGAATTTTGAGCTGAGCATAGCAATAAGTCCACCCAAGTCAACTTGTTAGTTTCCATTATTCCATTATTTACAAAGTAAGCCTTCATGCAAGTGAAATGGGAGTTGTTTTCGCATAAATTTTTAAGATGAAGGATAGGGTGGTATCTTTACATGTTTTAAAAAAGAGTCCTTTATACATGTTCACTTGGGCTGATCCACTATTGGTACTGTTGACATCTGAAAGTAACCCAGGGGGATACATCAGATTGGAAATTTGCTCTAGGACAGAGTTACATTTGCAGTGGTTCTCTTCTTCTTTGGTCTCCTAACAATCTATTTGTGCAATTCAGTGTTCCGCTATGGCCTATCTTGCAATTTATTTTCTGGTTCAGTATGTTCCCCTTAAGTGTAATTATGCTTGAAAAGAAAAGAGGGGGGAAAAAATGTATCCTAAGCAAATATTCACTTTATTAGCATCAAATTGTGTTTTCTTTTTTTCAGTTTCTACCCTTTCTTCCTTTGTTGCATCCTCCAGCAAATTTGGCAATTCAGTTGCAAAGTGCCCCAATGGGGATATCAGCATCTTTTCCCCAACTTTTTGTTTCAATTGCTCAGGCTTGCAGCCATCCTGCCTTTGGCACAGAGCTCATCCAGCTCAACTCCTAACCTTGCCGAGGAGGAGGGGGAGTTTGTTATGACAGAAAAACTGCTGATAACCAGCTCTTCTTTCTCCATGTCTTTGTTTGATGTCTTGGCAACAATCTGACTCATTGCTTTCTCTTTCCTTTTAAATATACAGCTCCAGGTGGAGATCACGGATGCCAGTGGGAAAAGCATAGAAGGCCCCGTTCCTCTAGATATTATTATTATTGACCAGAATGACAACCGACCACTCTTTCGGGAAGGGCCATACATTGGACATGTCATGGAGGGATCTCCTACAGGTAAGGCAATTTCAGATGTACTATGACAGGTGATAGAATATTTTTTCATGAAATTTGTATGTGTGTTCATCTTTTGGAAAACACGTGTGATGATTGATTTGGATGGACATGGCTTTATACTACATGTAAGAGATGGAGGATGGATGAGCCCTAGAGTTGCCAGATCTCAGGATAACAGCTGAAGTATCAGGGACTATTGTACTTGTTCAAAGCTGTTTCTACTATGTAGAAATAATGAAGTTTTGACACCACTTTAAGTGCTGGAGCTCCATCCTATGGACTCTTAAGAGTTGTACTTTTTTAAGGTCTTTAGTCTTTGCTAATGTGTGCTGGTGCCTCACAAAATTACAAATCCCAAAATTCTGTAGGATGGAGCCATGACAGTTAAAGTGGTGTCAAACTGCATTATTTCTACAGTACAGATGCACCCTGAGTCTCCAGGTTGAGAGACAAATCTCAGGGCGAGCAATGCTGGAAGAGGTTGAACAAATTACTTGTTTGTGTGTAAATTCAGTTTAATACCTAGATATCCATCTATACATATGTTCCCAGATGGCACTAGGGCTTTCTAGCTCAGGGTGAAGACAACTGTATATGTTTTAGACTTCTGTTATACTGGTGCACCAGATAGTCAGGTGTGAGGGGAGAGTGTGGGGAGCAAACAAATGTAGATGATCAGGGGGAAAGCACTACTTGGATCAGTGTGCTATTTGCACAGAGTATAGCCACCTTAGGAACCTTCTTGTTCTACAAGCCCTGGGAGCAGCAGCACAGGACTTGGAAAAAAAATCTCTTCAAGGGTGAGCATCACCCGTTGTACAGGGTCCAGAAAAATTCTCCACCCATTTTATGTGCTGTAGATAAGGCCACATAAGGTGTGAGCCTTAATGGAAATGGCAACAGCTTATGTAGCTATGTGGGACAATTTATGTCACATTCCCAACAAAAAAAAAAGTTTCCTCTTTCTACTCCGAGCTTCCATTTCCCACAGCAAGAGATGCTTTATGGGAAATGCTTTTTTTAAAAAAAATCAGGACAGATGTTCTGGCACTTTTGCTGTCTTGTGAAATGACTCTTTGCCCCTTGTGATCAGTGATCTGGGCTCCTTAATTAGAAAGAAAATCCGCAAAAGTTTGCTGAATGTTGCTGAAACCCACAGTACCAAAGCAAAGTGGGCTCCCACCCATTAATCAAGGTGACACCTCCCAAAAGGGATTGAAAATAATAATACAGAATGTTGCTACCACCTTGGGCCCAAGAAATAAAAGCAAGAAGCAAATGTTGCAGCATGCCTTCCAACAATTCATAGATGAAAACTGGGACACACGTGGTGAAGCAACATCAAAATGTGGTCAAACTAGCAAAAGTTATAAATGAAGATGACACAAAAGCTAGGAGAGGATGCAACAGTTTGATTATGCTTGAGTCTTTTGAGAATGTTACAGCTCTGTCATCTCCTGCCCTTCCTTCCACACTAGGAAATGAGTTTGTATCAATTGTAGTAAGCCAAGGACAAAGGGGGAGAGTAGAATGAGGAGATAAAAACTGGGACATTTTTAAAGTAGTTGGGGAAAAAGTGGAATGACAAAGGATTCATCAAACTGTCCCTGTCAAATCAGGGCTGTTGGAGGGTATGTTATAGCTTCAGGACACACAACTGAGATGCACCACATTTGGGAAGATTGTTGTTTTTTCAGTCAACATTTCAGCTCAAACAGAAAGGTCTTTTAAGAAAAATATTTCTTGCTTGGAGTGCCCAATGATTCACTTTGGTGGGCAGGAGCAGCCCATAGCCATAAAACTGTAGCCTTATATCTATAGTATATCCACTTGTATAGTGACCTATACTCCCAACTGAAGCTCTGCTAGCCCATGACACTGAGCACCTTCAGACAGAATGGCTCTGGTACCAGTCTTAGATTTGACTGGTCCCAATTAGAAGATAGGGATGCAGTGGCTTAAGTGGTTAAGACGCTGACTCTGTTGATTTCAAAACTGGCAGGTTAGCAGTTCGAGGCCCAGGTGCTGCATGATGGGGTGAACTCCCATCATTAGTTCCAACTTCTGCCAACCTAGCAGTTCGAAAGTGTGCAAATGCAAGTAGATAAATAGGTATCACTTCTCAATGGGAAGGTAAACAGCATTCTGTACAGAGGGGTGGGTAATAATGATAATAATAATAATAATAATAATAATAATAATAATAATAATAACCACAGAGTAGTTTCTGAAAATGCTGGCTTTTTGGCATAAGAGTGATGAGCACCATCTGCTATGGTCGGACATGACTTGACAGCCTTCTCAATGGGGAATACCTTTACCTTTAATTAAAAGATAGCAATTGAATCAACTGTTGGTTAGTCAACATAATTCCGTGTGTCTACTCTAGATGAGAGTCAGCATGGTGTGGTAGTTTGAGCATTGGATTATCGAGAGCAGGGTTCAAATCCCTGTTCAGCCATGGAAACCCTTGGATTGCCATGGATGACCTTGGGCAAATCACACACTCCCAGCCTCAGAGGATGGCAATGGCAAACCTCCTATGAAGAAATGTGCCAAGAAGACCCTGTGATAGTTTCACCTTAGGGTCACCATAAATTAGAAACAACCGGATGGCACACAGCAACAACTCTAGATGAGATTCACATTAAGATTCAGGCCTTCCTGATCCCAATACAACTTGAAGTAATTCTCCTGAACAGATCTCCCTCGTGGGTTGAGTTTGTTTCATGCCTAGAGGCATCCATTTTCACTAATAACATCTTTAAAGAAATCCACAATTGCACCCACCAGCAAGGGTAATTCCCCAATTTCCCTTCATCTCTTCCAAAGGACCGTAACTATAGAGATCTAATCCCATAGACATGCCATTCACTATGCCTGAGGACTGCATGTATAATGATGTGGTGAGGATGTTATCATATCAAAGGTGAATGCAGGAAAATACGGGCTGTGACTTCTTCATGAAAGCCACTTCTCTGCACCCAGTGAGAGGAGAGAGCTCACCACATGCTTGCTAGACATGCTGATCTTTTGGAGAATTTCAAAGTTCAGAAGCAAGCTGCATTTTCTTTTTCTCTGTACTTAGTGTTGCTTAAATGATCGTCACTGGCATCTCATTTTGTTGGCTTCCGGCAGTTAGCACAAATGATTCCTCATGCATTTGAATTTTATATGCAACTTGTAAAAAATGTTCCAAAGCCCAAAGGGGTTAACTTTTTTAAAAAAAATAATAACAGCAGATAGTTAAAATTGCTCAGGAATTGCATTTAACGAAAAGAAAGAAAAAGATGGCATCTTGTTTCCCCATTAAGGCATAATAACCCGAGTAGGCTGCAATTCCAGCTGAGGAATCCCCCAAAGCAGAACTGATAGAAAATGCCTGTAAATAATTAGCAGGAACAAAGGGACATTGAACATGGCACATGGCATGGAATTAAAAAGAGTAGCCTTAAGGAATGCTGGGTATCATAAAATCATAATTTGTAAAACTGAATAAGGAAACAGGGAAGGGGTTGGCATAATGGGGGGGTCATGTATTATGGATAACCACATGCTCACTGGATTGCACATTATATCATTTAAGAAAATGGAGACAGTCTCTTCTAAGCAGAGACAGTATGCAAGCTTGCCTTCATTCAACTAATCTAATGTGGTTTGAGTGTTGGACTATGACTCTGAAGACCAGGGTTCAATTCCCAGCTTGACTATAAAACCTACTGGGCTCTCAGCCTCAGAGAGGGAGGAGTGGATATAAGGCAATGGCAAACCTCCTCTGAATGAATCTTGCCAAGAAACCCCCATGATAGGTTTGAGTTAGCATTGCCATAAGTTGGAAGTGACTTGAAGGTGCACA
>CM034704.1:23778163-23815753 GCA_020142125.1 Phrynosoma platyrhinos
GTCGTCTTATACGCCCAGTCATCTTATACGCCGGAAAATACGGTATCTACTTTTCCCTCCAAATCAATATCCAAGTGCATGGAAACAAACTCTTATTGTGGGAATAGTGATTGAAAGGTACTAGCAGAGCTTGGGAAAGTTACTTTTTGACTCCTTGATAGATTGTAGTAGTTGCAGTCCAAAGAAGCAACTTCTCAAGTTCTGGACAATAGATAAATGTGGTGATAACAAAGCTGACATGAAAAAATGGATAATGTTAAGTCTTTTTTTAAAAAAAAAAAAACACTAAATTATGTTGTTCCCATAGCCATATTTGGCTCCCCCACACTCTCTTTCTTTTATTGGTTTCATAGTTTGACTCTGAAGATTATGATAAAGATGGGTTTGTTGTTTTTCCTTTCCTTTTTCTCCTTTGCATGTACAATTCCATTTTCCTTGTGATCACCGCTGGGGCGTAGGCAGGGGAAGAAATAGGGCCACTTAAGTTTTCAAATGATGAAAATTGCATTCAATTTGCTGAGCACGGCAGGATCTCTTCTAGTCTATGACCTGTGATTCTAACAACCTCGGGGAAAACAACAGGAGGTACTCTGAAGAGTTTTTGCTAGCCAGCAGATAGAATAGACACACTCCCTGCACCAATACAATGTACCTCCAGCAGAAGAACATATTTGCTAGCATTTTTGTTGCCTCTGCTACTAAACACACAGATAAGTGTGTCCTTGAACATAATCCAAGGTGTTTTAATGATTCACTGCCTCAGCTTATGGAGATCTTTCCCTCACCCACTGTGTCATGGAAACTCACTGGGGGACCTTGGGCAAGTCACACACTCTCAACCTCAGAGGAAAGCAATGGCAAACCCCTTCTGAACAAAGTTTGTCAAGAAAATCCTGTGAAAGGTTCACCGTAGGGTTACCATAAATCAGAAATGACTTGATGGCACACAACAAATCAATGTGAGGACCTAATCAGAGAGTAATAATGGTAGGAAGAAGTATAGATATTAAATTTTCTGTTGGCCAAACAGAACAGAACTAATCAAATCCAATTACAAATTATAGTTCTTCTCATACTACCTGCAAGGTGTAATTATTTATGCTCTTATATATTAATCGCCAGGATGGAGTGAATGCAACCCACTGATCGATAGAATCATTTTCCATGTGTTGACTCACCTGTAGTTTCTTATAAAATGAACTTGAATTAATTCATCATTGAATCATAGACTTTTCAATTGGAAGGCACACAGAGTCCAGTCCCTGCCAGTACCAGATTCGACAGATAACTATCTATCTAAACTCTGCTTTTAAACCACCTTTCAAGGTCTGTTCAGCATCTTCTGAGAGTATCTGTTCCATCTCTTTACTTTTACTCCATGTTCCACATGAAGGCTCTTCAGATGTTTAAAGATGGGTAACAATCACTCCATATTAGCTCTGGAGTTATGTGGGCTTCACCTATAGGCTATCACCTTTTCTCAGTTGTAGCCTAATTCTTTAAATTGTTCTGTCCTGCATCTTTTACTCAAAATACTCAGAATGATGGCATTTATAACATTCTCCCTGCAGTCATGTGAAAATAAGAACAGCTTGATTGATCAGTGGAGAATAGTTGCAAGTAAATTACAGGCATGCAATTAGACTATTGCTAGTTCTAATGATATGAATAAAAATATTCAGGGCAACATCAAAAACAATTGTTTGTATGGGTTGCACACTTCACAGTGAGTGTTCAATGGCTACAAGAACTTTTGATGTTTCCCCATGAAGACTGTTAAGTGATGATCTTGTTGCGAAGAAGCTGTAGAAGCTGCAGGACTAGGTATGATGAAAGATGTAAAAGGGCAAGTTTTCCCAAAGAATCCTGCTGGAGAATGGTTTGGAGTTCATCTCTTGACTTGCCAGACTGTAAATCTGAGGTGGGCAACCTCAGGTTTGGGGAGGAAAGTTTTCTGCCTTGTAACACTCTGAGGCCACAACAATAGTCCAAAATTTCATATAAATAAAACTCTGGAAGTGGTTGGGAAATTGGTGTTTTTAAAAAGTAGCATGGGGAGTTTGTCCAAGAAAACCCTAAAGGCTCCGGATCCTGTCTAATCTTGGAAGCTAAGCATGGTCACCCCTTGTTAGTACTTGGACTGCCAAGGAATACCAGGTGCTGTAGGCCATATCTTAGAGCACTGGTTCCCAAACTTTGGTCTTCCAGATATTTTGAACTTCCTCTCCCAGAATTCCTGACTGTTGGACAAGCTGACTGGGGCTTCTGAGACCAAAGTAGAGGAACCACTGGATTTCAGAGGAAGGAAGTGGCAAAACTGCTTCTAAGTAGTCCTTGCCTAAGAAAACCCTATGAAATTTGTGTGGTTGCCATAAGTCAACAGCAGACTTGAAGGCAAATATGCAGATACACACATCACATATTGGGAGGGAGCGGCAATCATTTTGAAATGTCAATTTCTATTCTTAGAATATTTCAAGAGAGGCAATTCACCATTTATTCTCAGTACAAAGAGTTTGTAAAAAGGAGTTTCTATGTCTACCAATGGCTTCTGAGAGGTCCACTGTAGCAGCAATGGGCCAGTGATGTGAAATAGATGAAAGCTGCTCTTCCATCCACATCCCTAGGACCATTCATACTTTTCACTCTTGGAGCCATCAAAAATACAGTGGAGAACATTTGCATCCTCCTCAAGTGAAATTACTCCCAGTAAGTCTTGGATGAAAATGAAATCATATCTCAATTTTCACTGTCTGGATCTCTTCTATTAAAACACTTCTGGCACAACCTGTTTCCCAGGCATAGAATAATCAAAGCAGCAATGTTTGGAGATCTATTTATATTAGACTGTTGGTTTGTTAATTAGGGGGAGAAAAGCATGTTCCTTAATTAAAGAACAAATGAATTTTTAAGGAAGCGTTGAGGATCCCCTCTGGGTACTAAAGATGGCTGGCTTCAGCAAATGAGCATAATTCTGCAGTGCTTTGCAGAGAGATGCTCATTTATGCCACTGTATACTGGAAAAGGCTTTATTATCTCTCTTTAAGCATCTATTTGTGTGGTCACTAAGGGATAGGAGAGGAGATGAAAGAGTGGGGAGGGGTCATAGGGATGAAATACATCCATGTAATGTGCTAATTGAAAGTTACAGCCATGTAATTTCTAGACCTGAGACAACAAACTGGAAAGTGGACAGGTACGCATTTTGTGCTAGGTTGAACCACAGTATGTTGACTTGTAGAAAAATGCATAATTCTCCCTGTACATCCATTACGTGCCACACTGAGTTCCACCGCATCATAGATCTGCAACCAATGAAGATACCCTTAAAAATCTATACTAAAAATCAAAACAAAACTAAACTAAAGTAAGAGTAATCAAAAATGAAAATCACCATCTCATGACATTCCATGTTTGGGGAAAACACAGAAACAAACCCCAGCACGCGCACACGCACACAGGCACACACACCATTCTTACAGATGAATTATCCAGGTGACAATATCTAGGGAGATTATCACACTGCTAATAAAACCGACTTACCTGAGCCAGCTTAAAATTTAAAACTGATGGCATCCTAATGTTATCAGAAGGATTTAGCCACCAAAATCACCATCTGGGTCCATCCTGGGTCCATCCTCACTCCCAGGGCCACTCAGCGTGCCTCTTTTCGAAGTCAGGAATTTTCCAGTTTAAGGAAATGGCTGCCGGAGCAGCCCTGAGAGCATGGCTGGACCTGGTTGGACTTGGGAGGCAATTCTGGCAGCTAAATCCCTCTTATAACATCAGGATGCCACCCATTTTAAATTTTAAGCTGGCTCAGGTAAGCCGGTTTTATTAGTGGTGCGATAATCTCCTAGAAATGAAAACCATTGATTCTGGCATAGTCTGGAAAATTACATGAAATGGACATGTACTGAAATATGAGTATAATGACAAGCTGACACCATGAATAACTGATCAATGGTTCAGCTACATTGGGGAAGCAGATGTAAGCCTACAAAAGCTTATACTACCAACTTCTTTCTTTCACTCAGTTAGTCCCAAAGGTGCTACAAGATCTCCTTGTATTCAAGCAAACATGGCTAGGTCTTTGTGATCAGTGATAGGATTATTCTTAGCAAACATTTCAACATATTTTTGTTTCTTTCCCTCTCTCTCTCCCTCCCTCCCTTTATTTCTTTACAAAATAATTCCCAATATCTCAATAATATTGCTGCAATTGCTTATTTATTTATTTTTTTAGTGTGTTGATATACTGAGACAATCTCAAAAGGGGTGTGCCTGAGATGGATTTAGGAAGGGCTTCTCTCTGGAGGATTGCAAGCCCTCCTATTCCTCTTGTGTGCTTTCAAAGTGGCCAGAAAATTCTGGCAGGCCAGGTCGTGTAGTAGTTTAATTGTCTTCACTGCATCCAATGGGAATGAAATGAAATAATGCCCACCCATTGGTAAGGGGAGGAGAGTCCCATTCTTTCATACACTCCAATGGTAATAAAATTGCTTTCTAATTTGGCTAGTTTGCATTACAAGGAGCTTAGGACATGGCAGATTCTCCCCCAAAAAATCTTCCTCTGCCCTTCCTCTGGCTTTCTGTGGTAGACATTTGAGCCTTGTTTCTCCCTCTTTTTGGTTGTTCATGGCTGATACCATAAGTCATGAGACTGGTTCCTGGCCTAGCTCTTATTTCATTGCAGATCCCTTTGATGTTTGTGCAGGAAACCATAAATTTGAAGCACATAGATGCACAACTTTTGTAAGCCATCAATTTAGTTCCTTGGTTTGCAGACAGATCTTCTGATCTGTGTTATTTCAGGTCCCAGATTTGTTCTTCCCCTCCCACTTAACTGGACATAAATCCCACCTTTGTACACTGGCCTTATAACAATGGAGAGCCATTTCATGCAACAGCAGCAGGTGGCTGGTTCAGACTGGTGCTGAATGTTCAGCAAAGGATAATGTATAAATTGTCAACTCAGGTGTCATAAATCTGCCATCTGAAAAGCTGCCAGTATCAATCAATAGAGAGATTTGTGCCACCTTTGTTACACATGAACCCAAAAAAAATGAGTAAGGAATGGAGAAATCTTAGCTGCCTTACACATTTTCTGTTTCTTTCTTCTATATTTTTTCCTAAAAAGAAGAATCAAAGATTGATGTGGTTCTGCCATTTAGAGTTAAGCTGATTTCTCTAAAGTTATTTGAAAAACTGAAGGAAAGACTCTGGTCTACAATTACTTGGTGGATAAATGGCTAGAAACTTCTTCTGAAATTCATTTTTACAAATTCCAATATGGACAGTAGTGTTTGGTGTCTCCATGTCAGGGTAGAGGTGAATCCACTCCATTTAGACCAATGATTCCTAAACTCTGGTGTTTTGGACTTCAGCTACCAGAAGCCCCAACAGTCAGGAATTCTGGGAGCAGAAGTCCAAAACATCTGGAAGACCAAAGTATGGGAACCACTGCATTAGACCACTGCATTAGAGCTACTTCAAAAAAGAGTCAGAAAAAGTCTGAAAATCAAAGGAGAACTATATTTCAATTCAGTGGTGGGCAATGACCCCCATATTAGTGAGCAGTGACTCTGTTTCAGGGTTTCATCCGAACTTTAAAGAAGTCACAGAGGGGTTAGAATTTGTTTTGGAACTAGATTTCATTGCCTTGGATGCCTCTGGTGGCAGCTGGTATTTCCACTACTCAATGGAGCAGTGAATTCACTCCAGGGTTCATCACTTTGGATAGTGCCATTGACGTTTGGACTGCAATCTAATGCTGATCTACTTCCCACTGATAAGGAAGTCATCAGCTGCTATGGAATACATGGATGAGGGGACAGTTGTCCTCATGTCCTGCTAATGGAATTCCTTCAGGTTTTGGTTGAGAATGAAGGGAATGCTGAACTAATGTTGCTGAATTCATAGCTTCTGTGGGAAGAGGTATATCAAGCCTCCTCCTCACATGCATGCATGCCATTTCAGTCAAGCCCAGACCCCACAGAAGAGTCTTTATTTAAGTTTAGAGGTTCCTCAGGCAACGTTTCAGGGAAGGTAGCTTCAGGATGACCTTCTTTGGTACACAGGTAAGTAATCTCAGATTGCAGATCTTGGTAGGAGACTACCATCCTCAGGCAGCCAAGAAAGATTGCAAACAAGCTGTAAACACAAGTCCTAGGCCACAGCCTTTCATTCTCTTGCAACACATGTGCAAAAGAGGCTTTCAGTCTCTGCATCCTTTCTATTGTCTTACATCTTCTGTCTTCTACCTCCTTCCTGTCAGGACCAAACAGTGATCTCATATTGGTCTCTTGGGTCTCCCATATCAGAGGCTTTCAATGAAGCAAGGAAATGGCTCTTATTTCCTTCTGAGGCCAGGGAGCTGAGAACAGGCAACATGTCTCCTCTAGTGAATCTTAATGTTCCACAACTATATAGGCCTTTCATTTGATCCAGTATGATTCCTTGTATGGTCTTATCTGGAGGAAAAGATGTGATCTATGGCTAAGGTTAGTATCAGAAATCATGATTGAACTAGCCCTTGAAATCTTGCACAAGAGTCTAACCCTTCGTCTACTCACTGCTACAACAGTGCATAAGGTCATTCCAGTATGATATAAAGTTCAAGTATAGCAGTCAAAGTCAATTGCAGATTGGACAGTAAGATACCGTAGTTATATTGTGTGACCAAAAAAAAAAAAAAAATGGAAGCACATAGAAGATTGCTTCCTACAAAATAATGCAAGGGCATTTGTTTTGATAAAAAGCCGGCATTAAGAGCAATGCTTGTTCAACAGGATTTTGAAATGGAATACTGCAAAAACCCACAATATTAAAAAAAGAAAAATGACCTCCGGTGACTCTCCCATATCTCATGGGAGATGTTTGGCATGATAGATGATAAATTTGTTCTTGATGTAGCAAATCAATACATCCTTATTTGAGAAAACTTTAAAAGTGTAATCAAGAAGCTTTGGCAAACATGATTTAATGTTTTCTTCACTAGGTAAATATCAGGTTCTCCTGCTGTGGTTAAATGTTATCTGGCCTTCTAAAATCTAAATCAGTGAACCCACAAAACACTCTTCCCTGTGAAACTGCTAGCATTATTCCCATGTATACCTTAGTGGATAATACATAATGCATGTCCAATGAAAGGGCAAGCATCAGGCCCTATGGATAAAGTGTTGGATGCGTTTAATTAGCTCATTTATTATAATAACTTGGTGTTTAAAAACATAGGCTTTCTCCTTCAAGAACTCATAAATAACACACACATACATACAAAGCCTTGGAAAACAGTACTAGAAGAAACAGCAAATATTGAGTGCATCCCTTCTCTTCCGAAACAACATTTGCATTGTGGGTTTCTCTGGGTTTAGATGAGGAATGTCTGGAAAATTAATTTAGTTTGCATTTTATAAGATTAGTGCTTCCTGGAGTGTAATGAAGATTTGGTGGCTGGGGCCGTCTAGGTCAGTAGGATTATAAATCCACTCTGGGAGTTTAGTCCAAACTTTAAAAGAGTTATCCAGTGTGCTGAACATTATCTGCAGAAGAGGTTCAGACCCATGCATAGATCCTTAAAGTTTGGACTAAAGCCTGGAACAAATTGCTGCTTCACTGAGATAGGAGACCTCAGCAGCCCAAGAGCTAACCATGGTGCTGAATCTTATTCCCCAAATAAGTTCAGCCTTTTAGAGAGAGTAATGCAGTGGCTTGAGTGTGGGACTGGGTGTCTGTGACACCAGGATTTGAATCACCCTAGTTTGTTTTTGTTGCTGCTGCTATTGACATCAAGAAGAAATGTGCTTCCCGAATAACTTCACACACAGCTTTTCATGGTGTAGTGGTTTGGGCATTGGACTACAACTCTGGAGATCAGGGTTTGACTCCCTCAAAATTGGCCACCAAAATGATGAAGGGTCTGGAAACTATGCCTTATGAGGAGAGACTTAGGGAGCTGGGTATGTTTAGCCTGAAGAAGAGATGGTTAAGAAGTGATATGATAGCCTTGTTTAAGTATTTGAAGGGGTGTCTTATTGAAGATGGAGTAAGCTTGTTTTCTGCTTCTCCAGATACTAGAACACAGAAAAATGGATGCAGACTACAACAACAACAACAACAACAACAAAAATAAATTCCACATAAACATTAGGCACTGTTCAACAGTTGTGCACACTCCCTCAGATGGAGGTAGAGTCTCCTTCTTTGGAGGTCTTTAAACAGAGGCTGGATGGCCATCTGTCAGGGATGCTTTAATTGTGAGTTCCTGCATGGCAGGGGGTTGGACTGGATGGCCCTTGTGGTCTCTTCCAACTCTATGATTCTATGATTCCTCAGTTAGCTGTGGAAAACCAACAAGGTGAGTTACACACTCTTAGCCCCAGAAAAACCTGTAATTGGATTGCTTTTGGATCACCATAAGTCAGAAATGACTTCAAAGCAAATAACAGTCAAAACAAGCATAGTTTCATTGATGTTAATTATTATCTAGGTTATAAGAACATGACTAGGGTAAGGATCTTCAGTCTCACCTATGCAAGAAGATGGAAGAAGAAGAACTAGGGAGGAGAAATAAATGGTCAGTTTTCACAGGAGAAGTATATGAATAGTTTCTCTATTGGAAGTAGTTCTTTTTACATGTCCATATACAATCTTAAATTGGGAGTGCATGATGAGGTGGCTGGTTTTGCTGATGACACTAAATTATTTAGGATGGTGAGAACAAAAATGAGCTCCAAAGAGCTCCAAAGAGGATCTCTCCAAACAGGGGAAATGGGGAGCAAAATTGCAAATGATGTTCAGTGTAAGCTATTGTAAATTGATGCATATAGGGTAAAAAAATAAAAAGAATGTACTCCAGATATAAACCAGCAAAGCAATCACAGAAGTGAAAAGATCATGCGGTTGTGGTAGACAGAGGGATAAAAAATGTTGACCCAATAACCTGCTGTATAAAAAGACACAAATTCCATGAGGGACATAATTAGAAAGGGAAATGAAAATAAAATTGCCAATATTTCATGGCCTTTCTACAAATCCATAGTACAATCAAACGTGGAATATTGTGTATAGTTCTAGTTGGTGCACCTAAATAAAGAGATACTGTATGTGCAGAAAAGGGCAACTGAGATTATTAAGGGACTAGCAGCTCTCCTATCTGGAAAGGTGATGATATTTGAGGATGTTTAGTTTAGAGGGGAAAAGTGGTGACTAGAGGACATGTCAAAAGTGCAAAAATCATGCTTGATATATGGAAAATCAAGAAACTCTTTACTACTACAACCCAATGAGAATTTCTACTACAGATAAAGGGTGAGAATTTGAAGATAGATACAGAAAGAGAAAGGCAAAGGCAAAACCTTTCTGAACAAATCGCAAGAACCCCTGTGATATTTTTTTTCCTACAGGGTTATATTATAAGTTGGAAAACATAAGTTGATTTTGCAGAGGAGGCTAAAGGCCTTGTAAAGCTACAAATCCCTGTATTCCATGCAATGGAGGTGCAACACTTAAAGTGGTGCCACACTGCATTATTTCTATAGTGCAGATGCACTCAAAGTAAGGGCATTTGAAAGGCTGTTGCTCATACTTTTTATTGCAGATATTACAGATAGCAATGATACAGCTTTTGGTGTCCCCCATTGTTCTATGACTCTAGCAGCCACTTTACTGTTCACTCATTTTTTATTTATCGTGGTTCTTCATTTCTTCCCTTCCTATCCTCAATCTCTTTCTCATTCTTCTTCTTCTTCCATCTGCTCTTCATCTTCCCTATGTTGAATGCCTTTTGTATTGGATGAGCCTGGATGGAAGGAGAGGATTGTTGTGGTCTTAAGAATTAACAAGCATGGGTGTTGTTTTTTTGTACAATGACATGTGTTATTGGAAGTTGTTTGCTTTTAATGAATTCTGTTTAAATTAATTGTATTGTTGGTTTTAATATTGGATGCCAACCATGGGGGCATTCAGGCTGAGAGGCAACATGAATATGATAAATAAGTAAGCTTCTGTTATAAATAAATGAATACATATAGAAACCAAGCTAGGGCTCACAAGCCCCATGCATTGAACCATGTCATAGTTTGGTCTTTTCCTAGAATAGCAGCCAGCAGCCTTCAGTTGCTGAGCTCAATCAGAGTCCTTGAGGGAGTATCTTTTGGTCAATCACCCTCCTCTTCCAATATTTCCACTAGTGCAAATATCACAGCAATTGCCAGGTGGAGAGAGGAGCCATTTGAAAAGTTACTTTTTTGGACTGGAACTGGGGTTGGGTAATGACAAGTCCCCAAAGTTATTTTTCTGGTCCCTTATACCCTCAGGATGTTCTTTTTCTGACAAAATAAAATAAAATAAAATAAACATGATGAATTGCTTCTCCTTGAAGCCTCCAGGAGTTGCCATTCACCTTTTGAAATATATACTGCCCTTAACTTGCCTGGAGGTTGTACTAATAAATCACACTAATATATATTATTCCATATATTAATATGGAAACTCCCCCAAATCAAGAATAAACAGGGGTGTACAAAGGGCAGGGACAAGAATATGTAGATTATCCCTTTTAAATAAACAGAGTCAGAGAGTATGCTAAGTATATCAAAAGATATTTATTTACTATTTATTTAAGGCATTTATATCCCACCGCTTGATCCACCATGGCCCCGTGGCAATGCATAATTGATAAGAATACTTTAAAAGCATTAAAAAAAACTCTACTAGCTGCTTTGGGTTCCATTTTGGGACACTGAGATTCATTTTGGAGAAAAGGGGTATTAATCAAAGAAAGATATAAAAAAAACAATCCAACTTCTATTTAAAAATATTAAAAAAAAAAAGCAAGAGCTGACACCCCTAACTTTAAGAGTCAAAAGTCACCATAAACACCAGAAACTCAAAAAGGATGGGACTAGCCCATAAAGGAATTCCACGATTGAGGTACTGTTACAGAAAAAGGTCCTGCTATGTGTACCCATCATCCTAACCTCACAGGGTGATGGCACATGTAACAGGGTCTCTAATGATAATCTCAGGCTTCAGGTGGTCTCACATGGCAGGAGGCAATTTTTCATATATCCTGGCCTTAAGCTGTTAAGAGCATTATACATCAAAGCCAACATACTGAATTGGGTTCTGAAATAAACTGGAAGCCAGTGTAGTTCTTGCCTCACAGATATAGTTGGTGAAAACTTGAGAAAGAGTTTTCTCTGTGGCTGCTCCCAGGCTGTAGGACTCTGTTCCATGGGGGGTCCCTTCCTTACTCCCTTTCCATCATTCCTATTTAGGCAATCTAAATTCTTATTGATTTTTAGTTATGGAGTTAGTGGTTTGGATGTTGGACTAATACTCTGGAGGCCAGGATTTAATTCCTAGCTTGGCTATGAAACCCACTGGGTGACTTTGGGCAAGTCACATGCTCTCTGCCTCAGGGAAAGCAATGGCAAACCTCCTGTCAACAAATCTTGTCAAGAAAACCCCATGATAGGGTTGCCTTATAGTGTTGGCATAAGTTAGAAATTACTTGAAGTCACACAACAACATCAGAGATAGACCGACCTTGCTGGTGGGCTTCCTATAGGTGGCTAAGAGACCAGTGTGTCAACAGAATATTGGACAAGATAGGCTTTGGTCTGATCCAGCTCCTCTGTATTATGCAATGTTTTTCTTGGAATATGTGGCAGGCAAGAATGGAAGACTGCAACTGAAGATTGGGGTGTCTAGTCTGCTCCAGAGGTTGTAATTTCAGTGATCCTTCATCATTGACTATACCAGCTAGGTCTAAAGGGGACTGAAATTGAACAATAGCTGGAAGGTCACACATTCTCCACCTCCTTCTCTATTCCCTAGCTGCCATCAACATTTCCATTTGTATTATTTTCCTATTAGATTTATCTTTCTCGTAGACATCAGATGGTAAGGCAATCCACCATATTGGTCTGTGAAATCCTTAAATATTGTGTGCTTATTGAAAATGGAGGGGGCAGTGGTGGTGGAATACTGCCTAGAGTCCTCATCAAAGGATTTTTAATCACTCAAAGTATATTTGTGAAGGAGAGGAAAGGAAAGGCGAGAAATCTAGTGGCATGTTATTAAGTTAGCTTTCGCTACAGGAGCCAAGGGGCTGGAAAACATAAAAAGGGATTAATTAAAAAAGAGAAGGGAATTGGTTTGTTTAGTTGGTTTATTTACTTATTGGCTCTAAACCATAGCTTGCAGGCTGGATGTTCTCTGATACTTTATGACCTGTAGAATATATCAGGTGTCCAGGTGGGCATGGGTCACAATGAAACTCTGTTGGGCATTGTCTTTACTGGAGTGAAGAGACGGTAATAGAGGACATCTAATACTCTTGCTTCACCCTGGGACTTTGTGCAATTTGCATATAGCCTAAAACTGCTGATCAGAGCTAATCTCCACCATCATTATAGCTTAAAGAAAACTGAATATTCAGGAGTCCTTTTTTTAAAAAAATAATCCTCTCCCAAACAAAATCATCTAGAAGGAGGTGGGAGAGATAGAAAAGAAACTGGGTCACTGACAAAGCAGAAGCAGTGTTAGTTGCCAAGAACTGATATGGTGTAATGCAGAGCTTTGAAAAGTTATTATTTTCTTGGCTGACACTTCTTTGGATCTGCCAGGCAGTATTCTGGCTGAAGGACTGTGGGAGCAGTAGTTCAAAAAAAGTATTTTTTCTAATGTTGGGGCTGATGCTAGAACAACATGCCATGGCATGCATTGGGAAGGCAGAGGATAGTTTATTTACAGGCTGGTGGAAAACTGTGGCTGTTGCAAGGGGAGAGAAAAGCATTTTACGATATTTTCTAGTGGTTTCATAACCACCCTCACCATTCTTAATCTTCTCCTGATTCCTGGCTGCAGTCCCTGATCTGATCAGTGTTTGATCTCAGATGTGAAAACTCTTTTTCTACTACCTTCTATCATTTGATCAATTCTGAGACCTAGTACTAAATCAGGGCCTCACTGACAGATGCCACAGAGTGGAAGGCCACAGTCATTTATCCCTGCTATTAAAGTATGGAGATGTGTGTACAACAGCACACACTTGGGCTATTATCCTATTTTGTATTTAAACTGTCAGCATTGTCCCAAAGGATGAAACAATCTCTTTCTTTAGGGTGCGCTTTCTCCTTTTGGAGGGTGTTGTTTTTCAGTTTCTTAACTTAATAGAGGTGAATATTTAGGTTATCTCCTTTTTTCAACTTTACAAAGACTGTTATGGTTTTTTTGGAAATAGGTTGTTAATATTACAGGCCCTGTAAAAGTTATTGCTCTGTGCGGCTGGAGATTTTGAAGGTCACCTGCTACGTGTTCACGTCTCAAGATGATAACCAAAATGACTGAATGAAAGCCAAATGGTGATATGTTTAAACTAAACAGGAGGCAGGCAGGAGATGTTTAGGTCAGATATAAATTAGAGGTTATATCCTGTCAAATAGCATTCAGTATCTGTTGCTCTTGCGTGGCATTTATCCATGCATATTTTGGACTCGCTCTTAGCTAGAGGTAAGGTTTTATCCATTCATTTTATTTCCATCTTCACATACTCCAGATACCATCACTAAATAAAGAGCAAGGCAGAAGGAAGAAACATCACTCTGGGGTACCTGTGATGCGGAGAGAACAGGCTGATATTTGATGTGATTATGATTATCATTATTATTTTTAAATGACACTGAAAAGTACAGAAGTGCAGCTAGCAAAATGTGCTCTGATTGAATAGTAGAGCTACAAAGGTATTTTCCAGCAGAAACCCAGCTAGACAATGTTCATATAAAGAAAACTGAGATGCTAAGCATGAGAACATGCCCTCCTAATTTTTCATTCAGCAGCTTTATCCCTTTCACATGACATGATTATAGCACTATGATTCCACTTTTAAATGGCCTGTTTCCTTTCTATAAAATCCTGAGGGCTGTAGCGTGGGGAGGCACTACAGATCTATGGCTGGGAATTCTAAACATCCCTCTCTAAACTGCAAATCCCACAATTCCATAGGATGGAACCACAGTAGTCAATGTGGAATCATAGTGCTATAACTGCACAGTGTGAAAGGGCTGCAAGTCTATTCCCAATGTGTAATGGAGAGATAGTGTGACCTAGTGCTTTGAGTGTTGTACTATGACAATGGAGTGGGTCAGCTACCCAATGGGTGACCTTGGGTAAGTCACATGCTCTTAGCCTCAGTGGAAGGCAATGGCAAATTTCCTCTGAACAAATAAAACCCTGTTATAGGGTCACTATAAGTCAGAAACAACTTGAAGGCACACAAACAACAACAACGGAGAGTAAGTCTACATCCCTTCTGTACACAAAAACCTCTCCCACATCCAATGTCACCAGACATCCAGCCATGGTTTAAGCATAGGAAACAGTTTTGTAGGATGATAACAGTCTCCTTTGCACACATCTTTAGATGTGTTTTGGAATGAAATGCATCTCACCTTGAAGCCTGGTACATTGATTTATCTCATCTTATTCCCAATGGAGGGCCCAAGATGTCTCATAGCATAGACAAAAACAAAACATAGCTAAAATCAATCATAATAGCAAGATATAGGCTGGTATCTTGTCACTTAGCTCCATCTGGAGTGTGTATTATACGTATGTGCCTTCAAGCTGGATATTGACTTATGGTGACCCTGTGAATTTTATAGGGTTTTCTTAAGCAAGGAACCCTCAGAGATGATTTTGCCAATGCCTTCTTCTGAAATATAGCCTACAGCTCCTGGGATTCAATTGATAGCTGAATGGTGGAGTCAACACATGGGTAAATCCTATTGATTTAATGGATATCCCGTTGTCAGGACTAGCACCACCCATAAATGGAGGGGGGATAAATAAACTATTCTATTAAAAATAGCACTAATTTAAAACTAGTTAAGAGCTTTTAAAATATAGCAATGAAGATACAATATAGTTGCCCCATTAAAAGAGCTGTCAAGAGCTGCTCTAAAAATAAGGTCTTTGTTTGCTGGTGGGAGGAGAGTAGAGAAGGGCCGCTTAGCCTCCCATGGAAGCAGCCAATTTTTCCAATTAAGCTTAGTAACTTTGATTGTTCTTGCAAATTTCTGTCTAAAGGATGGAGCAGATTCAGCATCCCACTCACCTGGAAGCCACAAGCTGTCAATGTGTGGGGAAAAAGAAAAATGGCACATTTTAACATTTCTGTTTTTGCCAGCCCTACTAATAAATCAACTTTTGCTCATGGAAGTTCTTGCTGCAGTAATACAGAAGATCACTATGGTATGTTAGCATTTGTCTTGTCCCATTTCCATTGATTAACTTAGCCATTCTTCTGGAACATGTAAACACTGCATCATGACTGCAACCCCCCTCCTCAAAAAATGGGATTTTGGAGAATGGAGACTAAAGCCAGTGTGAAATAGAATAAAGTTACTCCCCCTGGAGCACAGTATGGAAAACAAATGCAACAAGGAATATGGGATGTGATAACATACAAATCCACTGCTAATCCCTTGTGGAGGATTAAGTTTCCTTATCAAGTTTGCTCTAAAAAAAAGGTTAGCAGAAACGGTTCCCAATTAGCCAAGAGAAGAATATTTGAAGTGAGCTATAGTTCTCAAAACTTTATCTCATAAGAAAAATTAGTTAGGGTAGGTTTAGTAGGTAGCAAATCCTGGACAGACAGCAGATCTGGTAAATATTGAAGATTCTCTATAATAGTTAGCGGCACCAGTAGGGTGTAATGGTTTGAGTATTGCACTAGGATGTCCACACTGCAGAATTAATGCAGTTTAACATCTCTTTAATTATGATGGCTCAATCTTACGAAATTCTGGGATTTGTAGCTTGTTGTGGCCCCAGAGCTTTCTAACAGAGAAGGCTAAATATCTCATAGAACTGCAAATCTCAGAATTTCATAGCATCATTCCATGACAGTTTCATCTAGATCCCTTCTCTGTCATGGGGACCCAGTGGATGACTTTGTACAAGTCATGTTTTCTCAGACCAAGAGGAAAGTATTGGTAAACCTCCTTAGAAGAAATCTTGAGCAAGAAAGTGCTAGAATAGCATCACCGTAAGCTAGAGTTGACTCAAAGGAACATAGCAACAAGATAACAATGATGTCCTGGATCAGAAAGATGTACTGTACAGTTCTATCAGGGAGAACTATGTGATTTTTTTCCTCCTTCACTTTTCCAAAGCCCATCTTTTCCTCAGTTCATTACCTACCATGACTATTTACTGACTAGTAGAAGGGGGCAAAAAGAAGTGTCCAGCTTTATCCTTGCACCTGGATGCATACCACTTTCAATCTCATATTGCTTGAATCCAGCTACAGAAACCGGGGTGGGGGGGATGCTTTTCTGTCCCCTTGCAACAACCACAATTTTCCACCAGCCTGTAAATAGCTATATTGGCAAAGAGGAGAGGACCATTTCAAAGGTGTGATGGGGTGATGGAGGGACCATGTTGGAATTGTACCTGAACCTCATGGTATGTCTTCATGCTAGACCAGCTATGAATCTGAGAGTTCCGGTATTTTATTCATTTATTATGAATAAAATATATTTTACAAATATAGAGTGGGTCTTTGGCATACACTAGGGTTTAGTTCCAGGACCCCCCATGGATACCAAAACCCATGGATGCTCAACTCACATTATATATAATGGCCTAGTAAAATGGTATCCCTTATAGAAAATGGCAAAATCAAAGGTTGCTTTTTGGATATTTGCATGTTATGAATATAATATAATGAATAAAATAATTATGAATAAAACACATTTATTATTAATTATTTGATTTCTCAGTCACTGAATAACAGCAGTTCTCCTGGTGATGTGTGTGTGTGTGCGTGTGTGATATAAGAAATCATAATGTGAATAAAACACAAATACATTAAAGCAGCCAGCTAAACAACCATTATCAACAAAGCAAAACAAAAAAAATTTAGAGCCTTGATCTAGAGGTTAAAACATAATAGCAACACTCAATGAATGTAGAGAGCCAAAGAAATAAATTCCATCAAGCTAAACAAAACAACTATACTAAAGCTGCTGCATAGATTTATAGCAGAGATTTACAATTTAATGTTTAAAATTCAAATCTTTATTTAGAAAGCCCAGGAGAATTAAAAGGGCTTTGCTCAATGCCAAAAATACATTAAGGTGAATGCCAGGTGAGCCACTGTTTAAAAAGTTATTTTCTCTCATGACTCTTCTGTGATAAGGAGTGAAAGTCCCAGTCTTCCCCACAGATAGATGCTTGTCAAAGGCTGCATCTGCACTGCACACATAGTTCAGTTTGAGACCAGTTTAGCTGCCATGACTCAATGAGATAGAATAATGGGCTTTGTTGGTTGCTGTGGTGACAGAGCTCTCTGGCTAAATAGCTTCCAAAACTACAGATCCCAGACAGGCATCAGATCAACTTGGAATAATGTGAGAAATTGTTCTCTTTTTTAATGAGGAGGAAAGCACAAAATCCATCATTGATACTATGTTATTACTGTTGGAACTTGTAAACAGCTAAATTGAGGGGACTTGACCAACTCCTACAAGTGCCAACTGAGTGCGCAGCTAGCATCAGATACCATTTGTAATCTCTACTGGGACAGCAATGGTCCATGAAGGAAGTTTCTGTCATCTTTGTTAACTGCTTTACCTCTAAAGTGTGGGGCTTGGGTCTGATCTTACTGTTAGCCTTCTTGGCTCAAAATGCTGAAGTCCCCATCTCTGGTCAACAAGAATCATTGGCTGACTTCCTTGATACCTGCCTGAACCAGTATGTCAGGCTATATATGCTTCTTTGCATTTCTTGGACATTTTGCTTGAGTCTGAAGCTTTGACTTGTGCTTGACATTTTCCTTTGGGCAACTTTCCATGTCAACTCTGCTTTTCTTCATTCACTACATCATTTTTTTTAAAGCATCGGGTATATAACTTATGTAGTGTGCAACAAAACAAGAAAAATGAAGTCACTTGCAGACCACAAGTCTTTTGTGCCCAAAACCTCAGTTTCCACCTCCATTATGTAACCAGGGTTTGCAACCATGGGGAGCCATTACCAATTACTGTAGATCAAAGATGGACATCCATGGCCCTTCAGATGTTCTTGAATAGCAACATTTGCATCTTTCACCATCAGCTTTGTTGTCTAGGAATGACAGAGTTGTAGTCCAAAAACAACACAAGAGACAAAGATGTACACTTATGGAGTAGTCAATACTGAGCTAGATGGACCAATAATCTCATTCAGAATAAGTGGCTTCCTATAAAAAAAGGGGGGGGGCAAGAGAGAGATCATTGCCTCTTGTTAATTTTCCCTCATTCCTGATGCCTACAACAGCTACCCCAGACCAGAGATCAGTATGGATGAGATTACTGCATTTCTTCTGAGTGTACTGATTTCTAGCTCTATCCTCTGGTCCCATAGGGACCATTTTTCTATCAGCAATAACACTGCAAAGTCTAAAACTAACCTATTTTATAAAGAGTGCAGCTTTCCACATTTTCATATCATGAATGAATGATTGCATTATTCAGAGTAATAAACTGTTGAATGTTCAAACTCCTCTCCTAATAAAAAATGAAGGGCCTAATGGCTGTTTACCATATGTAATTTATATTTATATTGTTAAATGCTGAATATCCTTGAGGTAATTCTTTTTCCAATGTTCTTGTTAGAATAATGCATGCTGCATATAGGGATGCAGTGGCTCAAGTGGTTAAGATGCCGACTCTGTTGATTGCAAGATCAGCAGGTTGGCAGTGTTGGGAGTGATACAGATGAGAGCTGATGCCAGCCACGTTCTTCTTGTAGATATTTCCAGAGGGTCTTCATAGAAAATAAGATGTTGGACTGGTGGAGGAGTCACCTTATTTAGCATGGTTTTTATCATCTTGTCATGTGTAAGTTCCTTTTACTGAATATACAGAGGGTAGATATAAGGGATTCAGTGGCTCACGTGGTTAAGGCGTTGACTCTGTTGATTGCAAGATCGGCAGGTTGGCAATTCAAGGCCCAGATGCTGAATGATGGGGTGAGTTCCAGTCATTAGTCCCAGCTTCTGCCAACCTAGCAGTTTGAAAGTGTCCAAATGCAAGTAGATAAATAGGTATAACTTTGGTGGGAAGGTAAACAGTGTTCTGTGCAATCCTGCTGGCCATAGGATAAATATTTTGGCAGTGATTTTTGTTATTTGTGTAGAGAGGGAAGGTGGAATCAAGTCACACAAGGGGAAAAAAACTAAGTAATGGTCAAATAAAATGGATTCTTTCCTTTGGTCAATGCAGTAGATTAGGACGGAGATGAAACATTGCTGACATCTGTGAATTTTCTCCTAAAATGAAATTTGAAGCCACTTCAGGTTGTCTTATTTCTGTCTTGTTGTGTGTGCACACACATGTACAATGTGCATTCATTGTTGTTGTTGTTGTTGTTGTTGTGTGCCTTCATGCCATTTATAACTTACAGCAACCCTAAGGCAAAACAAGGTTTTCTTGGCAACATTTATACAGAGGAGGTTTGCTATTGCCTTCCCCTGGGGCTAAGAGCATGTGCTTTGCCCAAGGTCACCCAGTGGGTTTCCTAGCATTCATGCACACCTGTAAATATTTTCACTTTGCTGAATGGGGTTGGCTAAGGACAGTGACAGGGATGAGATTGTCCCTTGATTCCATGAGAGTGAAGTTGGAGGCAAGAGAGATTGAGGGCCCAGAACCAGGGATTGGTGCACATATGGGAACTAGTCATATCTGGCTTCATCCTCACCACTGGCTATGTCAGCTAAGTCTGTTGGGTGTTATAGTCCTCTCTTCATGGATGTGTAGCTGAGATGAGACAAGTGCCAGTTGTCTGCCTGGGAATATAGGACCACAGTAGATGAGTACTTGATTGTGACTGGCTGAGAAGGACAGGGATTATATGTATGTTTGACAGCATGTTTTTCTTCCTGTTGTGATTCCTTTATGGTCACAGTTCTTTCCTTTTGGTTATTGCAAGAGTGGACTTGCTCAGGATCCATCCCCAGAGCCTAGGATTGCAGTAAATTGTACTTTCCCAATACAGAAATTCAATTTCAACCACTGTAGGAAGAAACTGTATATTATAACTGGCCTTTCATCTTAGTTGATAATTTTTCAACAGCATGATAACCGGAACATAAGCGTAAGCTAATATATTTTATTGGCTTCTTCCCTGAACATTACATAAGCTATATAAAAAGGCCTGATGATGTGAAACTTTTCTCCCCCTTTCGATGCCTGTTAACAAGCTTTGCACAACACACCTATATTGGGAAAGTAATTTAGAAGTGTATTTTATATAGCAGAATTACTTAATGCCTGAATTGTAATTGACCAAGTACTGCTTCTTTGCTTGCTCTGTTCTGTGCCTGTCCTGGAAGTAGCTCTGGAATGACTCCAGAATTTGGAAGTTACATATTTGAAAAATGAAATAACCAGAAGTTTTCTTTAAAAAATAATACAAGAAAGTACAAGTTGAACCTTCATTATCCAAAATTCTTGGGACTAAAAGAGTATTGTATTTAAGATTTTTTTTTTAATTTTGGGATATTTTGATATATATAATGAGATCTTGGAGATGCACTCATGTCTAAACATTAAAATCATTTATATGTTCTGTACCACCTTATACATACCGCCTGAAAGTAATTTTGTACGTAATATTTTACATCATTTTGTGCATGCAACCAGGTTTGTGTACACTGAGCCATCAGGGAAAAAAGATGTCACTGTCTCAGCCATCCATGTGGACAATTTTGGATTTTGGAATAGTTCGGATTTCCGAATTCTCCAGATAAGGGAGACTCAACCTGTAATATCCAATTTTTGAAAACTAGAATACTTGTCTGTTGGTTAGCTAAGAAACTAGGACTGGACCCCTTCAGTGGGGTGTTTCTGGTCTGGTTTAGAAAAAACAGTTGAGATGGGGAAGGTAATTGAGTGAATAAACCAGAGGTTATACTAGAGTTGGGAATCATTCAACCCTCTAGATATTATTAGGCTGAAATTTTCAGAATTCTTAACTACTGGTTATGTTGTCTAGCAATGAGCTAAATGCCTTGAAGGCAACATTCCCCATCTGATCTTGGAAGTTTAGGAAGTTTAGCCCTGTTTAGCACTTGGATGAGAGGCCACCATGGAAAATCAGATGCCACAGACAAAATTACCTCCTTATCTTAAAAAAAAAAAAAAAAAAAAAAACCTTTTGAAATTCACAGGATTGCCCTAAATTGATGGGTGACTAAGTTGAAAAATGTCCCTGTTAGGGAAATTGGTTTAAAAATTTTTACTCCTTTTTTTAGAAAAGATTTGGATTTTTCCCCTCCAGTCAACATAGTTCAAGATTTTACTGGCAGAAGTGACAGATTGACATGAAATTAACTGACTAGGATATCTTTGTGGAAAGCTGATGTGTCACGTTGTCTTAATCAACACATCTGAGCTAATTGTGTTAGCTAGTTCTGGCTTAGAGCTGTCCCACTGCAAGCTGTTCTCTTTATACTGTTGTCAGCAGAGCCAGTATGGAAACTCAAAAAGTAGCCCTTCTGCTATCTTGCTGGACTGAGATTATCCAGCAAAGGGATACTGAGATGCCAGCAAACCAATTTTGCCCTGTAGCAAATTCAGCAAATGTCTGTCTGAATTCTAATCAGAGAGTTTCCAAAAGACCTGTGACTTCCATTTACTTTGTGTTATTTTTTAAATCTTCTTCATTGGATGCATTGCTGAGGATGTAATAATTTACTAATTTTGTTCTGGAAGGAAGCAATGAGTAATCTGATCAGTTTTCTTCCTGCGGTGAGAAACTCTTTGTGCCATTTGCAAAGACAATTTGTCAATATTGTGCATAGTATTTGCATGTGGAATTTTTGTACAGAAAATAATATTCTTCTCCTCCTTCTGTGGAGAGTTAGTATGGACTCTGTTCCCTCATTTGTCATTTGAGGAGGACAGGGCTTCTAACAGATTGTTAACCTTCTCCCCACAATCTCCCAGCAGATAGGAATCTCAGTAGGGAATGTGCAATAATGGTCCTCTATTGCAGCAGAAAGAATGAAGAGTCTAAAGACATATCAAAAGCCTACACATTGTATTTGGTGTAGTTTTCCCACAATGGAGTCCATTTCATCAGAGGCATGGAGTGTAGCCTTAGTTGGCAGATAGCTTTATCATGCCTAAGAGTGAGGATGTGGAGGAAAGGAAATATAAAAGATATGAGCAAATAGGAATATTGGTCCTAATAGGGATGGAATTCTTCACAAAGTTTCTTCTTGAGTAATTTCAACAATGTTCTTCTAACTATGAAACCACACAGTCTTCAAAGGCTATTTGCGAATCATTTTCTTGATAGAAATTAATACTTCAATCCAGAAATATTAATTCACTTTTCTGCACAGAAAATGCTGATTTATGTGGGGAAAATGCTATTTTCTGTGCAAAATAACCACAGGATGAATTCTGCACAGAATAAGTCCGTAGCTTCCAAGAGTCTCATCAATCCAGGATTCTTCTCATTAGGGTCTCTTAATTGTTGAAAAAAATATTTTTGATCATTTTCCAAATATTTTTGAATATTCTTTCCATCCCTAAGTCATAAAACAAAGACTAATTGGAAGGTAATATAGACAAACCTACTCAGTGTTTTGGGGAGGAGGTCAAACACATGATTTTCTGTGGTTAAAAGCTAGGACCTCTTTGTCCTCAGCTTACTTCAAACTGCAAACTGAACTCAAAGTGCAAAGTTTGCACTCAATTATCATTACTGTTGGGAGAGGAAAGGGTTGAAAATTGCCATTTCCAGAACAGTCAGGCAATTGGAAACTGCTGTAGCCTTCCTAGCTTATCTGTGCTTCCTTGTGGATAATGTTTGATGTCTTGACCACAATCTGATGTTGCTTGGCCACATGTGTCCTGGTCTTCATTTGTGAAACATTGGAGGGTATGCTGTCACAAAGTGTATTTATTTGTCCATTATGTAGTTCTGCAGTGGTGTATAGAAAGTAAATCTTTGTGTGGACTGGTCTATGTTCAGTTCAATGGTGGGATGCAAAATTCTTCTTATAGTAAATAGCCATATGAAGGAGTAAGATTCTAAGATGCTTGGAAAGTGGAATGAACACCTGGTTGTTAAAACTTCTTTTCCTGTTTCTATTTGTGAAATATTGGAGGGCATGATGTTGTCATGCATAGTTTAAATGAATGAACTTTTGAGTAAATTTCTTTTCTTTCTCTTTTTTTAAAAGGACATTGGATTTGCAATGTTGTTGAATTGTTTCTCTTGACTTTAACTGCATTGGGAGCTAGTCAAAGCATTAGAGAAAGACATGCATAATGAAACCATTCTCAGCTTTGCCAAAAAAGAAAAAAAATCAGAATAGAATAAGTTGTCTATTGACTTTGGGGAGATCAGGCCTGAGTCCTTAGCTAACAATTCAGTTTGGTTTCTTTTGAATTGAGGAGCACCCTTTAAAAGGATATGGCAGTGACCGATCTGTAGAACACTGCAACTTTAAAGGTTCTTTAACTCTTGCTTAATTGAATTTTAGGTGCTATTATTTAGCGGCTCTTTCTCCCTCTCTGTTTCTTTGTGTCATCCTTTTACCACATTTAACCCCCTACAGATGGTCCACTTTTACCATGGCAAGCACATTGTACTTGAACTTGCAGGCTCTGTACAAAGGAATCACTTTTCTTTCTCCCACTGGCTTTTCCTTGCTTTGATGTGTTAATGCCTTTTTAAATAATGGCTTAGAATGATTAAATATCTTCCAACCTATTTCTCTAGTAAGACAGTCAAACTAAAGAACTAGTACAGATATTGAGGAACTGGTGAAGGTGAGATCCTACTGGCACAGTGCATAAATGGGAAAATGGAATATAAAATTTGGAAAAAGATGGGCATAGGTGTAGGTGTGTGTGAAGGTCACATATCTGAATTTGGTTCAGATTTGTACCATTCCATCCTTTCCTTTCTATAGACTTTATCACATGGAGGAAATCCTGTGCAGAAATGGGGTTTTAAATTGAAACCACCACCCCCCCAAAGCAGGTTGATTTTCACACGACGTTGTTGCTAAACTGTTGTTAACCCAAATGGAAAGTAGCCAAAAGCCACTTCTTTTTTGCTTTCAGAAGATCCCAAAAATAAAAAGAAGTAGCTTTTGACTACTTTCCGTTTGGGTTAACAACAGTTTAACAACAATGTGTGTGAAAATCAACCCATTTTGTGGGTTTTCCCCAGCTTTTAAATCCCATTTCTGCACGGGATTTCTCCTGTGTGATAAAGTCCACAGGTAACTACCAGCAACTACTGCATTCTCCTCCTCTTATAGCAAAGTTAAACTTCTGGAGGCCACAAAAAATGGCCATAGAGGCTTTACACCACATTTCGCCCACCCAGACACTAGGAAGAATTCAGCTGAAGGGATTTTGTTTGTAAAATTTGGCAATCTCTTCCTCTGTTCAAGGCTGAACATGAGACTATCTTTAATGTAGTTCTGCCTAGAGCAGATTCAGTTTACCCAGATTTATCCAATATGGCAAATCTTCTACTGTACAAGATTTGAGGAAAATCAAACTCATAGGTACAACTAGGACAAAACAGATGAAGGCTCCTCCACATGGTTTCTTACTTGAGTTGGGTTTAAAGGCTTCGGACAAGGATTATGTCCAACAAATAATCCTCCCTATCTAAAAAGGTACAGAAATTCTTTTTGCTTCTCACCCCTGGCTTCATCTACCATTCATCAAAGGTTAGGACTATATTGCAGCTTTATTATTCCTGATTGCAGCACATGGCTTTCCTTCCAGAGGATTTGTAAATCAATATATAAATCATATTGCCATTTAAGCACCGGTCTGCGTGTGTATCAGGCAGAGGGAGATAATGCAATAGCTTAATAGTTACCTGGAGAAAGCAAATAAAATTGAGGAAGGGAAATGCAATTGTTTCTTCATTATTTAGTGCTATGATGTAAAACTAATGCAAGAGAGGAAACCTAAGAGAACAGATAAAAAATCTTAGCCTGGTTTAGAATAAGGATGGGAAGAAATTTTACAGCAATCTTGTTTATCATCAAGATGATCTATATCAGCATGTGGAGATGATCTGTTTAGTATTCTCAAGTTTCTGGAAAATATCTTGCCTTACCCATAAGAGTATGATTTGCACAATTTGTGTAAAGAAAGGAGGTCCCTTGTGGTGGTTTCATAAGCAAAGCACACATGCATACGCTTGCACACACATGCCAAGAAAAATTTAAAAATGGCTTATTGCTCAACAATTATCAATCTCACCTGCTGCGTTCCATATCCATGGGGCAATGTAGCTTTTCTAAGGTTTAGTCTAAACTTTAAAGAAAGGGTAACAAACAGATTTGTCTATCTGTAAGACAGCACTGTAATGCTGCAATGAAGTGATTGATTAAAAAGGAAAAGTCCTTCACACAATGAAAGGAAAACTCTTTCATACAGGTATAATAAGTTTATGGAATTCACTGCAAATAAAGGAGGGTGGAAGTCAGTGATCTACAATGTGACTAGACAAACTCATGGAGTTTTGGACTGTCACTGACTATTAGGCTGGATTGGGCTACAGTCCTGGGAACGGGGAAAGTTTTCACCACTGTATACCCCCGGTCGACTTTATGAATACCTTTTACTCTGAAAATTTGAAATGACAGCAGAAATACTGCACCATGCTTGCATAGTGCAAATGTGCATGTCTGAAGATCAGCAATAGTTATGCAACACCCCCTTTGTGCTGAATACTGGTGTCATGCAACTAATTTCTCATCTGCCAACATATCTGCTGTTTCAGTGAATCACGTGAATCAGAAGAACTGATTAGATGTTATGCACCATCCAAGAATGCACAATTGCAAATGCAACAGATACACATGCAAAGCTCCACCTGCAGAACTGTCAACTGAACATGGGCATTATGCCATGTTTTTAAAAAAAGTGCAGCTGCAACTACAAGAAGACTTACATATGCGTAAAACATCATCTGGGTTTGGGTTGACATGTCATTAATTTTTGATTTGGTCCATTTAGGGTATGCTGGAGAAGTTGAGGGTTTGTGGGCGATGAGGTGAGCAAAAACTACATATTTGTTTGAAGGCACTTGTTCAATGTTTTTGGTTGAATTGGAGAGAAACTGTTGTCCATTTTATTGAGAGGGACTGGAGACTTGGGTGATGTGGGGGCACAAAGCATCCAACAGCCATGTTTTGTCCAGCCCTGGGCTAAGTAGAACCTCACAGATATGATGATTGAATCATAGTGGCTGAAGAGCAAAAGCTAGGAAGAAGAACATTCCTTCCATGGTGTCTTTGTGAGCCCCCTAAAAGCAACAAGTTGGTCATTGTGAAAAACAAGATACTGGTTTAAATAGGACTTATTGGTCCTGCACAGAAGGATTCCTTTACTTAGTGTGGGTCAGCAGTACTCTTTTTGTGTGGTGGTTTCATTAGTACAAATATCATGGAGGGTAACTCCCCAAAATACTCTACTACTGTCAAGCAAGTTGGGCATTGTATAAAGACATGGAAGTGAGTTGATAACAGTGAGACCCTTAAATGTTTAAGCTGAGATCACTCATGGACAGTCGCATAACCTGTTCCAACAATCTTGTGTTTGGATGGGCTGCAGGCTTTTTTTATTCCATGCTTGTTTCCCCTACTCTGTGCACAAACACTCCCATGATCTAGTTAGCAACATGAGGAACTGCTTTGTATGATGTTAGAGCATATTGTTTAGAGCAGGGGTAGAGAAAATGTGGTCCTTAAGATGAAATTGCTGGGCTGCAGTTCACACCAGTCTTGCTTATTGTAATCAATGGTAAGGACTAATCTGGTTGCATGAGAAGCAACACTTGCTGAAATTATGTCTCTTACTCAACCACTAAAGGTACAGGTGCCAACACTCATTTTCAGTCTGGTAAAATGATTTGAAGATACTACAGAGCACAGCCCTACTATTTACAGTGATTAGTCTGAGATCTATCTCTGTTTTCTTTTGTGATTCATGGGAATATCGCTGAACAATTTGGTTCAGAAAGTCATGAAGTTCATATTGAGTTCAGCAGTTTCAGTGGTTGTACATACTGATCTTAGCCTTAGGCTACACTTAGTTCTAATTATGTCAAAACTCCCCCCCCCCCAATTAGTTTGATGGTTAGCTTCCACCTCCACCCTCCAGGCTTTTGTCCCCTGGAGAAAATTTAGGTTTGCCTCTGGTTCAAAATGATCAGGCTGAACCAGATCATGTGGCTGTCCTCCTTGGTTTAATTTTCAAAAGATGTTTTCTAAAGCACGTTGCCTCCAAAACAAAGACCTTTGCTTAATAACTAGCACTGGTTTTCTCTTGAGAATTAGTCACATGGAAAATAATTGGGAAGCATCTCAAAAGGAGTGACAAATCATGCTCATTAAAGCCACATTTTAATAAAGTACTTACTTTGAATGCACAGTATTTAGGCATTGAAAGCTACCAGCCATGCATTCATTGCAAATTATTATATGGCCCATTATTTGTAGGGATTAGACAATTTTTTCTCCCCAAGAATCACACACTTAATGTTTTGTCAGTCACTGAGGTGTGAAACTGCAAGAGAAAAGGATGTCCTCCCATTGAGAGGGCCAGAAAAAATTTCCTTGTTCCAATTGTGATATTACTACAAAGTGATCTCAATAGGAAGCCTATTCAGAGTGAGGACAATACTTTCAGTCATTTTTTCTGATTTTCCTTTTTCAATTTATATCCTAGTCATTTTGTGCCAGTGTGGTATAGTGGTTTGAGCATTGGACTATAACTCTGGAAATCAGGGTTTGAATCTGTTCAGCCATGCAAACCCATTGGTAACCTTGGGTGGATCACAAACTCTCAGCCCCCCCCCCAAAAAACCCCTGTGATAGGGTCACTTTAGGTTGCCATAAATTGTAAATGATATGACAACCTTATCTGGCTGGCTCTATGACAATAGCATACCACCTAAGTGATCCCTTATTGTCCATCAATCTCTCCTCCTCCTCCTTAGAGAGCCAGCATAGTGTAGTGGGTTGAGTGTTGGACTGCAACTTTGGAGAGCAGGGTTTGATTCCTCATGTGTGCATAAAAACCCACTGGATGACCTTGGGCAAGTCACACTCTCTCAGCTTCCGAAGATGGCAGTGGAAAACACCCTCTGAAGAAACTTGCCAAGAAAACCCTATGATATGACTTTAAAGTTGCCATAAGTCAAAAGGGGCTTTGAGGCACACAACAATAACAAACAATTAAGGTACGGATCAACCTAGGAAGTCTCTGTTCTTGCTGTTCCAAAACAGTGCAGGATCAGAACCATTAAGACTTCTCAGCCTCTTAAAGGGTAGCCCATTTTGCAGCAAGTAGAACTGAAGCACCTGAAAGAACAACCTTAAGACATAAATCTACCTGTTAGTCCCAACTAGAACAGACTCAGTGAATCAATGGGATTTACATTAAATGTTGACTTGCTTATTCAGCAATTGATTCAAAGGGTTTTCTCTTGTTTGGACTAGCAATTGGATGTGGGCCTAAGAAAGTTATTATGGTCTAAGCTTTTGTGGACACAGCTCACTTCAATTTATCCTCTCCTGGTTGGTATATATACACATTGATAGGCAGAATAGAGGAGAATATAAAAAGTAAGAACTGAAGCACAGATGGTGCTTAATATTTTTTTCCCCCCAGATCTCATTGCCTATGTGATTCCTGACTACCTAGGATCATTTTGGAAGGAATACCCTGATAATAGTAGTAGCAGTAGTAGTAGTACTAATAATAATAATAATAATAATGGATTAGTGCTATTAAATGTATCCTGGACTAACTCCTAAAATATCTGGTATCATCTCAGGAAGAATCCTCTGTTTTATTTTGGTTTTTAAAGGACAGATCAGTGCTGCTAGAAGTTTTGAGATCTCACTGTATACACTGTATACATTATCCCTGATGTCTAGGGAAAACCTTCATTTAAGAATACAAATAAATATATTAGTGGAATCATGGTCACTAAGCTTTCAAGGCCTATCTGACCTTTAATGATCTGGAGGAACCCCTGTAGTTTTTAATAGTAGCAGATCACACAACTTTAAGGGATCCCTGTCATTCTGGGGCTACATCTGCACTGCTGAAATAATGCAATTTTACACCAGTTTAACTGCAACAGCTCCATCCTATGGAATCCTGGGATGTGTAGCTTGATGTTGAAACAGAGCTCTCTGCCAGAGAAGACTAAACATCTCACAGAACTACAAATTCCAGAATTCCATAGCATTGAACCATGACAGTTCAAGTGGTGTCAAACTGCATAATTTCTGCAGTCTTGATGCAGCCTGGGATCACCCCAGAAAGAAGGCTTTGCACCAGTGTCTATGATGGATAAAGCTGAAAAGGACTGCAGAAATGTCCCCACCACCGCCACTTTATAGGAGTGAATAAATGTTGAGAGAAGGATGTTTTCTTCTAGTTGAAGAAAGCCACTGTGTTCAACTGAGTAATTATTTGCTAAAAAGCTCTGCCTTTGTTGTTCACCTGAGACAAAAGACCTTCATTTAATTCCTTCCACATTCCTGCACAACATGCCGCAAAACTCATGCCAGGTGTTATTTCCACATAGGCTGCAGATCTGTGGTTCTTTTTTTATATGACATTAAGTACCACTGCTTGTATTTGCTTTGGTGCACCTCTGAGGTCCTTTGATGCTTCTAAATGATATGGCAGAGATGCATGGAAAGAACAATTTATTTTTTTATATTTCAGGGATGGTGTGGGGTATATCTATTTATTAACTTTATTCTCATATGGAAATAGCAGCTTCCCCCTTCACTGTGTACCATGACAAATAGTTCCTTAGCAAACTGGCTTCAGTGGCAATCTGTACACAACTCATTAAAGCCAAATAGGCTATTTGGATTTAATTCCAACATTTTTCTTCCTTTCTGTCCCTCTCCCTAGCCTATTTCCCCTTCTTTCTTTCTAGGGCTGAAAAGAAACATCAAGCTGCCAAATTCTTAATGGAATTTAGTGTATATGTCTTTCAGGGATTTGTAAATAGACAAAGTTCAGCAAAATCCAAATTGTCTTCAAAGTCTAAAGCTGAATGACAATTTAGTCATTGCTTCTACTACTGAGAAGCCTTGATAGCTCCTACATCTCATGGAATGCATTTTTCCTGCTAGAAAAATCTGGAAAAAAAATCCTTTCTACAGGTGGTTGGGATCCAGTGTGGGACTGAGCACCCATTTGCTGTTGTTGTATGCCTTCAAGTCATTTTTGACCTATGGCGACCCTAAGGCAAACCTGACATGGGCTGTCCTTGGCAAGATTTGTTCAGAGGAGATTTGCCATTGCCTTCCTCTGAGGCTAAGACAGTATGACTTGTCCAAGGTCAACCAATGGGTTCCATGTCCAGAGTTGTAGTCCAACACTCAAACCATTGTGTCACATGAGTACCCATACACTCCTAATATTTTGCAGATGAAAAATGGGACTCACATGGCCAAGCAACATCAAAGTGTGATCAAGAAGGCAAAAGTTATTAATGAGAAGGAATACACATATTAGGACAGGCTGTCTCTCTTAGCTTTTGCCTAAGCCTACTGGGAAGGTCAAGAGTCTTGTCCTTCTGTTCCTCTCCTCTCCTCACTTCTGATTTACTTGGGGTTTTGCACTTTGAACTCAGTTTGCAGCAACTGAAATAAGCAAAGTGGGAAAAGGAGAGAGAAACTGAGACATTTGAAAAGCAGCTGTAAAAATGAGGTGACAGAGGATTAATAGGGACTGTCTCTACCAAATCCATTGCAAAGTGTAGACGAGATCTTTGAAAATGTGAAAGCCACACATGCATGCTGGACTCATGCCATTTTGGGCTATTAAAAGCAGTCTGAGGGGGGATGGGTAAGGAGGGTAATGAATGCTTCAGTACAGCAAAACAGGTTTCCATCTTGCATAAAGGAGGCTGTGGTGAGGCTGTTATGGGGGGGGGGGGGGGGGAGATTTCCTTAACACCACCATACTGTATAACTATCAGTCATCCCCCTTTGGGACAAAATTATAGAGTATGTAGTGGCCTCCCAGATCCAGGGGTTCCTATATGAAATGAAAATGGAAGTCTAGATCCATTTCCAACTGGTACAGCTTTGATCACCTTGGTAGATCTTTCTCTTGCAAGATTTCCTACAAAATCTACCAAGGTGACTCTTGCCTTAGATCCGGTAGTGTGTCCCTGTTGATTCAGTTGGATGTCTAAGCAATAGTCTCTGAAGACTGAGATTTGAATCCCTGCTTATCCATGGAAACCCACAGGGTGACTTTGGCCAAATCACACTCTCTCAGTCTCAAAGGCAAACCCTCTTGCTAAGAAAACCCCATGATAGTTTTGCTTTAAGGTCGTCCTAAGTCAGAATGTTGCTGGACAACAACTCCCAGCATCTCTCACCGTTAGCTACCCTGGCTAGGCTTAATGGGAGTTGCAATCCAGCAATGCTGGGAGGGCTGGCCTTGCCCACCCCTGATTTAGACTCATATCCATAGGGCCAAAACTAATATTAGTGTCAAATACCGTAGGCTCATTGAAATAAATAGGACTTACTCAGGTTTCAATGAGTCTACTCCAATTGGCACTTAAATTGAAATGAAGCATTAGGTGGCAAAAATATTTGCAATTTTTTCCTGTATTTAACTTTGCTATTCCTTTACTGTCATTTCAGGACTTCAGCTCTGCACAAATTGAGTCAAACTGGGCTTCTTTTCAAATATCATTTGCATGGAATTTCTCAACATTTAGAAACTTTTAATGACTGTTTTCTGCCACCCACACATTCTTTGCAATAGTAATTTGTTTCATCAAGGTTTTATGACAAAGGATATGCTTTTTGTTATTACTCTATATGATGAAAATGTGTTTTCAGGAGCTCAATAGCATTTCCCCCTCTAAATAAATAAAGCAGCTGGGTACTAATGCCAATTCTAAATAATTGGGTAGTTTATATTCTAATTCCATTGTTTTGTTTCTGAAAAAGGTTTGAGAATTATGATTCACAAGGGACAGATATGTGTTAGCATGCTTCTTTTTTCTTAGCTCCCTTTCCAATACACATTTTTAGCACAACACCTAGTGTGCCATTAGTTATTCCATTAAGCCATATCCAATTTGTCTCCTTTTGTTTATGCGGGGTTTATAAATACCCTGACATTTCCAGGATAGCTTTCTATTAAAAAAAGGGAAGGGTTAGGTTTTGGGGTTTTTTGGTGCCCATTCACTTCTTTTGAGTTCATAGAAGTATGTGGAGTGTGTGTGTTCAGAAACCAGAATTGGTGAGTTATGTATTATTGAATGTGCAATTTCCAAATATTGGCTAAGAATCTGGATCTCACTGGTGTGACATAAAACAGCTGTGAAGGACACTTTAAAGATTGCATGAATATTGCCATGTTTTTAACTGGCAAGAATGTGAGGAATAACTGAGCCCAGACCAGCTGCATCTCCATAATCTGATTTGCTTTTCCCCATTTTCTCCTTTCTGCTAGTAAGCAGTAACTGTCACAAGACTTGAGATTTGTTGCCCAGCAGAGGGGGGTCCAAATTAAAGAAACAACACAAGCAAGGTGAGGGGGGAGTTTATTTCTGCAGTAGAAATAGGTCTACCTGGAAAAGTCCAAAGTGCATTACTGAATGGTTCTGTGAGTCTAGCTTCTATATTCTTTTCCAAAATGGAAACATTAACCTCACAGATCAAACCACATCCTCACTTTCTACCATGCATCAACAGCTTTGGGCTATCCCAGAAATGGCTGTGTTTGTCCTAATTTGTTTATCAAAACAAATAGTATGGGAAATTCAGTCAACAGGAACTTTGGATGTTTACAAGGATCCTGTCACTTAAACAAGGAATTTCTTAATTAACATTGGTAAATCAAGCAGAAAATTCCCCTTCTTATCTACTGCATATACTCAAGTATAAGACTGGAAATTTTAGTCAAAAAATTGTCCCAAGAAACAGGAGATGATTTATCCATGGGTCAATGTAAGTACTATACTTTAATTATGAATGGAAACTGGGTGACCGTGGGTGAGTCACACCCTCTCAGCCACAGAAAAACTTGATAGGTTAACCTTAGTGTTGCCATAAAGTCAGAAATGACTTGAAGGCAACAACAGGTATGAATATACCTAAGCCCCTACTTGAATAGAGCAGGATTGGAGAACTGTGAGCCTCCCAGTCTTATCAAGCAAGACTTCTTATCATACTAATTGGGGCTGATGAACATTGGCACTTTTGGACCAAATAAAGAGTGGGTAAAATGTTGGCCTTTCCTGTTGGACTACAACTCCCATCAGCCCCACTGGTGCACCAATGAAAAGGAATACTGGGAGCTGCAGTACAGTAACATCTGGACAACAACACATTGCTGTGGATGAGGTGAGCCAACAACCTACCACAATAATAGACAGATTAGTGAGTTACTTCGTTCCTTAAGCAATTACAAGGTTGGCTCATCTGTTCAAGACTTCCATCAACTACCTTCTACATCTGTCAACTTTTCCATGGCCTAACATGCTCAGGAATACTAAGCACCTCTTCTTGGAGAGGAGATGCATTAGTACAGTGTAATGGGCCACATTGTAGAGGCACACATTTAAAGATCAAGGTCTTATATTCTGGTGCTTTCACTTCTCCAACCACCAGAAAAATAATAGCCTGATGAAGAGGCATGGTGGGATACTGTCACAATCATTCTTCAGCAAGTTGAAGTAGGAGGGCGGAGGAAACAGAATTTACAGGCTCACTTAAGAGCTAGGGTACATGTTATTGCTGCTCAAGTGGGAAGCTGCCAGCTCTGTCAAGAATCTTGAATATTTCCCCACCATAATTATCTTGACAGGCAGTAGTTTCAAGAGCAGGCTCACTCCTCCTGTTCTCCTTACCTTCTGAAGAAGGAAAGAAGATATGAGTGTAACAAAGGAGCAGGAATAGTGGCTTTCCTGAACGAAAGATTCGCACAGCACCAGCTAAGGCATTTTACTTCCTTCATGAAAAGGATCCCTCATGTTACTATTAAGAATCTAAGAACAGTCAAGCTGGATCAGACCAAGCACCTATCTAAGCCAAAGTTGTTTTCCAACATTGTCTATGGGAAATCCTCCAGCAGGACGTTGTTGTTGTTGTGTGCCTTCAAGTTGATTCTGACTTATGGTGATCCTAAAGTGGACCTATCATGGGGTTTTCCTGGCAAGATTTGTTCAGAGTAAGTTTACCATTGCCTTCTCCTGAGGCTGAGAGCATGTGTCTTGCCCAAGGTCACCCAGTGGATTTCATGGCCAAGCTAGGAATCAAACCCTGGTCTCCAGAGTCATAATCCAACACTCAAACCACTACTCCATGTTGGCTCTCCAGCTGGACATAGATACAACTATATGTTTTATCTCATATTCCCAGCAAATGATATACAGAGTCATACTCCTTCTGATACTGGAGGGAGCATATGCAGATATTGACTAGGAGCTTTCTTATATGGGGAAGGGGAGAGGAGGAACTGGAGTCTTACCCCCGCCCCAGAGGCTCAGGCAAAAGCAAACTCCTGAAACTTTTCCTAGTTTCTCTCTTCTTCCCAGTTAACAATTTCTGCCATTACCTTATCGGTGACATTGAACCTGGATGCAGTTCTTGCAGTTAGAACAGTCTGCAAAAAGCCAAGGAAACAAACTCAGAAATGGAATCAAGGATTTTAACCCAAAGAATGACTTTGTTCTGAAAGGCTTCAGTACTCAGAAATAAAAGACTAAATGCTTAAAATAGATTTTCACCCACAACTTTGATCCAGATCCATGGGTTTACTAAGCCTATGTTCACAGCTATAAAATCTGTGTCTGGCTTTGTTACAGTGTTTGGACTTTTTTGTTGTTTAGAAAAAGGACTCGGCCCTGAACACATAAGTGTCAAAAAACCTCTTGCCCAATGAGATGTCTGGTTTACACAACATTGCAGCATTCCATAATGAATATTGTTTTTCACTTGCCCAACTACAAAAAATGTTTTCTAAAAAGAAAAGAAAAGAAAAGAAAAGAAACAGAAGAATTAATTGGAGAGGCAGATCCAGAGCTTATGTCATATTTAGGCCTTTTGCACATCAATCAAAAAAGACTCAGTAGAGATAAGATACTACTGTAAGCCATTGTGGTCTGAGAGTTTTTTGAGGTTGGTTTCTTTATTCTGTCTTACAGGGGGGGAAAAGACAGAAACGTTTAACTTGTAAAATCCAAATTGGCACAGAGTCGAGGTTGCAAGAAGAAAGTATATTGACCATCGCCTTTTCTTCTTTAGCTTAAAACATTGTTGTGGCTTTGTAACATCACTGGAGAGTCTTTCATAAAGGGGGGGGAGGCAAGGGAGAAGAAAAATAAAGTCCTTGACCGTCACAAAAAAGAGAACAGCGATAAAGTTTTCCAACACAGATGCTGCGCAGTTGAGAGTAACAACCCTTCCTCTGAGAATGAGCATTGTTGTGTGTGTGTGCAAGAGGAAAAATAGTAAGAATAACAATATTGAAGTAAATGCACACTTCACTCAGTGTTTTTCAAATCCTTTCACCACTTAAGCTCTTTTTAGGTCCATGGTTGGCCCTACCAATAGACAAAGCAAGGCAATTTTCTACTTTAAAAAGAAAAAAACCTCACATGCATTTTGTCACTTAGACTAGAGTTGCATCTGCATTGCAGAACTACTGAAGTTTGGCACCACATAGCTCCATCCTATCAAGTCCTAGGATTTTTTTAGTTTGCTGTGGCACCAGAGCTCTTTGAAATATAATAATAATGATAATAAATTTTATTTTTATCTCGCCCATATGCTTGGCAACCGGGGTGACATACAACAAGTTAAAACAGTCAACAAGTAAAAACAATACTTCATCCCAATCCCTAGCCCTCCCACCCCCTTAAAACTAAATTAAACTGATGTAAAGTTAAAATAACAAGTAAGACAAACATAAATACAATACAATAAAGAGAAAGCTAAATATCTCACCGAACTACAAATCCTAGGATTCCATAGCCATGGCAGTTAAAGTGATGTCAAACTGCATTATTTCTCCAGTGCAGATGCAGTATAAGTCCTGAACTGGAAAGATTCTCCCACATCTACACTTCTCCTCTTCAAGGTTCCCAGATACTCAAACAACCCATTTTCCAGCTATTTTGGAATATACTTTCTATTGCTACCCTTTTCCCTATTATTTCAGGGAATGTGGTCAACAACTGCACTGCATATCCCATCACATTTCTTCAGTATGCCAACACATTAACTTCGGTTATGTCTCACAAGCCTGTATTCGCACTAAACTCATGGCAAGCAAGATGCACAATTCAGCTCCTGACACATGTAAACCCAGGTTATATGAACGTAAGTCACCAACTAGATTCCAGCCTTACAGCTCTATCAGATTTCACCAGAATTTCTAGACATGGAATGATGAATGGAGCCATGGTGAAAAACTGATAGTGTTGAGTGTCCTTTACTTTCTTTTAAAGGCAAAACAGATTTATCATTGTCCACTGCTGATGGCAGGTAGGATTTGGTAGGGACCAAGGTGATCATACTTAAACAGAGGGTGATAGTATTGGCAGTGTAAGGACAGAGGTAGAACTTTGAAAGTTATTTTTAAAAAACAAAATAAACAGATTTGGCACAAATTTTCATAGATGTTACTCAACTTCTTGAGATGCAATCATTCTTTTTTTATTATTTGTAGTTTATTCTGTGTTGGCTGTACTGGTTGGAATTTATGGGAGATGAAGTGGAATGCCAAAAGTTCCCTACTCTTTCCCCAATGGGTGCCATTTTTAAAATGTCTGTCTTGGGTCAATCAAAGTACCTGTGGCTTTATACATACTTATCAGAGAGTAAGTCCCATTGAATACCATGAGACTTCATAGGTTTGCATGACATATCTGTTTGCTAATGCAAAGGGTCAAAGATAAAACTCATGGAGTCAGGAAGAACATAATTGCATAGGAACAGTATTGTTCAAAAATTTTAGAGCTTAACTGCTTAATATTCTCTCTGTTCAAAGATATCTGTTGGTTTGATCTATATTTCCCATCTATATTTTTTGTTCTAAGGATCTTAAAACATCCAGTGTATTATTATTATTTTAAAAATTGAAGCATTTCTAAGATATCCACTGTGAATAAGACAACTTGAATCAAGTTTATGCTCATTTATGTCAACTGAAGATCTTTGAGTGTCGAACAAACTTGCCAGCCTGAGTTTTCAGAAAGCATAAAATATCAGGGGAATTATTAATAATAAGAATATTTTTAAAAAGCTTTTCATTTGCCTTTTAAAGCTTTGAAGCTTTAGTTTTCATACAGTTCACAATTTGGAGATTTTGAATAATTAGATTTCCCCCCAAATAAATAAATAAATAAATAAATAAATGGACAGATTCCTCTAGACTGTATTAATATATAAAAGAATTAAACAAACTGATGGACAAAAAGGACTGTTGGGTTATTAACATTTCTGAGTCTTTCCTTCATTGTGTTTCTCTGAAACTC
>CM034704.1:23820019-23843938 GCA_020142125.1 Phrynosoma platyrhinos
AGTTAGAGTGCATCTACACTGTAGAAATAATGCCGTTTGAGACCACTTTAACTGTCCTGGCTCCATCCCATAGAATCATGGGGCTGATAGCTTTGTGAGGCACCCACACTCATTGGCAGAGAAGGCTAGAGACCTTGTAAATCTGTAAATCCCAGGATCCCACAGAATGAAGCTACAACACTTAAAATAGTTCCAAGCAGCATTATTTATACAGTGTAGATGCACCCTTATTCTGTGGGCAATCAGGTGGCTGGCTGAAAGAGGAAGAGAGTTTGAAGCAGAAAAGATGCACTGCTGACTCCAAGGTTCTTGGCCTGGGAATCAGACAAGCCACCCCAATAGCCAAACTGCCCCCCATCATATCTTTTCTAGAAAGTTTTTGAACCCCTCTAGCAAGTTGTTCCAAGCTCCCTTTGTGCTATCCAGTTGGACAAGCTCCCCTACCTGAACTTAACCCAGAAATGTTGGACAAGAAGAGACCTCAGATTTTGGACCACAACATCCCGAATACACCAGCCAACATATAAGAATTGTCCTCCAAAGAAAAAGGGATATGTTTCCTAAGCTCTGGCATTGCTTGGCCCCAGTCTTGTGCTTTGGAAATCAATTTGATATATGGAAAAACGTTGGCATCTGTGGTGGGAAAAGCTTCCCTGCTTGACTTCTAATTCTACATGAAGCTGCCATTACAGATAGAATAAAAGGACTGATCTCCCTCCTTTCAGTGACCGCACCAAACATGGCTAGTGATTATTGCCTTCCTGGGATTATTCAATATACATACAAATCTCTGCTGGAGTGAGTGAGAAGGTTGTTTGTTTCGGGGTTGTTGCAAGAACATACAAATATTGTAAATTTCTTCCCGCATTTGATGGAAGGAAGTGATTGTTGGGAAGTTTGATTATCCTGTCTCAAATCAAGCTACATCTAGAAAATTATGCACAGCATACAGTTTACTTTGGGACAAAGTGAGAGACCTGTCTTTTGCTTTTGTTTTGTTTTGTTTTGTTGTTATACAAACAAATTCCCTTCACATTCCCTGGGGTTAGGAGCACAGGACTCCCATGAAAGGGGGGGGGGAGAATCATCTAAAAAATTTATTTTTTAAACACTGATAGAACACTTCTCTAGGAATCTCAAGGTCTTCTAACACAACTCAATGACCAACGTATGAAAGAAGTTGATCATATATTTGCACTGGAGGACTTACAAATGCCCAGACAATGGTTTTTCTCTAGGAATTTCTAGGTCCTCCAGCAGGGCTCTATGGTCAACTTTTGGCAGAGTTGTATTAGAGGACCTAGAGATTCCTAGAGAGAACATGTTCATCAAATCCATGAATATTCAAATCCACAAAAATCAAAGCTGCAAAGATGGAGGGCCAACAGTGATCCAGAAAATATGAAGCCTGTGCACGTAATCTGGAAACAGTTTTGAATCCTAGCCTTTGTTTTTGTTAAATACATTTCTCCATTAGTCACTTTGAATATGGAGGACATTGGCCAAGTCACCCGTCTGAATCATAATAACAGAGATATCAAGTGTTTTCACCATTGTGGTTGCTATCTCAATGCTTGCATAATCCCTTTTTCTTCTGCTTTCTTTATATACATACATGCGCACACACAGATGTCCCTAACTCTTCTGAGGGAAACAAAAATGAAGTTATCAGAGCCACTGTTTTTCTATTTTTAAAAAATACAGGCTGGAAAATTGGTCCAATTTAGCTTAACAGTCTTTGTGGCAATCATATCTATCTTCTGCCAGTATTTTGCAATTCTGTTTGTTTTATGCTCCCACAACTGCAAGCCATGAAGGAAAGCATGTCCCCTCCTCTCACACACCACATTTAGTAATTATGGTGCAGCTTTCAGGGGGGATAATCCCTTTCCACACACACACACACATTTTTATTGCTTTTCAATACAATATAATGGAGAGAATACATTTGCTAATTCTACACTGAGTTATTGCTTAGAATGGCTCATGTTTTCCTTCTCTCTCTCCTTTGCCTTCCCCCAGTTCTGTGGCATTAGTTGTTGTTGTGTGCCTTCAGGTTGTTTCCAACTTATGACGATGCAATCTATGACCATTCATGGGGCTTTCTTGGCAAGTTTCTTCAGAAGGGATTTGCCATTGACTTCCCCGAGGCTGAGAGAGTGTGACTTGCCCAAGGTCACCCAGTTTCATGGCCAAGCTGGGAACTGAACCCTGCTCTCCAGAGTCGTAGTTCAAACCACTATGCCACACTGACTCTCACAGCCTGTGGTTTTAACTCCAGAAGAATAAAGGATGGAGAAAAATGAGATAGATGGAACATTTCTAACTGAATTGAGACCTCTAAGGATGCACCACTCTGACACCACACTAACTGTTTTGGCACCATCCATTGGAATCCTAGGATTTGTAGTTTATTGTGGCACCATAGTGCTCTGACAGTGAAGGCTAACTATCCCACAAAACAAGAAATCCCAGATTCCATAGCATTGATCCATGACAGTTATAGTGGTGTCAAACTGGATTATTTCTGCAGTGTGGATGCAGCCTTAAGAAAACACATAAAATGAATAAAGGTATGGTTTCAAAGCATGGCAGGATAGGTGCCATCCTAAGATTAAATTTGCAGCCCTCAACCCTTTTTCTGGCCCTCCAAGGCTGGGGACTGGCTTTTCTGGAAGAAATGGATTCTCTTCCTGGAGAAATGATTATCTTTTTAAAGTGATTACAGTCCCCCATCCCACTGTTCTATGTTTTAATATAAATACAAAGAAAATATATCCAGCTGAGATACAACATTTGAGAGGCTTTCCATTCACAAGAGTTATGCCGCAGTTGCACAAGTGTGAATTGTGACATTGTGCAAGCATGTTTGGTTATGCAATGTGTGATGTGCATGTGCACCCATGTGCCACTGTGTGTCCGTACATAATGCACACCCACGTACACATGATGCCCCATGTGTAACTTCCATAACCTTGAATGGAATGTGGCTGTCCTTCCTACAAGAAAAAATGGTCAACTGCTTTTGTAGTGGAACATAAACAATGCAAAAGTGACCAACAGAATTTTGGCGACCCATTTTTTACACTCAGAAATCAGTTTCTTTATCCTTGGGGGCATTTTTGACAGAAGTTCCCAGGAATAAAAAAATATCACACACACTCCTGCTACAGATCTACCACAGTTTCCAACTCCTGTTTTTAAGCATGCTTGTGAGCCCTGGCTGGTTGAAGTTGTGTCTTCACTGTACTGTATTTTACAGTAGGTTATTAATGCACCCAACACATCAGTAATGGGAAATTCCTAAAATATTGGCAGCCCTTGTGGTGGCAATATCAAGTAATCTGGAACTCTGAAATCCAGGGAGACATTTTGATAAGGAGAATTTTGGTAGTATATTGAATATATATATGTATGTGTCTTTCTGTGTGTATTCTTTTGACTTTGACTCATAGAGCTGGAATGTGTGTTCTACTTGTTTTTCCAAGGGCTCAAAGATTTTAGCCATAATTTTTCAAATCTGACACATAATCCATAGATATAAATCATGTGGCACACTATTAGATCACGGACTGTCATTGGTGTTTCTTTATGGATAAACGGATGTAACCTAATAATGTTTAAAACTCTATCAAAGTCAATAAGTTATTTATGTATGCCCCCCATCACCCCAAAATAAATTATAGGAAATAAGAAGGGAAGTTTTGAAAGGAAATAAATTCCTTGTCTCTTCTTCAGATAGAGGATCCATGGGGAGGAAAATTATCAGTAAAGTCTCCTGTAATTCTGAAGAGGGCAGAAAATGCCTAGGGCAGAAAAAATTATCTATGGCACTTGTCTCAGAAAAGGTCCTCATGCAATGACTTTCAGCTATCCTGCTGACTAGTCAGAAGCATTAGAGTTCAAATCTACAGACAGTAAGGCCTCAAATAAGCCAGTGGAAAAGGAAAGTAATAAATCACAAACCCAAATAATGCTGGGAACAAAGGATCTCTTCACTTGCTTGCTTCCCCCCCCCTTTTTTTTTTTTTTATTTTTAAAAACCATGCTGAGGTTTTTGTGTGTGAAGAAATCCCTTTGTGTGGTGATGGATTTTGTGCTATAATAAGATATATCTTACAAAACCAGACAATAGTATTTTGTATGGCTGCTTTTGAATTACTGAGAACGCTGCTGAAAGCCAAGGAGGTGGAGAGGTTGGAATGCTGAGTGAGGATACAGGGAGCCCAGGTTCAAATCCCGACTCTGTTATGAAACTTACTGGTGACCTTCAGTCAAGTCACCATTTCACAGCCTAATCTACTTCAAAGGATTGTTCAAAGGGAGGGTAGAGAATCTATTTACTTCATAGAGCTCTTTGAGAAAAGATGGAATGCATATGCAAAGACAAATAAATAGCATCCACTTTTTTGTGAAAGAGGAGGATCTGAAATGGAGGAGGGGAGGGAAACAAGTTTTTGTGTAAATGCAAGACAGTTGTAATATCTTTGATAAATTTCATCCTAGGCAAAGCATCCAAGCAAATCTGTTTATGAGTAAGTAGACCAGGGTATTTTGCGAATCAGATCATTGCTTGCATTGATCTTCAACTCCCAGAATATCCCAGCTAACACGGTCATGCTTGTGATGGGATTCAGGGAGTTGTAGACCAAATCAAATAACTTATCCATGCTCAGATATGAAAGAAAACACAGATAATGGGTTAAATATGAATGGTAAAATTAGAAAATATAGCCATTTAGTCTGTAGAATCAGTATGTAGAGAGATCTTGTAGCACCTTTGAGACTAACTGAAAGAAAGGAGTTGGTAACATGAGCTTTTGTAGACTAAAGTCTACTTCCTTGGATGTATAACGACCATATTCATCTGAGGAAGTAGAATTAAGTCTACGAAAGTTCATGATGTCAACTTCTTTCTTTCAGTTAGTCTCAAAGGTGCTACAAGATCTCTCTACATATGAAGAGTAAAATCCTGAAGGATTGTAGTAAGGAACAAAGACTAATTCCTATGGCTAGCCCAACTAGAGCAGATCTGTAGACTCAGTAGAATTTAACTATGTGTTGATTCACTATTTACTCACTATTAGTCAATTGGTTTATTCTAGTTGGAACCAACCAACACAATTCAGGTCAGAGACAAAAAGAAGGATTTTTAAAAATAAAAAAAGGTCCCATAATCCCACATCTTGTTTTTGTATAAGGTGCAGAAACAGTTGCTTTCCTCAAATTTTCTTTTGACTCTTTCTGAATTGAGTTATAAATGCATAAAATACCAGCCAGATCATATGGTTCTACCAAATGCTAGCTTTTAAAATATGCATTTGAAACCTGTCTCTCAAGATCCTGGTTTGAAAGAGTTATTTTGCAAGCAGCATGTGGCACCTTCTTTAAAACAGCTGAATTATTTAGATAGATTAAACTGCCAATGGCTTCATTGAAATAAAATACAAAAAAATCCATGAAAAATACCTGGGCAAATTGAACCAAGATTTTAGTATGCAGATTTTCCCCCTAAACAAAACTTCAATCTTGCTGCCAAGAAATAGCTTGGGAAGCAATTTACATCATCTCTTTCTGCAAAAAGTTAAGAGAATTGCAGACTCAGCCAGTTCACTGAATTTGTGGAGCTGAAGGAACCCTAAGAAACATCAAGGCCAAGCCCTGCTGCTATGGGAATGCACAGCTAAACCATTCCTGAGGACCATCCAAATTCTGCCTTAAAATCCTCAATGAAGAAGAAACCACCAGGATCTGGGACAATCTGTTTCCTGTGCAGAAAATGTTGCTTTCTCAGCAAAACAACCACATATGAAATTTTCACTGAATAAGTCCTGAACTGCAAAAAGTCTTTGAAAAGAGCATGGTTTTGGAAAACATTCTCATAGTGGGAAGAAAAAAAAATGGTTAAATTGCTCATTGCTTCCTTTGAGAAGAAAATTATTGAAGAATTGCATCCCTATTTCAGAGCAGCGCTAAACAAAAGTCATTAAAAATTTAAGTAAACAGAAATATTTTGCATTCCCATACACCTACCACATACACACACATTTAAGGAAAGCTTAAGAGTTTTCTTGTTGACTGGCTGTGCATCAACATTGTAGAAATAATGCAGTTTGACACCACTTTAACTACCATGATTTCATCTTACAAAATCCTGGGTTTTGTCATTCTGTGAGGCAATAGCACTCTTTGGCAAAGAAGTAAGCTGATCGCATGGCACTTAAGGAATAAGAACGGAATGGAATGCAAGGTAATGGAAAGGAGCAAAAATATATATATGCCGCTGGAAGTCCCTGATCCATTCCCCAGCCATTCCTTCAAAATTGGATGCCAGGAATGGCTGGGGAACAGATTGGGGATTCCTGGTGGCATCGGTAGCATTCTCCCATGTAGTAAAATGTGTTTTTGCTCTGTTCCATTCCCTTGCATTCCATTCCATTCCCATTCTTTGAAGTGCCATGTGATAAGCTTACATGTTAAAGACCTTGTAAAACTAAAAATCCTACAATTATGTAGGATGGAGCTACAGCATTTAAAGTTGTGTCAAATTGCATTATTTCTACAGTGTAGATAAACCCAAATACCCTGGGAAGAAGAAAAAACTGGTCTATAGCCTTCATGTGACCACAGTCTCATTTTTAGAACCCTCAAGGAATCCCCTAATATCCTAGGATACTCCCATATATTTTTCTCATTTTTTTCTTCTTCAAGTTGTTCCAGAACATTAATAGCCTCTGCAAAATGTGACAGTTTTGTTCTCCCATCCAACCACAACTCTTTGAGGGGGAAAAATTGGTGACAATTGGCCAAACCTGAACCCAGATGTGTTGCTATGTCACTTCTGGTTCTGTGAAATAGTGTGGCCCTCTTGGGGTTTAGAATAGGGTGACAACTGGATTGTGCCCCCAGCTCAGTTGCCCAATACACAACCATTCTAACCAGTTGTGCCAAATATTCACAGTTCCATATAAAATATCAGAAATAAAACTTGATATCAGTGAAAGGTCCATTTCTATTTGGCATAACATTTTTGTAGGGTCATTCACCAGAGGGAAAGAAAGAAGAATAACACAGGTTAATCACCTGTATAATGGAATTATCTATTAAAAATCAGTGCTGTAGAAAACCATGAAAAGGGCAACATGTATATATATATATATATATATATATATATATATAGCATTTGTATTAATTTGGAGAGGATTACTTTTGGAGAAAATCAATAAACCAGTATATACTACTTCATCCATAAAAGAGGCATGACAAGTCATAGCCATCTGTTACACTTGGACTGAGATGTTTAGTAGATCAAATTAACAGGAGTTGAGTCTGAAATCAATATCAGGATGAGATGATAAATTGCTATGAGATAAGTGCCCTGACACTCTAAAAATGCCAGAAAGTCATCAGATTTTTATAGGCGCTAAAAGAACCAACTACAACCATATGTTCCCTTGAGTAGGAATTTGTGAAGATGAAGGATACATTCCCCAACTTCCACATGTTCATTAGAAATTCCGAACTTAACCTAATATATATTGTGACAAATTGCAATATGTATTTTATACTAACATTTAAGATTATTAAGACAATGACAAAACAAGAACGACAGCAAAACATGAAAGTTAGAAGCAGGAGATGGAAAAAAATCATTAAAATGAAGCACCACAAAATCAACCAAATTTAAATTGGAACTAGAAAGCATTCAAAGCTCTCCAAAAGGCCAATAAAACTGGTCTTAAAACCTTTGGAACTTACCATGTGGCTGCCCTTGTGGTTCAGGGCAAGACCAAAGTATAGGGACAGTCTCCATCTTGCCATCTCTCAGGTTCTCCTTCCCAAGATGCTGTATGGTATACTGTGGAAGGAGGCTCCTGCTCAATCAAGGGGATTCAGACTCCTGCTCAGATCTCATTGACTGATAAGCCCAACACAGTCTTTACTCCAGTCGAGTGTAAGGTGCAAGTGCTCCCTCCTAGTTAGTTCCACCTGGAACACCAGCCCTCTCTCCTACCCTTGATCTGTTGTGTAGCCAAAAGTCTAGGTAGGGGAATTTTAATTAGCTCAATACTAAGAGGGGGTCAGCTACAAGGACCCTTGAGATCATTTCCCACCTGTATACCGAGAGAAAGGAGGCCCAAAGAGATTGTGCTAAGGCAGAGTTCTTGAATTAAAACATATTTTTATTAAAGGGAAAATCAGACAGCAATTCACCATCTCTCACTCATTCATTCAAGGCTCAGAAAATTAGGGATTAGCTTGGGATAGCTTGAGGCAGTACTTAGGGAGATACTTACATAAGATGAGGCTTCTCTCCAGATTCCAGTTGGTTGAAGTGTTGTGGGACACAGCTGTTCTAGTGAGCGTTGGGTGAATGGATATGCCAGAGCTAGTTAGATTCACAGCAACAGAGTGTCCCTGTAGATGCCATCTAGCACACGGGGGGAAGTCTCCGGGGTTCTTTTACAAGCTAAAACTAGCTGCTAGGCAAAGGAATATACATAGAATTATATGGGAGGAGGTAATATGATCTGACAACATTGAAGGTGTGAATGGGGGTGACTAGTGTTTTAAATTATTGCTGTTTAATTTGTATTTTAATCCTTATACTAGTTTAATTCGATTTTTATGGGGGGGCAGATTAAGGATTGGGGGGAGATGGAATTGTTTTAACTTTGTTCTGTTTTAACCTTGTTCGCCACTCTGATTGCCCAGCAGAGGGGCGGGATATAAATAAATTATTATTATTATTATTATTATTATTATTATTATTATTAAGCCTTATTGGATTTATCAGGTGTGGCCAATTGCCCATTTCCCTGACTATGGGTGTGATCATGTCTCCCATTTGCAACTCCCAAACCCATCAGTTAGGCTATTCTGGGGCAGGGCAGACATGACCTCTTGCCTTGGAGATTATGTTGAATCGCATGTCAGAGTCCAGCTGGGGTCATGTACAGACGCAAAATTCAGAGAAATGCATTTGTGCTAACTGTTGGCTTTGTTTTGTGTGTGTGTGTGTGTGTGCAGGAGCATTTGTGTGTTTTTGTGGTTGTCCCTTTATATGCCTTGACACAACTGCAGGGACAGTGGGCATGGGACCAAGATATGGGATATTGTTTAGTGTGCCCTGAAAAGGGCAACTCAGGGGGAGTCGGCTTATGGGACTTAGAGGGGTGTTGGCAGAAATGGGATGTTCAGCTATCTGGTGTTTCCAGAACACACACCCTGGGGCAGGGAAATAATGTGTGGGTAGTGACCCAGCCTCACTTCCATTCCCAGCAGGAAGCCAGTGTGTCAGATTATCGATCAGTAAGCAGGTTGGTTCATGCCTGGATTGAGTCCTATGCATTTTCCATCCCATCTGCAGGTATGATCAATATACAGCTGTGGCCTTTCCCCTTCCAAACCCTGTTTGTGCAGAGTGGACCCACCTCTGGACATGCAGTGGGTGACCCCTTAGAAAAGATCTTGTCCTTAAGGATCTCCAAAAGGCCAAGAAAAAATGGTCATGTGTATTTCTTTCAGAAGAGTAAGTTAGACATGGTGGGGCTGTACTGAAAAGCCTCTGTCCTTAAGAACCTTCAAAACACCAATAAAAAGGGCACCCACAATTTTACTCCAGATTCCTTCCCTTGCTCAGACCTAAGTAGTTACTCCATTTACACTACTGGACTTTCTCTCTTTCTAACCTCCACATAACTTCTCCTCTTTTCCTTTCTCCCAGAAATTTGGGGATTGGAAAAACACAGCAGTAGCAATAGTATTTACATTTCTATACCATTTCATAATGAACTTAAGCACTTCCTAAACAGTTTATAATCTGTAGGCCAATTCTTCCTAACAAGCTGGGTACTCATTTTATTGACCTACAAAAGGATGGAAGCTTGGAGCTCTCTGGGATCGAACTCACAACTTTGTAGCTGCAGTACCATCATTTAAGCACTGTGCCACCAGGACTCCCTTGGAACATTTCAATGAGAGGCCACAATTCTTATTTGGAAAAACAGTGTCCTCATTTTGCTCTCTCCATAGCTACATCTCAGTGCAGATATAATTTTAATATTTTGTGTGAAGAACTTCTTTAAAATTAAGATTTCATAGAAACCCACCTCTTGATTGGCCCTTCTGAATGCATGGGGAAATGCAAACCCAGAGATGGAATACAAGTAACATTGTTAAGAGTCCCCTTTTTTTCTTTGATGATACATTTAATAATAGAGGGTTCACATGCAGCCAATTAAGCATGCCATTCAAAAGGGGCAACCTCAAAGTGCAGGAAGATGAAGTCATGAAATATATAATAATCTGTCAATTCATCATACACTTAAAAAAAAGTACTATGCTGCCTACAGTTGGAAATGGATCATAATAAATAACACAATAGAGGTGATTAGCCTCTCTTAAAATAATTTATGAGCCACAAATGAAATACAGTACTGGGTGATCTCCTGTTTTGGAGAATTTGACAGTCAATGAAAAAGGGAAAATAAAATGGCACTTCAATCAGACTTACAGGTCCAAGTAAGTTCTTCTCACCAGGAGGAGACACAGACTTCTTTGCTGTTTGAAGATACTGCTTTACTGTTCTGCCTGAAGCCTCATCTGGTTGGAAAATAGTAAGAAGTGAATTTTGCTTAGAGAGTTTCCTCCATCTTCTACTCTTGAATAGAAGAGGGGACCCCCAAATTCTATCAACAACCACCCACTAAATAGACATCTCCAAATTCAGTCTTCACTTAGGCTGCCTCCACATTGCAGTGGATTATTTCTGCAGTATGGATGGCCTCTTAGTCATCAAGGGGTTTACTTTGCCCTTTTTCCATCTCTGATTTCACAGAGACTTTCCCTTCATTTCCCACAGGAGGTAGTAATCCTACATTTTAATCCAATCTAGCACATCTTACATTAAATGCTATCTTGTACATGAAGGCACCATCCTTCAGGCATTGTTTCAAAGTAGTTCCAAAATTACAAAAGAGTCTTTTTCAATTCAGTTCAATTTATTCGGTCCTTGACCAGTATAAAAGATACAAGAATATATAAAATATATAAAATATATAAAATATATAAAATATAGTATGAAGTATATATAATAATTATACACACACACACACACACACACACACACATATATATATAGACCAACAGACCAATACACAAACTAAAAATAAACTGTATAAGTACAATATCCAATCAAATCTTACAAAAGAGTCTTAAATCATATTCATTCAAGATAAGAAAGAAAACAGAAATTCCAGCACAACTAGGGTACACATTCCTATTCTACTCATGATATTCGAAGATGAAAGGTTATAAAATATATCTTTGAAGCATCTGGAAGCTTTTGCACCTCTCACAAGCAGATCATCTGCACTGGATGATTGGTTCTTGATGTTTCTGTAGCTGCAATGTGATGCTGACCATAATAAATGTAACCTAATCCTAATGTCATTAACCCTTTATGTTAACATTTCCCCAGCATCACTTTAGATTGGCCCAGTGCTAAACAGCATTTTCAAAAAATAAATGTAGCGATATTGCTTGGACCTTCTATTATTATTCTGCCCCTATGGTAAAGCTGTTAGTACTACTGTGATGTCTGACTTGCAAGTCTGTTCTTTCTGTATTCAGTTGGAACCTATAAAGATCTATCTTTTCCCAGTTGCTCCAGAATTGGTATTTAAATGTTACAAAATGTGTATTTTATATGTTAAAAAGATGCATAGAATAACAAGACAATAGGATGCTATGGGTTTACAGGTGAATCCATGTGATAATGCCATAGACTAGAGGGGAAAAAATGATACATCGCTTTAGTAGTATGAATGTGGAGGTTATACTGAGCAGCCATGGCTTTTTGCTTTTTTTTTTATCCTTCTATTTTGGCTTGCCGGGATATACATTGTCATGAATATTGAAAGGGCAGCTTGAAACTTAAAAGTGTCTTCTATTCAGCAGCCTTGTAAATACCCATTAGACAGAAAATAGGGTTCTTGAGGTTAGAAATTCTTTGGCCCTGCAGAAGCCTCGGATATGCTAAAGGACTCAAGTCATTAATTCTCCCTAAATATCCTTCTATTGAGCGAGGCCTCTGAGTTTAATAACGGCCATAAGTTAATATTTGCAGCTGCAATTCGAATGTACTTGATTGGAGACATAATAGATCTTTCTTTCTTATATTTGTTTTTCCTTCCCTGGGGCTTGTTTTTCTTTAAACTACAAATTGACAGTCAAACATGTAATTAGTTATGATGAGTGCTGCAGCGAGCTATCTACCCGCCTCCATTCCATTTTACCAAAAGTTTATTTATTTTGAGGACAATGAATTAGACATGCTTTTCATAATCCCAAGGCTATTCCAGTTCACTTGTCTCTGCCCCAACCCAACTCACTGCTTCTTGAAAAAAAGAAAGAATGAGAGAGATCATGATGTAAGTGAATGGGACCCACAGCACATGGAAGATGTGTTGATCAGCTAGTTCTGGAAGGTGCTGTCAGTGCAGTATGTCGAACGACAGAAACATTGCTGGATGCTTTTTGACTGCCTCTTGTTCTCTATCAGCCAGTAAATCAGGGGTAGGCAACCTTTCCCCTTTAAGAGCCAAGGGACTTCAGATCCCAGAAGCCTCAGCCATGTTGGCCAATAGTCCCATGTTGGCCAATAGCTCCTAGGATCTGGGAGCTGAAGTCCCTCAGCCCTTAAAGGGGAGAGGTTGCCTACCCCTGCAGTAAAGGGCCATATGGGAGGGAGGTGCAGTAGCTAAAAGGAAGGTTTGAAGAGAAAGTTTGGTTATTGTATGGAGTCAGTAAAGAATTTCAGTGTCACAATGATCAGAGGAATGATTTATGCATATGTGAGAGTTGCACCTGTGTAAGTCACTGACAGAGTGCCAAACAAAAATAATATATAATGAAGCAAAAGGCCTTTGTTTTGAGTTCTAAACGCGAAGGAAATTCTGAGCAAATAGTACTTTTTATCTGTCAACTTGACTACATCAGATACTTTCCTTGTGTTTTAATGGAAAAAGAAAGGTTACTGAATGATAAATAAGAAGGGGCAAGCCATATCCCCCCCCACACACACACATAAAGTTACACACCATCTCTCCAAGAAAGAAAGCATTTCAGTTTCCATACAACATCAAATTTTCTAGTATTTTTCTAGCATTGGGCATAGCTAGTTTGAAGGCCACTTGCAGTCCAATTAGCATTCTGTGAATTGACCTATTTCTGCTGATGAGAGAGGGATGGTGGTGGAAGACAGTTAGTAATTAATTGTCTGGGGTAATATAAAAATAATGGACAAGTAGTTTTGAAAGATGTAATTGGAATGTCCTGCTGATTTGGTTCACTTGACATAGAACTCTATGATGATCTACCAGTTGGATTTCTAGTATGGATACCATTGAAACAAGTGTTCCTGACCTTCCTTGTGTCTGGCATGTCTGATTCAATTCTTTTTGGCATGAGGAGAGATATTGGTGGCTGGGTGAAGGCTTTTTACACATACTGATCAGAGAAAAACTCCATGTAGCTGGATGTGCAACATCATGCACAGACCGTGAGAACTTAGCATCCAAGTTGGAAAAGAGCAGAAATGAATGGTTGCATTCCCTGATGTATGTGACAGTAACAGGGGATTTGAAACTTGTTGTCAGTTCCACTTTTCAAAGGGTTTCCTTACACAGTATGCCCTCCACAGTTGCAGCTTTGACTTTTGCAGCTTTGATTATTCATCGATTTTATTATTATGTTCTCTCTATGAATTTCTAAGTTCTCTAGCATGACTTTGCCAGACATTGACCATACATTCACATTGGAGGAACTAGAGATTCCTGAACAAAACACCTCTCCAGGCATTTGTTGGACTGCCAGAACAATTCTATGGTTAACTTCTGGCAGATATTGACTCTAGAGTTGTGCTGGAGGACCTAGAAATTCCTAAAGAGGTGTTCTCTCAGGTAAAAAAAAACTATTCCACTTCCTTGTGAGTCCTATGCCTCTAACCCCAGAGAATATGGAGGGCCCACCATACTTGCTGCAGAACATGAGGAGCTATTTTCAAAAGATGGGTCAAAATCACATATGGGAACTATGTGTCCCTCAAGATGCTATTGGGTAAAACAGCATGAAAATGTACATTGTAGTGTAGGTAATCCAATAATATTGCATATGAGTTTGTACAAGGGATCAAAAAAATGGCATCACATATATATCAGCTCTCCGCTAGTCATCTAATGTGCAACTTCTCATTTGGGATTATTATTTTTTGTAATGCATGTGCAAAGGTTGTTTGGAAAAGCAAGTCTATTCAAGACATTTTGTGAACTTGTCATGAATAGCCAGCAATATAGAACAGGACCAGAAAATGCTTCAGAAATAAACAGGTTTCCATGTGTCTAGCTTGACTTTATTTTTTTTAAAAAAATGCTCAGTAGATTAAAAAATAGCTCTGCGTTTACAGTACTTTTCTGGTGAGCACAAGAAAATTATCTGCAAATAGCTGGCAAAACTATGAAGGTCCTGCTGATTATGCATAGATTAACTAGTTCCTATATTTGTTTGTGGGTGCATACACACTAACTCAGTCATCTCACACACATTGTTTGACACAATCATTTTGCAGACTGTATTTTGCTTGCCTCAGAAGCCAGCTGCATTTGATGGATGCCTGGACTTGGAAGCATTTATAAAATGACACCAAATTAGAAATAGTCAGTTTATGAGTCTTGGGAAATGAATCTTTTATGAAGAATAAAACTTTATGATGGAGTAATGCCAGGGAGGTACACATCTTCAATTTAATACATTTGGATGAATTCAAAGCTATAGATCCCCTTGATATATGAACCCAGCTACATGAGCAGAGAGCAAAACCCATTGATCTTAATGTTATTACTTTTTTTCTCCTTTAGAAAAATGCATGGATTGGGTTGGGGATGTCATCAGAGTGCTAGTGAAGAACAAATAATAAAAATAATAATAATAGTAATAAATGCATGGGTATTAGCTGGGAAAATTGCCATCATTAAAATGTGTTGTGTATTTATGCAGAGGGAGGGGTTGTAATGAGGAATGTGTCCAGATTTTTGCATCCTTGAGAAGACAAGGATGCTCAACACAGAAAGACATTCAGTGGGCTGGGGATGGGGGTAAGAGTCATCCACCACTGAAAGCTTTTTTCTTATTTCTGGATATTTGTTTGTGGCAGGAAATTGTTCAAGAAAGGATGTTTTTTATAGCAATAGCAAGTACATTTTTGTACGGCTTATCAGTGCACTTAAGCACTTCTTAAGCAGTTTACAATATGTAAGCCAATTGCCCCCAACAAGCTGGGTACTCATTTTAGTGACCTATGGAAGAATGCAAGGCTGAGTATGCCTTGAGCCCTTGGCTGGTATTGAACTCACAACCTTGTAGTTTGTGAGTGAGTGGCTGCAGTACAGGCATTTAACTGGAGTCTTTTTGCAGGTAAAAATGTGTTGTTGTGTTTGTTTGTTTTTGTTTTGTGTGCAAAAGGTGCTACCTTTGCAGGAAAAGCTACTATTTTCTGTGCAAAAAAAATATTTTATTTTGCAAAAAAAAAAAAAAGTCTTTTAAGGTCTACCTTATATAACTTTACTAATATTTAGCTATGCAATAGAGTAACTACATAACCCTCCTAGTGAATTGCAAAATGCATATCAGTCTCTAGTTGGTATCCAGTGCACATCATCAGTCCCTAGCCATTGTTCAGATGTACATTCAATATCTCTGATGTGCATCAATCCCAATTTACAATGGTCACTTTGCTGGTTCCCCTAATGTAGAGACAACACAACAGCTGCATGTTGAATACAGGTGTTGCAAAACTTCACTTCTGTTCTCGCAGATGTAAGTCTACTTGTATAGATTTAAGTCCCAAACTGCACATGAATCCTTTTAATCTTTTTCCAGTGATGGAGAAAGCTCTTGAAATTTTCTACTGTTGTATGTGAGAATGAAACCAATAAAAATTTCCATTCCTAAAAATGAGGTGTTGGAGTGAAGGACCAAGCTTAGATTAACAGTGAATGTCAAAACTCCTATTAGGTTCATAGATCCAATAATTGATTTTTATGCCACCCTAATGGGAGCCAGTGTGGCATAGTGGTTTGAGTATTGGACTACGACTCTGGAGATCAGGGTTCAATTCCCAGCTCAGCCATGAAACCCACTGAGTGACTTTGGGAGAGTCACACTCTCTCAGCCTCAGAAAAAGTCAATGGCAAACCTCTTCTGGAACAAATCTTTACAAGAAAACCCCATGAGAGGTTCACCTTGGGGTTCACCTTAGAATTGCCATAAGTTGGAAATGACTTGAAGGCACACAACAACAACGACAACAAGAGTCTCTACTACAAGGGCAGATATAAATATTATAATAAATAAAAATAAACAATATTGGCCCCTCCTAGATCATCTGCTATGGCTGGATTGAGACTAAAATGCAGAACATACAAATTGAGGCTTCAGCCAATTCATTTGATACATTAGTGACATTTTAGAAAGACCCTTTCAGTCAACCAAACAACAAAAACAAAACCTGTGTCTCCTTCTTCTTCCCTTCCTAACAGGAAGTAATATCTCTTCCAATATTATGTCTGATATGACATCTCTTGCTTTAGACTCACTGACAGTATTTGTATGCAAATTTAATTAACTAATTGATTGGATAATTGATGAAAACTCACACCATTAATCAGCTGAGATGTATTTAATTAGAAGGCAATGCTGTCCATAATTATTTATTATTACTATTTGTACTATGCTGTCAACCTGATTGTATATTTGCATTTACTTCAGGAGACTACTAGAGCTAAGTTTTAGAAGTGATGTGTAGGGATGTAATGCTTTGCCAATTTTCTTCTTAAAGGGGGGAAAAGTCATTTTTAGCAATTTTTGCACAGAAAATGTTTTGTATGCAAAACAACCACATACAAATTTTGCATAGAATAAATCTCAGTCTGTGAATAATCTTATCAGTCCAGATTTCTTCAGGTCACAGTTTCATGACACTCAGAAACACGTTCCTGAAATGTTTCCTGAAACACAACAATACTTTCCTGAAATGTTTCTAGCTGTTTGTCACCAAAAAGAGCAGAAAAAATAAGCTACTTACATGGCCTATTAATTCTTGGTTCTACTACTGAAATGTGACCATGGGCATCACACAAAATATGTAGATGATATGAAATGCATTTTAAAACATATGCAACACTGTCTTTTTGCATGTGCATAGGGGTTAATTCGTATCAAAGTTTCATAGATACTTGAGTTTCTATATTGGGAGAAAGGTGGGATATAAGATCATCATCATCATTATCATCTATCTATCTATCTTAAAATGAGAAAGAAGATATTCTCATCCAGAAGTACTTCAGACACTCTTTGGAAGTAGAGATGATCTGATCAGTTTGTTTCAATTCTCTTAACAGTTTCCATCTATTTTCTTACCATAGTTTGGAAAAGGCAATTATTTTGACTACATCTCCCAGAATTCACACACTGATATACTGTCAGGTGGCCAGCAACTAAGGGATTTTGCATCCTCTATTCCAAAAAGCTTACAAGGGATGCAGTGACTCAAGTGGTTAAGACATTGACTCTGTTGACTGCAAGATCGGCAGGTTGGCAGTTCGAGGCCTGAGTTCTGCCTGATAGAGTGAGCTCCTGTCACTAGTCCCAGCTTCTGCCAACCTAGCAGTTCGAAAACATGAAAATGCAAGTAGATAAATAGTAGATAAATAGGGATACAGTGGCTCAAGTATTTAAGATGCTGACTTTGTTGATTGCAAGATCAGCAGGTTGGCAGTTTGAGGCCCAGGTGCTGCATGATGGGGTTTTCTCCTGTCACTAGTCCCAGTTTCTGCCAGCCTAGCAGTTCGAAAGCATGCAAATGCAAGTTGATAAATAGGTACCACTTCGGTGGGAAGGTAAACAACATTCTGTGCAATCATGCTGGCCACATGATCACAGAGTAGTATTTGACAACACTGCTCTTCGGCTTAGGAACGGAGATGAGCACTGCCTCCTATAGTCGGACACAACTTGACAACCTTGTCAATGGGGAATACCTTTACCTTTTAATCCAAAAGGTAAAATTTCCAAGTTCTATTTCATTTAAAAAGTCTGTTCTATCCTATTTCTACAGTCTATGCAAATTTTTATTTTTGTAAAAAAAAAAACCAACATACATTACAATTTTACAGTTTTGACCATATAACGAAATGCACATTTTATCAGTTTTAACTTAATGTACTGATTTTTAATGTGCATGTAACACATTATTTGAACTGGGACAATTTCACAAAGAAGCACCCAAAACTGTCCTAATTTGCATATTGCAAAAGTACTGGCATTCACTTAGTAATGCAGAATAAACAAAATCTTCAACCATCTCTGTTTAGATGCTTATTTCATATCCAGTGCATAAGGGAAGCTGGAAAATCTGCTAGAATGCAGGTAATCGGGAGTAGCCTTTTCTTCCAACTTCAAAAGAGTATGTATTGTTTTTTCTTGTTCTTTAGAGGCAACAAAAAAAAAGGTGAAATAAGGTCAATAATGATATTTTTGTTTTGTTTCTTTGGTCTATTGTGGGATCTGAGATGTGGGGGACATGAAGCAAAATGTATCAGATTGCACACCTCATAGTTTAGAGCAATCTGGCTTTTAATCACTGGTGAGCAAACCCTGGATACTGTCAGATCTCTGTTATATTTCTCAGGAGTGTTACTGTGCCTGAGGTGTCAATAAAGCAAAGGCTTAGAAATCTTATTTTCGAGGTCAGCAGAACAAGAAGAAAGAATCTATTATTCGGGGGGGGGGGGGGGAGATCACAAAAAAGAATGTCCAAGTGGTAGAGGTGGAATGATGAGAACTAAAAGAGAGAAATATAAATACTTTATCATTTATGATTATGGCAGCTGCTGGCTCCAATATCAGGTGAGTGGTGAGTGAATCCATTCTGGGATTGATAGTGAATTTTATAGAAGTTATAAAATGTGCTCAGAACAATTTCAACCATTTAGATAGCTCATTCAACTTCACATTAAAGCCTGGAAAAGATTTCCCACCCTTTGACATGGAAGCCATCATCCATCACGAGCTTCTGCAGTGAGGAAGCAATTGCTCTGAGGAAGGAATTGGATGCTCCAGTTGGTCTTGTTCTTCTTATTGTTGGTGGTGGTGCCTTCATGTCATTTCCAACTTGTGGTGACCTAAGGCAAACCTATCATAGGGTTTTCTGGAACTGTCATGGTATGTGATTCAACCAAATTCACCCAATGGGCTTCCATAGCCAATCAGAAAATCAAACCCTGATCTCCAGGATTGTAGCTCAATGTTCAAACCGCTACGCCATTCTGACTCTCAAATGCTCCAGAGTTAGGATCTATTAGAAAAAGGCAAGCAAGACTTTGGCATCATGTTTGCAAGTCTATGGCCCATCTATGCAGTTTTCCTCATTTCAGAGTACATCTGTCCAAGAAATGCTTCATGGAGCCTAATCTGCTCAGTGGTCTGTAATCAACTGCTAATATTTCATTCATAGAATAGCTTAACTATTTGGGACATTAGAGGGATTCAGCAAATCCTAGAATAGCAGCTTCCTCTGTCACCTTCTGTTAATATTGAATGAAATCCTGGATCAAAGTCTAGTCCAGGTCCTCTTTGGTTTCATATGGCTGCATTCATTGGCTCCCCAGGAGTATTGCTGCCATGAATAAATTACCTTGGGTTGTTTCACATCAGAGATGCCCCTTATTGGATGGACTTGAGTGTGGGATACTACTGAATTGACCCCAGTGACATGCACCTTTCTTACATCCCATTTGGACTATCCTGGCACAATCTCTCTCATGCTTCCTTTGGAACATGTTCAGAATTTTCAGTTGCTCCAACATGTAGTGGCCAGATTGTTGACTGTATCTGGTTATAGGAATAAAAAAAGTCCCAACTTTTGACATCAAGACATGGACCATCAATTGATGATGGTCTGCTTAAGCAGATTGGAGTACAAGTTTTGGAAAGGAAGAGGTAACCTTAGCCTTAAGAGTTAATAATTCCTTGCTTTATGTAACTAGAACTTGCTTACAACAGAAGATATTTAGGATGTAGTAGAATATGCCTAATGAGGTGGTTGTGGAAAATTCATTAAAGGCTCCTAATTGAGTTTACAGAGTTGCACAGCTGAATGAAGATATAGTTCTCCATCAGTATCCTTTGGATTATGAATTCCTACTGAGTATTCTAACAGAACACCGTAAGGAAGAAACCACCAAGGATGCCTATTTTGTATGTCTCTTGATGTTGCATCTTTTTGCAAGGGTTCTTTACATAAAATATGACCTCATTTGTTGCAGAGCTGGTAATGATCCACAGAGAAATTAGGTATCTCTTTGATATGTCATAGTAGACTAGAGATTCATTAGATTTCTTTTAAATTTAATTCTTTTGTACAGGGGGTGCTTTAATTCTGTGTTCCTGCATGGTAGGGGGTTGGACAGGATTGCCCTTGGGGTCTTTTCCAATTCTATAATTCTATGATTCTAAGTGTCCCATTAAAGTATCCTTTTTCAATATATGAAGCATAGCCAGCTTTGGCCTTCAAATGTGGATTATGTTGGATTGCACCATGAATTAAAATTAAAAAATTTGTACTCCATCAGTGCATTTGAGGCAGTGGATTGTACTCCACAAAAACTCATAGATTTCTTGCTCACTTTCCTTCTTCTTCTTCTTTTAAAATCTCCTTAGCATGGGTAGATGTTAGATATGAAATTGTAATTAAACTGAGAATCCTGTTTGTGAGATTTCAAATACAAAAGTATTGGTGCTCTCCAACCTCCTGCTATCCAATTCAGCATCATGAGGGTTAAGATCTTGTTTGTTTCTTTTTAAAGCACTGGTTTAAAGTTATTGTAATTGTCATTGGTATTCATTATTATATTTGCATGTGTTTTTTCCTCCAGGCAGTACCGTGATGCGTGTGAGTGCTTTCGATGCTGATGACCCAGCCACAGATAATGCTCTGCTCAGGTATAATATCCTTAAGCAGACCCCAGACAAACCATCTCCAAACATGTTCTATATTGACCCAGAGAAAGGAGACATTGTCACTGTTGTGTCACCTGCCATGTTGGACCGTGAAGTAAGTTCATTTTCTAATAATAATAATAATAATAATAATAATAATAATAATAATGGTATGCACTGGCATCACCTATTACTTGTGACTGCTTTTCATTGTGCCATTTTATTTAAAACACAGCAGGTCATTTATTGATGTGAGAATTAAATATCTTGTTCAGAATACTTTTTCATGTCATACTAATGGAAAGGAAAAAGAAAGGTGTGGAAGAATGAGACATGATCCTTTTTGTGAAGTTTTGGGGCATCTTGCTCTCTCCTTGGTTAATTGGTTGGTTGGTTAGCTAGTTAGCTAATTGGTTGATCCCTGCCTCTCTCTGTCCCTTCTTTCTTTCTTTGCTTTTGACAGCCTCATGAGTATGAGGATGATTGCAAAAAGAATTTGAGCTGGCGAACTCTGGATGTCTTTACATTCCCTTTTCTTTTCTTTTCTCAAAGTTTTAATTGCTACTACTCTTTTTTGTGGTTTTATTAGCCATTTTAAAGTCACAACTTGTAGTCTTCTTTCTGGTGAATGATAGATTGTTGGGTTTGATGGTTTGCTTGCTTTGTCATGTGAGTTGATTTGAATGTCACTTTAGAATTGGAAAGGTCAGATTGCAGGAAGACATGAATAATAATAATAAAAATGAAAGCAAAGAAATAACAAGCTTTGCTCTCCCCCCCCCCCATCAATTTTGATTGTTAGAATCTCTGATCTGTGATAAATCAGTTATATGTAGGGGGAGGGAAGAATTTGCTGTATTCTTTATTAAGGACATATTCTTGAATTGTTATACGCTATCAAGCCAGCTTCTACTTATGCAACCTTATAAGAGATCTCCAAGAGATCTTATTATTAACTTCTCTGCTCAGGTCTTGCAGACTCAGGATTGTGGCTTCTTTTATTGAGTCAATTCATATGCAATGCAGTCTTCCTCATTCCCCAATTCTTTTCCCAGTGTGACTTGCATCCAACGTTTTGTTTGAATGTCTTAAGATTATATACCTGGTTCAAGACATGCCAGAGTTTCAATGCCTGCCAACTTTTTTGCAAACTTTGTTGAACAAAATTGCCAACTTTGTTGAACAAAATTTTGTTTTTGTTGAACAAAATTGCTAAGTTCAATACACTTTCTTCTGCTGCTTTTCTCCAGTTAGGCTAGGCATTTCCCTCTTCCCTAATATATAAACAATCTCAAGATAAAGCCAATTTGTTGGAAATTGAAAAATCAATAGGAAGGAATGAACAAGCCTACCTCCTCTGCTGTGTTCTAAAGGTGACTGATGATACATGGAATAATGATGCCATATTTACATACAAAGAATGTCTCTAAGATCGAACAAGTATTACTCCTGGACAAAGGATGGCAGAGCAATGACTGAATCATCCATGATTTCCTATTAACAGCTCATACTCTCCATTCCTGCCACATTCTTTGGTTACAGGATGACTTCATAAGGTCTTGTGGGAAATACATTACAGTAATCTTGAGAAGGATGGTTGTTACCTGTCATTAATGTTTAAGAGAAAAATAAGTTACAGATTATAACAGCTAGTGGCTCCCATGTTAGTGAAGCCATGAATCTGCTCTAAGTTTTAGTTTCGGTGTTAAAGAAGCCCTATCCCCTGAATAGGTTCAACACATTGGATACTTAAATGTCAAGCTAGACTCCACTGCTCCACTGAGATAGAAGCCACAGCCTCTATTGTCAGGGGAAAAAAAACAAACTTCCTAGAAATCTGCCAGCTGTTGCTATCATGTTACCATATTCTGGGCCTGGACCTAGGATGAGAGCAGAGATGTAAAAACGTTTGCAATTTTTTCCCAAGGAGAAAGAATATTCCAACATACCAGGATGCTCTACTGAAACAATGACAAATGTTTGCAAGGGCAAACACTCCATACAACACCTGTATCTGTGGAGGTTATGTTCCAAGACCCGCTGTGGATATCTAAAACCATGGCTAATAGGAAATCCTATTATTTTGAACAGGACAAAGTACTTCCAGTCCAAGTATACCACAGAATCACACTGGAGAATCTAGAAATGCCAAGAGAGAAAACACTTCTCTAGGCATCTCTAAATCTTCCAACATGATTCTATAATATACTTGGGCTTCCAACATGATTCTATAATATACTACATAGAAGTGACTACTGAATGTTTTTTCTTTCCAGACATGGATATGTGAAAACATAGATACTGAATTCACAGATATGGAGGCCCCAGTTTTTCCCCATCACAAGGAACAATTTAAAAAAGTGGGTTTTATGCAGAAACACACACTTTTATTTAACTAAAAATAGTACTTGGTACATACAACAATCGTTGAAATCCGAGATGGTGCATATGGAGCATACGCCTCTATGTCTGAAGCTTTATGGCTTCCCCCACAAGCAGCTGATAAGTCCCATGGGACTGTTTCTGTGGCCATTACACGACCATGGAAGGGAGGGAGGATGAAGGGAGATGACCAAAATGTAGAGGATGCATCTCATCTCCATTACAGTTGAGATGGAAAGGCAGAGGAATGATTATCTTATTGATCTTAACTCTGCCTCTAGCAAATGGCAGGGGGTGAGAGGGCATCCCCATTGCCTCTTCACCTCCTTTCTTCTCCCCCACCATTTTAGAAGAGGTCCTACAAGTCTTGGCAGATGCCAAGTAGGTGGTTTTGGAAGGATCACATGTTATTAGCCCCTTGTGCCCTGTTCAAAACAGGACATACACACTCACAAAACATAGATATACCACTAACAGGAT
>CM034704.1:23844038-23888754 GCA_020142125.1 Phrynosoma platyrhinos
TTTTTAAAAAAAAATGTCATGAATGTTTGTCATTGTTTGGTTTGGTTGCTAGGGAATCAGACTGCTTTGTTTTCATTCATTGGTTGAAAGAAAATTTATATTTAAGTCAATTACAATAAATGAAATATAATGTCACACTTGTACACCGATGATGATGAAGCTATTAGACTTAGATGGTTAGTGATGCTGTCTCCATCCACTCTGGAAGCTCATCCATTGCTTCCAACTATTGTCAATTACATTTTAACAAAACTGCTCAATGTTATAATGGGAAGAGTGTGTGTGTCACAATGATGTTGGCTGGCATTGCCATTTCTATATTGAATAGATGTTCATGTTCTCTATAATTGTTATTTAGATAGTTATTCCTTCATCACCTGGATAGAGATTGTGGGAATTGTTAAGAATAAAGACATGATTGGGGGTTTTACACTGCGTTGAATCTTATGAGAAATATTGCATGAGTTTTATCAGTGTTTGCAACAGAAGGAGCCATGTTGTGAAAGGCATTAGTTCCTACATCTAAGCAATGTGATTGTTTTGCATGATAGTTTCCATTGGCTTTTGTTGTGAACAGATCAGCCAAAGGAAGTTCAAACAAGTGATGTCATAAAACTGGGTTCATTCAGGAGCCAAATAATTCTTGATTTAACCAAGAAGCGGTGTAATGATTTTGGCACTCTGGAGATGTGGGTTTAAATCCTCACCTGGCCATGAAGGTTACTGGGTGATCTTAGGCAAGTCACACTTTCTCAGCCCCAGAGGGAGGCTCTGACAAAAACCTCTTTGAACAAATTTTGCCAAGAAACCCCTGTAATGGGTTTACGTTAGGGTCACCATAAGTTGGAAATGACTGGAAGGCACACTTTTGGATCTCCCTTTTTGACTGCAATTTGGATTGAGTTCTTTGACTGTGCTTGACTCGGACTGACCTTACTACTCTGCTATATCATCTTTGCTGGAGAAGTACCAGAACAGGACAGTGACAAGAAATGAACCTGGAAACTTCAATGTATAAAGCATGGTGTTGTCACCTATTACCATGATCAGTGCAACCTTCTAGTGGATATCTACCATGCATCTGAGTGTTGAGGCACTTGTCTTCATACTTCCAATGCTACCACTTCACAACACAGCACATGAGTTCTCATAAAGGTCTGTTGAGGAAGTAGAGCCAAACTTTGTCCTCCTTGTTGCTCTGATCAAATAACAGCATTTCACAAGAACCTTTAAGGTAACACTTTACTTAAGACTTCTTGCCTACTAATGTTTAAAAATAAATGTTGAGGATTTGGCTGGCTATTATATAATTTTCTTACTTGGCTAATAGTTGACATTGGTTTAACTGATCAATCTTAACATCACTGTTGTAGACTCACAACCACATGCATTGACAATTGACATATGGAACTTACTGTTGTTGTGTGCCTTCTAGTCATTTCCGACTTATGGCGACCCTAAGGCAAACCTTTGCATGTTCTATTCAGTAATAGCACTGTGAACTCACCCACTTTACCCTCTTCTGATCCTGCAGCAACAATGTCTTTTATAGCGCTATGGTTCAGCAGGCAAACATCCAAGTTTTACTTAAAAGAACAGCAAACAGGACTGGATTGTGCAGATTTCCAAAAGTGGGTGAATGCTATTTGGCAGCAATCTCCTAATTCTAGTTTTGACATCAAATCAAATTATCTAGAGAAGCACATCATCATTCTAAACAGGAGTGGTACAACACATCATACAATCTATGCATTTGCCCAATTTCATCATCTACTAGAGTGGGTGGACAGGGATCCCCCTCCCACTTTAATGTTTCTTCCTTTTTTCCCTTACCTATCTTTGCCAACACAAATCTGTAAGCAGTCAATACATTTACTACCCACTCGATCTAAATGCAAATGCTGAGCCAACAGTTGCTCCCTTCTTTTTAATGAAAAGATATTAATCTTCTCAGCAAATGCATTTCACATGTGATCTCCACATTATGTTTCAGATACGCATGTTTACAGTTATTTTTACCAACAGTTCTTTCTTCCTTGACGTCTGTCAGCTTTACATTAGAATAATCATATTGTTTGGGGTGTCTTGCCTTCTTATGAATTCCACCTCCTTCCTCCATTTGTTCTATCTTCCAGATGCTAAACTCAAAGGAGGCAATTTACAGTGGGGAAAAAAGACATATTAGAGAGAATTCCTGACCTTGCAGGAGAAAAGGAGGAAATAGTTCATCGCTTCCTTCCTGACAAAGTTGGAAAATTACAATATGTTTTGACCACAGTGGCTTTCTATCAATATTGATATGTAAGAAGAAAGAAACAAGCTTAATTTAAGGTGTTTCGCTGCCTTAAGCAAAACTGAATCTTGTTTCCCCTTATCCAATGCATATAGTTGCCTCTATTGAAGGAGGTCAGCTACAGTTTAGCATTTCAAGCATGAGCCATGGCTGAATATACTCTCTTTTTCCTCCAGTTAGTCACAAGTAGGATTGGGGAAGCTTTTGCCTTTGGTTTTGCTTAGGCACAGCTTTTTGTGTTGTCCAGGTGTCATCCAAACCTTTGATTGTGGTTAATGGCTTTATGGTAGAGTTCATCCTGCTTTCTGATCTGTTCAGGCTTATAGTTGCAAGAGCCTCATCCTATAAACAACGTGGTACCCTAACTATGATTTTTGAAATATGTGGGCTTTGATGATGAAGTTGGATTGTATTAGGAACAATTTGGGGGTTAGCTGAACACTTGAATGCAAATCAGAGTGGTGAGGATAAAGAAGGAGTTTTCACCAGAGACCAATATCCTTTCTTCCTTCTTTTAAAAGCAAGCTAAAATTAATCCCAAAATCCAAATTTCAAACAGTTATAATGAAACAATTTCAAACAGTTATAATGAAACAATTTCAAACATTAAAGGGCCCAGGAACAGCATGGTCTTGGCTACACTTGTTGTCCCTTCCAACTCTATAATTCTATGATTCTATTATCATTAGTAGGTTGGCTCTTTGGGTCCTAGGTTATCAACTGACCACTGTTCTGATAAGAATAACTTCAGCATGCCATTGTATCAGTGCTTCTTAAAAGTAACTTATCAAACACAACTTCAAGTCTAAAAATACACATCTCATCTAAATCACTAGCAAAGCTAATAAGGGAAACATGATTCTCCTTTTCAAGTATCTTCATGCCAACAGTCCTAATTTGCAGAAACAGAAGCTGCCAAAACTCCTCCAAACCTTTCATTATGTTATTATCATTCCATTTTCATTTTCACATACTTCAACAGGTAGTTTAATAGTCAGAGTACAGTATTTTTTAAGAAGAAGAAGAAGACTGCAGTTAATAAGGAAGGAGTGGGTTTTTATTTCCATTAAATCTTTGATGGATGAACAATATAACACATCAGGAACATTGTAAATGAGTGTTAAACCTCAAGGACAGTTGATGCATGTGGATGTGGAATAAAGCATCGTGTGGAGCAGGACACCATGAAGGGCTTATTCACTCTGTGAATGGCACACATTCATTGTTTTGTCTGATGCTGGTCTCCTAGTAAGAACACAAGCAACTTTTCCATGGATTCTATGCATTTTTTTTGTGGGATCCCTTTCTGTGTCAGAGTGGCCTTTTTTTGGGGGGGAGGGGTTATATGAATGATGAACTGGCATGCTTTAATTTCTTTCATTTAATTTCTTTACAGTCTAGCTGTCTGACTTTTCTTTATAATGAACCATAACAATGCAGGATGTGGGTGTATTTTAATTATCCATGCGTCCTTCAGATTCCACTTAATAATCCCATAGACACCAGATGCTGAAAAGGTTATTTCTTTGTCCTACAGTGCCTAGAATAATATAGCCATTAACAGAGGGACACATTGCATAGACAAGAAATTGTATACAGATGTGCTGGATCCCTCTTCCTACAATGACCATACAAGGACACTTGCAGGAGTAACATGAGGCCATATCCACCCAATTTGGGTTGAGACTTAACTTTAATCTTTAAACATTTGTTTTATATGGAGAAAAGAGGAAGAGATGGTAGTGAGCGAGGAAAGATGGTCAGGGACAATATTTCTGGTACATCCTTTCTGATGCAAGAATTTTCAGAAGACAGATTATTATTATTATTTTTAAAGATGATCGCTTTCCCTCTCTGATTGGCAATCTGATATGACAGGGTCCATTCTGCCATCTCACAGTTATTTCCTTTCATGCTGCTTCACACCTAGGTCAGCTTTGTTATGAACTGGAAGAATCATGTGGATTTTACAACAAAAGAGAAAGCTTTTCTATGTCTAAAGGAATTTGCAGTCTTACTATCCAAGAAAGACAAATTAAAGGGCTTATAGAACACACACACACACTATAATAAGCTTTCTTCTGTGTCTTTAGCTGTTCAATTAACACATGTTTACTTTCTCATGTTTATCCATCCCTTTCTGCCTTGCTGAAAGCTTTGCACCAGAAAGCAGGAAAGTAGATGTACAAGACCTCAAAGCATAAAGAACTGTGAATTGAACTTGGCTAATGGAGCACTTTGGTAACACCAGTCTACATGTGATATCCTTCCAGGAGGAAAACAAATGTGCCACTTGTAATGTGTTTCACTCCAGGAACACATCTTTTCCTTGTAAACACAAGTAGTTCTCTAAAGTCGTGTCTCACACCGTGTTTTCTCAGCACTCACAAAATGAGAGCTAGCCTTATATGCAAGCATGCATCTCTCTTCTCTTCTCTTCTCTTCTCTTCTCTTCTCTTCTCTTCTCTTCTCTTCTCTTCCCTCCCTCCCTCTTTTAAAAAAACAGTGGCATTCTTATATTGACTTGTACTCATTGGGACTGATGCCCATGGTGGCCAATGAAAAATGAAGCCAAATTCAACAGTCGGGAAAGTCAACTAAATCAAACTTTGTCCCCTTCTTTCTCCTTTGCAATAACATTGTTTTATTGCTGTCCCTTAATATTTGACACCAGTATGTGGGCCTATTCACTCTCCAAATGGTTTGGACTATATTTTCCATTATCTCTTGCCACTACTGTACTGTCTGACTGGATCTCACCCCTGCTTGCCTTTCTACATTAAGTTTCTTCTCCAACAATATTTATTAATTTACTCTACATTTATAGAAGGAGTGGTCAAAGTGGGACTGCATGTGGCCCTCTACATCTCTATTAGCAGACCCCAACCAGTTCAGACTTTCCAGACTGCAGTTTTTGCTTCCCCAGGTAAACTGTTTAATGTAGAAGCTTCTAGAAGTGGGAATTCACCTTTTAAGTATGTTACAGGATTCCCATCCTATTCAAAGACAACAAGTGCTCAGATGAGTCCACCTAGAGCCCAAGAGCCAGGGGAAAATCTAGGCCAATCCAGTGTCACAGAGAAAGAGTCAACAAGAACAGAAGTGTGGTTTAAAAAGTGTGCATGTGAAGCTCAAGAGGCATTCTGAAGTAACTAACAGTGCGAGTTAGAAAGAAACTAGAGAATAATCCAAAGAGCAAGCTGAAGTCCAAGAAGAAATAGAGCAAGGGAGGTTAAACAATGCCACATGGGGACTTTGCAACAATCCTTTACAGCAAAAGAATGTCCTTGGCTTTGCCAATTTATTGCTACCTGCAAATCATCAGAGCGGGATTGATTCTTTTAAGGCTGGTCAAGACTTATCCTAATCTTTTGAAGCTTGTGTTTTGGTCTGTGGTGCTCAGGGGGGATGAAGTGGCACTGTACCTGGCTCTTGGTCTTTAGAAGGTAAAGGAGATGGTCTAGGTTCTGCTTCCAATAGTTCTAGGAAGGACTCCCAGTCTCCTCTTGTACTGACTGGTGAATATTATCTTGGTGTTCTTGGTTCTTAACCTCATCTAAGGAGGCTTCCTCAAGGTAGGGCTTTACCACCCACTGTTCTCTGTAATTATAATTCTGTGTGTGTGTGTGTGTGTGTGTGTGTGTGTGTGTGTGTACACACATTATTTCTGGTCTCTTCCAGTTTTGTTTTGGTTTTTTGCATGACTTTTTTTTGCAAATCATGAGGCCCTCAGGGAACAGAAAAGTGGTCCCTAGTCTCATCACAGTTGCTCACCCCATCCTATAGCATCAAATGCCCCAAGTTCTCTGGCTGGTTTACAGGATAAAATTATAAGAAAGAGCAGCACACACAGTTGAAACAGAACAAAACATCCCATTGTCAGAGACTCTGCTTTCCAGCCCTCGGTGTAACTAAATGTGGGGGTAATTATTAAGGTGTAATAGATTCATACCAAATTCTTATTGAAGTGCAAGATTTTAATTCTCTTGCTTGCAAGGGTTGAAAGACATGCCTTTCCTTTAGCAGTACCTGCCAACAGAAAGTGAAGTTGCTAATACCGAAATGCACAAGTATGTGGGAGGTTCGTTGTTATAAAGAAGCATAAGTACCTTCTTTTTTCATTGATTTCACACAGATAATACATTTCAAAAGAGTGTTGCAAAGCAGAATGGTATCTTTCTTTGTATCACAGCCAAAATGAACTGGGTTGTGACAATAGGATCAATACAGCACAAGAGAGAAAATACAGGTATTAGTTTTCCTTGGTCAGATTAGTTTCAATTACATGGCATGGCTCTGCCAATATCTCTGTGTGAATTGTGTGTGTGTGTTCTGTTCCTATTGTGGTTGTTGTTGTTACCATTTATACTCCACCCCAGAACTGGAAAAATGGTCCTATACCTGTCCTATACCTTCAGACAATACTTGACAGAACTACATATTGGAACTGTAATAAGTGGCTGTCTTATTTCCTTTAGGGCACAAATATGTATGCAGTCATTAGAACTGCTAGGATCATAGCTAGGGCTATTCAACTGAGAACACATTTTATGGAACACAGTGGGGTTGCATGTAAAGCTGATGAATTTATTTCAACATATATTGCTTTATTGTATTTTATCATCTTTCAGCTTATTACAAGATAGCAATTTATTACAGGCAGCCCTCTGTTTTTGTGGGGGATCCATTTCACACACACACACACACCCTGTGACAATGGAGATTCATAAATATTCAAGCCCCATAGGATTGAATGGGGCACCTGCCTGTGGGGGGTACAACCCATTGATTTTAACAGAGGTCACCGCCCATGAATATGCAAAACCGCAGACTTCAAGTCTGCGAGAATGGAGGGGCAACTGTATTATAAAATTTTGGTATTATCTTATGATTTTTCATTTCATCTTTATTCTGATGGTGTCCCTTTTCTTTGACAGGGGAAACTTGTCAATGAGCTCACAATTGCACTATCGCAGCAGTTGCAGTATTGGCAGTCACAAGATGTCAGTGTCTCTTCCTTTCCCTCTGTTTCCCCTCCACCTCATTATCCTCAAGCAACCTGTTTCCTGTTTCTTTTCTTTTCTTTTTCTTTTAAAAAAAACAACCCGTAAATTACAGTAGCAGAACTCTGGAAGTGGAATGAAAAAATGAAAATGAAATAATAATAATAATAATAATAATAATAATAATAATAAAAAACCAAAAGCATGCTGGGTAGGGCATATGACAGGGACATGCTGTTAAGGGGGAGAAGCAAGCCCATAATTGACAATATGTTGTGATAATGGTTGGTCACAAACAGATATAACTCCATTTTCTTTAACAATTGTGTGAGAACAGTTCTTTTGTGGCAATGCTCTTCAGTTTCCAAAAGCCTGCTAGAAAAGAAAGCTCTTAACCTGTCACCAAAAGGAAAACAAAGAAGGAACCATCCCAACTTATCTAGGGAAGGAGTTCCAAAGCATATGAGTTTCTGTCTGTACCTGTATATATGCATACATATTACTTTGCATTGCTGGCCCTGCTGCAAACTACTTTATAACAGCTATTGCAAAATCTCCAGGGGAGAAGTACCTGGCCTACTCTTCCCCTTCCTCCTCCCACTCTCCAGTCTTACTAAGTAGCATCTGTGGATCTTGAGGTTTGGAGAGTTAAATCTCAAAGCCTGGGATGCTCCTGCCGTTGCAACCATGAACAGACATGACCCTGGAAAAGGTAGACCTTGCATATTTTATAGACTTGTTTGTTTCTGTAAGACTTGAAAGAGTTTGGGGTCGACAGACATTCATCCAGAGAGCCTGGCTGAGCTGAAGTATGAACAAGTGAGAAGTTGCTTTATTTTCAGTTTGCATTCAGGTCAAACAAAAATCTCAGGAGCAGATAAATCCATAATTTCATTCTGCGTTTCACCTCAGATGACTTTGTGATAGCAGAAGTCAGATCAAGTCTACAGCAGCCTCCACAGCTCATGCCCCCCTTTGGAGCTCAGTGTGAGCTTTTTGAAGCAGAAGGGGGAAAAAGAAAAAGAAAGAAAGGCTCTATCTTCTCTCCCCTGAAAGCTGAGAGAGAATTAAGCAAGGAAGAGAACCAAATCCCACACAGCAATAAAGCTAGATTTAATGTCATATTGAGGTTGCAAAGGTAAGGCTCTCATCAGGCCAGATAGTTTGCAAAAGAGCTTCCTCAGAGAATCTGGATGTTAACAATTCAGCATCGATCCTCTGACTCCTGATTTGGCAGGGATGTTTGCAGTTAATCCTCCATCATTCCACCTTTTCAGCTCCTTTTAAAATGCCCCAGTTTCTTTCTACTCTTCCCACTTTCTCCCCATTTTTATCAGTTTATTTCAGTGGCTGCAGACTGAATTGAAAGTGCAAAACTAGTTTGTACTCAGTTAACTCAGCAGGGGGAGAGGAAGGAGGAGTTGGGTCTTTAGCCTTTCCTGTAGGCTCAGGCATGGATAAACTGCTGCAGCCTCTTCTATCTTGTGTGTTCCTCCTCATTAATACTTTTTGCCATCTTAATTAACCCCACTCTGATGTTGCTTGACCACATGAGTGTAGTAGATGCAGCCTTGGGGTCTCTCATTCATTGGGACACCATAAGTCAAAGTTGACTTGATGGCAGTTAATACTTACAACAACAGCAGCACAAAGATGCAACAATGTGGAGCAGAAGCCTCTGGCAGACAAAGAGCTTGAAATTTGTGTTTTATAACATTTAAGAACACAAGAGCTGTCTTGTACCACATCATAGTATTTTGTGCATCTGGACCAGTGCTGTCTATTCTGACAGGTGCCCAGTCTCCATGGTCACTGTCAGAGGGCTTCCTTGCCATTTCTAGCAGACCTTAAGCAGAGAGACAGAGACCAGGGGATAACCTAGTAGTTTCTGCATGTTAAGCATGTGCTCTACCAGTGGGCTTTCTGTCATCTCTCCCCAACTTTTGTAGCATCATTTCAATATAAGGGAAAATGTCTTGTCAGCCTGACGTACCTTCATTCCATTGGTCAGATTCTGTCCATTGTAGTTTAAAAGGTAACTTTGGCAAGATCTGGGTAACCAGTGGTGAGGAAAGTGGTTCCTATAGATGCTTTGAGGCTCCCAAGTGATTCCAGTACCCATTTTTAATTTTTCAATGTCTTTTCTTCATTAAATTGTCCACCATTTGCCCTAGGGACTTGACACAATTTTTGTCACTTGTTGTCTCACCTCCCACTTGTGTATGCCCATGAGAGACCTTGTAAAAAGACCTAGGCCTAAAACAGTTTTAAGGATGGTGACATGTCCTGGAGAACACAGGGGGCATTTTTAATGTTTAAAAATCAGAAAGATTTTGGACAGGCAATGGTGAAGAGCTTGACAGGGATGCTGCCTTCTGGGTTTCTACAGAAGGAACAGTGCTCCTCACTGCTGCCCCACATTGCCCATCCTTGTGATAAACCAAAGGAAAGGTTTTACCACTAGTGCTTTTTTACTTTAAACATCAGCATAAAAATGGCGGTGAGAAATGGGAGACACCAGTATCTCTCTGTCTGGACTAAAGTGACCCAAAGATTTGAACAGAGTCTTCCCAGTAGTAATCAGACCATTCAATGCCTATTGAAGTGATGGGCAACTCCTGCCCCTCCATCTGTTGTTGGACTGAAGTCCCTATCATCCTTCAACATGGCTGTGCAAGATGATGGGAACTGCAGCCCAAGATTGCTTGAAGGGCCACAAATTGCCCAGACCTGGGCTCCTGCTACAAACCAAAAGACAAGGTGTTTGACCTTCTCCTACCTGATCACTAAACCTCAGTCCTCAGTCTCCACATTTGGGACTGTGACTTTTGTGGATTTGAATATTCATGGATTTGTTTAATATGTTCTCTCTAAATATCTCTAGGTTCTCCAGCATGACTCTATGGTCAACGTCCATAAAAAGTCACACAGGAGGACCTAGAGATTCCTAGAGAGGACACTTCACTATGCATTTGAAGGTCCTCCAGTGCAATTCTGTGGTCAACATCTGGTAGATATTGACCACATTTTGAGGGGGACACACGGGCATCTGGTAAATGTTGACCACATTGGGTAGATGTTGACCACAGAGTTGCACTGGAGGAGATTCCTAGAGAGGTGTTTTTCTCAGGTTGAAAAAAAAAAGTGGTTTTTTACTTGAAATTTTCCTTGAAATTTTTCTATTTTCACAAGGGTACTATGCCCCTAACCTCAGCAAATATGAAGACCCCATTGTACATGCTTGCAATAATGACGATGCTACTTTTCCCCTTTTGGTTCATATGCTTCCTATATTGATAAAAGCAATGAGGGGGACCCTTTGCATGAATAATTAGACAGTTATGCATTTTGCCTCATTATGCCCTTTACATTTTAAGTTAGTGCAATTAAAACAAAGAGAAATATTGACAGACCTTTGTGACATAAATGTCACCTCTCCTTGGAAAGATATTGATATAGCTAAATTGTTGGATTATATCCTGAAGAATGTGGGGGGGGGGGTTTCATCAAAAATGTCAATCAAACCTTCACTCAATTTCTCCCTTGGATCAGAGATATTTCCTCTCTTCTCAAAACACATTGAATCAGCTGGAGAATCATTTATAAAATATGAATGCGTGCGAGCTTTCGCCAACTTGAGTGCTTTTCACCATTATGGGCAAGAACAAATAAATAGCTTTAGGACCTTGATTAAAATATAGCTGTGAAATTCCAAAGGAACTAAAGGAGGGGGAAAGAACCTTTTTACAATTTTTTCCATATTTAGAAACACTGGGCTTATGTGTACACTAAAGGTTTTATCATTTTAACGACGTAAAAAGGAATACATGAACATAAAGGACCAAACATTTAACATTTGTGTTAAATATATTTTTGATGTCCAAGGTGGAAATATTTTTTTTCCCTCAATGAAAATACAGTTTCAGAGAAGGTGAGTTCTTCAGAACCCTGGCAGGGGAGAAAAAGGTTAAAAACTCCCTCTTAGTAATTGCTCTTATCTTTTTAATGATCATCACTTCTACCTTTAGCTCATGGAATTTGCATTTTAAAAAAACATTGGCCCCTCAGATTCAAAGAGACTTACTATTTTGCAGCTAGTATTGTTTACAGCTGGACAAAATAGGGTGAAATCAGCTGTTCTTACAACAAAACATGCCTCCACACTGCAGAAATAATCCAGTTTGACACTGCTTTATTTGTCATGGCTCCATTCTATGGAATCCTGGGAACTGAAGTTTATTGTGGCACCAAAGCTCTCTGGCAAAGAAGGCTAAATGTCTCACAGAACTACAGATCTCAGGATTTGAAAGCAAGTCTGTTGCACAGCTGTGGAATACAATATATCTATGCTGGGGTACACTTAAATTATGCTAGATGTATAAAGCACTGCTGCAAATTATCTGATGTGGGGGGTGTCTATCAATTTTTTTTCAATATGCAGGAACAGTATCATAAGCTATAAATATTCCTTTCTTTATTGGAAACTCATGGCACATCAGCAGGCAATGGCTTCCAAACCTGTCCTGGGCCTTAGACCACTACTTTGCATAGCACTGTGGTATCAGATCTTGGCTTAAACTGAATTTAAATACAAGTCTTTGGTCTGAATCCTATTGCTATTCTCAGAGTAATCTCATTAGGTCAATGGGATTTACTTACATGTTAACTCCCCATTTAACAATGGATCAAATGGGTCTACCATAGTTGGGACTAACCCCAAAAGATTCAGGTTTTACTCTTTATACCCCCAAATGTGGACTTTGCTTTACAACATATTTGTTAATGTTTGATTTGCTTGGAATCAGATCTTTGGTTGATTCAAGTCGGTGACATTCATCAAAACAAAATCTGCCATCAGGTGCTGTTTTACCACCCATTTAAATATTATGAGAATTGTTGGGAAATTGCCATAGTTCAGTGAAGTGGGAAAGAAGGGTGCATTTTTTTTTGGGGGGGGCCTGGTTATATATCAATATAATAAACAACTGTCACATATATTTAAAACTGCCATTTCTGAATTTTAATTATGTCATCTCCAAATAACTTCTCCTCAGAAGAAAGCTGAAGTGACAGCTTGTGGTTTGAAGAAAATGAAACATGACGTAGGCTCGTTTTCTGTTCCTCCTAGAGCAAAAAATTAATTTTCTTCTTCTTGACAAGAAAGTATTTTAATTAGAAATTATTTCTGATTGCATTCTTCCCTCCCTCTCTTCTCCACAACATGGAAAGGAATGAGGTTGATTCAGCGCGCATGTAGATATTTACTCTATCAACAAACATCGCCTCTGATATAATGTATTAAATCCGTTCTGCACAGATATTAAACTAAAGAGTTGCTAAGATAGGCAGGGAGCATTAAAAGAATGACAAGGGATTCATAATTTTTGCAATTGAACCATCCTGTCCTCTGAAAAGATGACATATTTGCAGCTAAAACTTTGTAAGATTTAGCGGCCATGAAGTGGCTTTTGGGATCAGCTTATTGTTCATGTTCAGATCCATGTTCTTCTTTCCATCCCTTTTCTGTTAACTGCAGAGATCTGTGTCCATATGCCTTTTCCTCTAAAATGATGTTTTGGTAAAAAAAAAAAATCCCTTAAATGTACTTTTTGGTATATTTTTCCCCACCCCACAATATACAATAGATTTATTGATCTGTTGACCATGAGGATGTAAAGAATCCTCACAATTTTTCTCATCCTCTGGCAGAAAGAGTGTGTCAGTACATCAAGATATCCCTTGAAGAATATCTGTGAATTTTTTTGTTTGTATCAGAACTTCATTTGCAAAAAAGAGAGATAATCATCTGCAAAAGACAGTTTTTATGCAAATATTGTTTTTAATCAGAAGAATCATGACTGTTTCACAAAGAACCTTGAAATGTGAAAAATCATTGAAAATGAGAAAGAAAGAAAGAAAGCTTCATGTATACTCAACAAGAGAAGACAAAACATTTGAAACTATTTCTTCTTGCATGAGAGAATGAAATGAGTGAAAATTTACAGCTCTCATAAATCCTAACAAAGAAATTCCAAACAAATGTTACAAGACCAATCGTTCTTTGGTTTATTGATCTTCAAACATTTGAGGCCTAATATTAATTGCAATATTTGAACATTGAGCAACATTAAGATTTTTAATGTCCAAAAGCTGGCAGATTTGCCAAGGACCATTTCAGAATAGGCTACAACTATTTGTCCATCACAGCCTTGTAAAAATTGCAATACAGCAGCAAGTGCGCTGTAGGTCTTAAGGAAATCCTGAACAAAATGAACTAAAGTTCTGGTCACAGAATATCTCTTGAAAATGTCATCATAGAGTGAAAAATATTTTCCAATACATGGGCATTAACAATTGACTTAAATGAGACCCACATTCATTACTGGGGGAACATTTAATCCAAAAACTGCAGGCAAGCAGGATCAATTGGACAGAGCTAACAAATTCTGTCAATAGCTAGCATCCTTTGCTTGATCAAAGATTTAGCATGCAAGCTGTTATGCCTGCACTATTCCACCGAACAAAGACCAAGTGCAAAAATCCTTTGTTTGAGGTTTTCCCGAAGAAGAAGTATAGAGGTCATTGAGTGTCAAGTAAACAACTTCCCTATGGAATGGTTGCTTCTAAAAACATAGTGCCTGGCCCTAAGCATGGCTTAATAGTGAGTGAAAGCCCAATTTTTTTTTAAAATATGACACTTACACAAGTGACAGTGCCCAGAAACAATGTTTCCTCTGCTATATGCATTTTTGAACTGAGAACTGCATTGCAAAATTTGAATAAGGTACAATCTGGAAAAAAAAATAACTCTAGCAAAGCTTTAGAAAGTCACCTTTTTGGACACCTTCCAGAATCCACTTGCTAGTATGACCACTAGGTTCTGACCCGTGATCATGTCTGCTGGGAGATTTTGGACATTGCTCCAAAGAATTAAAGTTTTCAAGGACTGTACAGGAAGTAAGGTACCAAAATCTGATATTTCAGAATCCTATTTCATGCTGTGAGTCAGTGTGGCATAATGGTTTGAGTGCTGGAATATGACTCTAGAGACTAGGGTTCGATTCACAGCTCAGCTATGGAAACCCACTGGGTGACCTTGAGTGAATCACACTCTCTCAGCCTCAGGGAAAGGCAACGACAAACCTCCTCTGAAAAAATCTTGCCAATAAAACCCTATGATAGGTTTGCCTTAGAGTTGCCATAAGTCAGAAACTACTTGAAGGCACACAATAACAGATTTCAGTTTCAACCAGTATTCTTCACAGAGAACAATATTTTCTTGCAACAATGTTGTTTTCTATTAAGGAAACTTGTTTTCTGTGTAGGAACCTTATTCTCTACACAGAAAATGCCATTTTCTCTGTAAAAAAAAGAGGTAAATGTCTTTCACATATCATATGTCTTAAACTGTAAGAATTATTGCCTATTTAAGGTTCTCCGCATCAGCATTATGTAAAACTTGGAAAACCAATTTTTTCATATTTTTTAAAAAATATTTTCAAATATTCTTTCCATCCCTGTGGTGTACTGGTGGATGGTACCAGACATCTGGTGCAGTGGTTTGAATGTTGGACTAGGACCCTGGGAGACCAGAGTGTAAATCCCTTCTCAGCCATTGAAATTCATTGAGTGACCTTGGTCAAGTCACTCTCTCTCTGCCTTAGTGGAAGGCAATGGAAAACGTGCTCTGAAGAAATCTGGCTAAGGAAACATTATAAGACAGTTCACTTTAGGATTGCCATAATGAGAAACAACCTGAAATTACAGGACAACAACAGTAGAGACAACAACAACAGACTCAGGTCCTTCTTCTCCCTGGAGTTGGGGAAGTAGCTCATACATGCTTTTACAAAAAGACATAGTAGCTGCCTCTGTTATACCATATTTCAGCTTTTCACCACCCTCAGAGGTTTCTTATGGTGTATTCCTTCCCTCTTGATCTGAGCTTTATCCTCAGGGGTGACCTTCAAATTTAAGAATCATTTTCTTTCATCCCTCTCTGTTTCTCATCCATGCAAAGGAAGAAGCTGTTAGGAAATCTGCTTCTCATATTTCTGAACTCTTTGGATTAATGCATGTATCTAATTGTGTACCGAGGCTTTCATATATATATATATATAATTTCATTTTCTTCTCTCTCTCTCTCTCTCTCTCTCTCTCTCTTTCTCTTTTGAGTGAAAGAGCAACATCCTTTTAATTTAAAATGATGGTACATGGGGAGTTGTGAATGATTGTCTTAAGGAGTGGTTGTCAGAAACTCTATAAGCACCTTGGTGCCAAAAGGGCAATTACATTGGAGTAGAGAGCTGCAGATTCAATTAAACCATCCCTTCAGCAAGGCAGCTACAAGGGAGTGGTGAGATGGTAGTGAGAGAGAACAGGTACAGTTTAATTTAGAAGAAGGGACATAATTGTTTAAAAAGAAAACACACATTTAAAGCTTTCTGAATCAACAAGATTCCCTTTCTCCCAATCTGCCTCTCTAGGGCAACTGCCCTCTAGCCAAAAGTGACAATTATAGTTGATGATTCAGATGTTCCAACACTTTAAGATGGTGGCTGGGATCTTGGTCTAGTACTACTTATAAGAATGTTCTCTTATAGACATTTTTGTTCAACACAGAATGTCTGCATTAGGTTCAAGGTTACAGAAGCAGACGCATGGAGTTGTTGCCCCCAAAAGTAATTTTTTCAACTGCTAATTCCTTGTATAGTATAGTGAGAGAAAAAGGGAAGAACAGAAGTCCCCATAGTTGGAATGGGTTGTGAAATTGGATGAGTGAAAGTCATGGGCTGCATCAGTTTGATAAGGTTATTTTTTAATGATCATGATAACTGGGAATTTGGGGAGGTGATGCACCTCCCAAAAGTAAGTTTTCCAGCCCTGACATCAGGGATGGTGGCCTTATATCTAAAGGTAAAAGTATTCCCTGTTGACAAGGTTGTCAAGTCGTGTCCATCTGTAGGGGGTGGTGCTCATCTTCATTACTAAGCCAAAGAGCCAGCATTGTCAGCATGACTGCACAGAATGCTGTTTACCTTCCCAGTAAGAAGTGGTACCTATTTATCTGCATGTGTTTGCATGCTTTCAAACTGCTAGATTGGCAGAAGCTGGGACTAGTGACAGGAGCTTACCCCATCATGTAGCACCTGAGCCTTGAACTGCCAACCTGCCGATCCTGCAATCAACAGAGTCAGCACCTTAACCACTTGAGCCACTGCATCTCTTATATCTACCCTCTGTATATTCAATAAAAGGAACTTACACATGACAACATGATAAAAACCATGCTAAATATGGAGGTGACTCCTCCACCAGTCCAACATCTTATTTCCTATGAAGCCCCTCTTAAAATGTCTACCAGAAGAACCTGGCTGGCATCAGCTCTCATCTGTGTCACTCCCCAACACTTAGGATTCTAAACCATGTTAGCTAATAGTCATCACCCCATTTGGGACAATAACCTATTGGTCTTTGTGTCTTACTGCATATAAACATTGACTTGAAACCATTGCAACACTTGTACACATCATGAAGGTAACTCTTCTTCCTTGCAACCCAAGGAACTACTTAAAAACTGAAACTTTTTCAGTCCTCTGGAATAGGTTTTCCGCAGTGGAAAGAGGAAATTGTATCCCCATATGCTCTTGCATAAGCTGACATAAAGTGTTGAATTTATCCCTTAATGCCCAGTCTTTCTTCTGTAACACAGAAGAAGAATAAATTTATACTCTATGCACAGGTATGTTGTAAGCATTAACTGATTGCCCAGTCACACTGAAATGCCCATGTGTCCCCATATCCATACATTGGGGGCCAGGCCCACAGTTCCAATCCTAAGTCCCCTTTCTTGAATTAATTTATAGTTTCTTTGAACATCGGCTTATAGCAACATGATATGTAAGCTGCAAAAATGTTTATATGTGTGTCCTACCACAGCCTACTGATTTATGAAGCTAGACAAAAATCAGATTTGAGTTGAGTGAGAATGATTAACTTTTACTGAACTGGTTTTGAAAAATATAGGGTTTATTTTTCCCATCCCGAAAATAATAAGGGTTTGAGTGTGTTTGTGTGTGTGTGTTGTTTTTGACCTTAAGGCAGAGAAAGAAAGCCAACACTAATTTAGGTAGGTGTGTGTGTGTGTGTGTGTGTGTGTGTGTGTTTGTGTATGAATTAAATGGAAGCTTTTTTTTTTTTTTTCAAGACAAGAAAGCTTAGTTGGTTCCATTTTCACAGCAGTGCTGCCTATCTCTTTTGGAAATTCTTTCTACAGGACAGATAAATTATATTTTTGGATATTATACCAAGGCTGATAAATGTAATGGATCTGATATTTATTGTAAATATTGGTATGAAAAGTGGTGATGGGGGGTGCCTTTTAAATACTCAAGCCATCTCACTATCAAATGCCTCCCAAAAGAACAGACACTAACTCAAAAGGAATCATGCGGTCCATAATAAAAAGAATATTAAAGTATTTTTATATCCTTTTTATTAACAAGGTGATGCTGATGTTCTCTTACCCCCCATCAAGTCACAGCACTTTCCATATCAAGAAAGCCAGGCAAAATATATTGAATCACTTTACATGTAAATACAAATGCTATTCAAATATTGACAAATTCTAGGATCTGATAGCTGCTTTGACATGAACAAGGAAAAATAACCAGCTTTTTGAAGGTAAATAAGCAAAGAGTTTAGGACATACACTGTAGGACACTGAAGGATGGAATGAGGAAAATAAGAATATCAGTATGAGTAGCAAGGCTGAAAATGCACTTTTTTTCACCTAGTTCATCATTAAATGGTGGAATTCACTGCCACAAAATATGGTGGTGGCTCGCAACTAAACTGCCTAAATGGTTGGATGGTAGGCCTGTATAGCAATGAGTTACTGAGAAAAGCTATATCTATTGGATGAGTGGATTTACACTCATCCCTCCACATTTGTGGCTTTGACTTTTGTGGATTTGATTATTCACAGATTTAATTAATATGCTTTCTCTAGGAATATCTAGGTCCTCCAGAGCAACTCTATGGTCAACTTTAACCAAAAGTTGCACTGAAGGACTTAGAGATTCCTAGAGAAAACCCTTCACTAGACATATGTAGATCGTCCAATGTAATTCTGTTTTCAGGTATGGCAGATGTTAACCACAGAGTTGCACTGGAGGACCTAGAGATTCCCAGAGAGGTGTTCTCTCAGGTAAAAACATAGTTGTTGTTTTTTTTATTATTTGCAGTTTTTCCACATTCACAGTGGTCCTGTACCCCTAAGCCCATCGAATGTGGAGGGACAAGTCTGTCTATCTATCTATCTATCTATCTATCTATTTGGAAATATTTATACTCCTCCCTTCTGCTACAAGGTCTGTCAGGGCAGCTTACAAATCAATAATTCAATAGTTCCCTGACCCTCAGGCTTACAATCTAAATAAGACATGACTTTCAGGGAAAAGGAGATGGCAGTGAGGGAAGAGATTAAGTCCAGCAGATACTGGCTGCTCTTCTCTCCTTCAGAGGCACAGAAATGGCGGAGGAATCATGATGGGAGAGCCTCTTAGAAGTTGCTGAGACAAAGCATGATGAATCCATGCCTGGCTGCTCTTCTCTCCCTCAGAGTATTGAGTATTGCTGAGAGCTACATGTTGGAAAAGCATCAAAAGGCTATGTAATGGTACTTGGCCTGTCCTTTATCTGTAGACAGAAAGGCTTACCTAGACTTTTGCCATCACATTTCCCCAGAAGACTGAGGAAATTCTAGTCTGATTGTTAGATGTATGGCATCCACAGGTCATTTTCCAAATACCTTTAAAGAAGAGTAGAACTACAACTAAGAATATGGGAATTACTACGGGCAAAGTAAGAGCTTACACAAAGTGTTTATTTCAACTGCAACAAAAAAAAGGCACAATTGAATCAAGTTTTATTGTGAAACAATCCCAGCTGTTTAGTTCTGCAAACCCAGATGTTCAGATAATGCAGCATCATTTTAAGACCAATGCTGTCCTAGCAAACCTTTATCTGAAAAGCTCTTCTGCATTATTTTGATTCATTTGGGATTTTTAAAAAATCTTTGAAAAAAAATGTGTTCGCTTATCTCCTTCAGAGAAAACGAATGCAAATAGCAAAACAAATACATGGCCAAAACAAAGAAGAATTGGGGCGGGGGAAGAGAGAAGAAAAGGGGAAGCAAAGAAAGTACTGGCGATGTTAGTTTTCTATTTTGTGAGTCGTGCAACTTTTCTGCTTCACGGTAGAAAATTGCTTTACAAATTGCTCCAGGCAGTAAGCTCAAGAAACATGTTTCCCAATTTGTTCCCTAGACTAATACTTCTCCCCCCTCCACTACCACATCTGTTCATTTTAAAGGGGCCTTAACAAGTAGTTTAACCATAACAATTTTTCCCCTTCACTTAGAAGTTCCTTGGGAAAGAACTGAAATGAAAAGGTGTCCTGTGCATCTTATTAAGAAGGAAGGAAGGAAAGAGGGAAGGAAGGAAGGAAGGAAGGAAGGAAGGAAGGAAGGAAGGAAGGAAGGAAGGAAGGAAGGAAGGAAGGAAGGAAGGAAGACATGCTACAAACACACACAACTTCAGAAAGTCTCTCTGCAGAGGCATGTCAGATATCCTCTCTATCCCAAGACTCCTTAAATAAAATAACATGAATGCAGAATGGGGTTTCAGATTTAAGATTTAAGATGGCTGTTTGGCTTGTGAAGTTACCTTGGAGTGCTGTCTAGCTCTAGTCCCAAGGCTGACCTTTTTGATGATGCCCTTTCTGAGGATGCAAAAGCAGGCCTTTTAGTGTTGCTAGAAAATGGTCCAGGGGAACTCTCTGATTGCTGCCGTGTAGAAAAGTGCATCCTATGGTTTGCTTGGAAAGCAGACAGCTCCTTTGTTTATTGGGTGGAAGTAACTAAATTTTGGAAGCCTGGAGACTCTAGCGTAGAGCTTGGCATCACTGACCAGGATGCTACATTGCTCTGCCAGGGGTAACTGCATATCCTCTCTTCCCAAGCTCTTTACTTACCCCTGAGATGCCAGGGTAATGTCCCATGATGATTTAGTGGCTGGACAAAGGTGAAAGCCACCAGGCAGAGGCTGGGCGTTGTTAGCAGCTAGCCACAGAAAAACGACACCATACTTCTGGATCTCTGGAGGACACCCAAAACATCCAGGATGATAAATGTTTATTTCTGTGGCTGGATGCTGAAGAAGAGCCAGATACTACCAGGATGCCCCTTATCTTCACCTCACCACTAAATGGCTGTGGAAATGGGCACCCTGGCACTGAAATGAAAAAAAAAACACAAAAGGAGTGTGGGGAACATTGTAGATAGACATATTTAATAGGTTTGTCAGCAAAGACCATCAAATAATATACACAGGCAGAATCTGACATATGTCACCAAAAAGATTCTGGACATTTTTGGAATATCAGTCCCAGCATCCACCAGTGAGCACAGACACTACAAGTAAGTAACTTTTCCCCTCTGGGTTCTGGTGTAGTGGTTTGCATATTGGACTAGCAGTGAAAAGTATAGACTCTTGATTCCAGCCAAGCAAGACTTCTTTCTGCCACTTGCCCTGTATTTGCCCTGACAGACAAGATGGTGGCAGCCTGTTTTGGAGGTCCCAGTTGCATTTCATGTCCATGCACTCACAGCTACTAAGTTTTACCTCTGTTAGTGCATAATGGGATGGAAGAGTTCTGGGTTTTGTAAGACCTGGCTTCAGTTTTGGTATAGCTGCAGCTACACTGCAGAGAGAAGAAACTCATCCGTCATCTATATGACAACGTGTTTAGAAGAGATCTCAGCATTTTTTTTCAAGCGAGAAGTCTTCAGATTAATTTATAGAATGAGAGAGTCAGCCCATTTTTAATAGATTCCTCTTAAATCACAGTAAAACCCATTTACAGTACATCAGCCCTTTGATCTGCCGAGTGATAGGCTATTGTGAGTTGACAGGGACGTTCCTTCTCAGGAGGTCTCAGACGGAGGAATTCACACTATCATTGCTGGCTTCTGCTTATGCATACTCTAAAATATGGATATATTGGATACATTTGCAAGATTGCTGAATCTGACAAGCATCATTCACTGTAAGTCATGCTCAATATGAGAGCTGCAAGACTTCTCCCTGCTATCTTTATGAATTATTTCCTACCTGCCCTGGGAGCCTGGGGCAGGCAAAGCCCAAGGTATTTTGCAGGCAGAGGCAAAGGACAAGATGTCCCATGTCCATACTTGTAAGACAACAGCTGCTAGGACAACCCAGCCAGCATGGCCACAGTAGATACCTATGGGAAATCCACAGTTCATATACAATGATCAGTGATGGAACTGAATATGGTTGTTCTTTTCACCCTTTCTTTGCTTGTTCCCCTTCTTCTAAAGCCTTTCTTGGATGGAATATGAAATCCCAGGCTTCTTAATTACTATCTGATAAAGCAGAGGTGGAGAACCTCCTTTCAGGCTGATGCCAAAATTCAATTTCAGAAGAGCTTTTAGGGCCTGGATCCCTGTTGTGTGGTGTGGCTAAAGGCAAAAATGGTGGGGCCAAAAATTCCAGTATATTTTTACTCAAAGTTCTTTGTGTAATAACGAAGGCATTTAACAGTTTTTCTAACTTTTGGGAGGGAGGTGGCATGGAAAACCACCAAATGATAATGTCATAGGAAAGGTAGCAAACTTGAGTCAGAGGAGGCAGTCACAAGAAAGCCATGCCAGTCCACATGTAGTTAAAAACTGAGGTTAGGTATAGTAGCAAGGTCTCGAGCATTCTGAAATCTAGCACAGAAAGCAAACACTCATGATGAACAAAGCTGTAGAAGGGAAAAGACAACAAGTAACTCTCAAAGCCATTCCAGCCTTTCATGAATTCAGAAGCACACAAGAATATACAAAACCATAAACCATTTCTTGAATGGTTGCATGCAACAAGAACTCCCCAAGGGTGTTGAAAGGTTCATAGGTGCTTGACCTTCTTATTTAAGCCTTTCCTAGTAGTGTTGGCTCTTTTACCGCTCCTGTTTTTCTTGATGTGCTTCAAATGTTCAGGCTTCTTCTTGCCACCCATCTGCTGTGGCTGAGGTGGGTTCCCATTTTGCCCAAAGTCTTCTTCAGCTGCATTTGTCTATAGCTGTCCAGGTTTAGTGGTGGTGGCGGTGGGACTTCATCTGGAGCCAGAAGTCCATCAGGGTTGGTTCCTATGACTTGGATTCTTCAGAGTGAGTCATGATGAAGGGACAGATTGAAACTTCAGTAAGGCCAGATTCAATCCCAGGGCCCAACGTTCATTGTTGCTATTGTGTGCCCTCAAGTTGTTTCTGATTTAGGGGGACCCTGAGGTAATTTATCATGTAGTTTCACCTTCATCTGAGGCTGAGAGAGTATGACTTGCCTAAGGTCCCATGGATTTCCATGGCCATGCAGGGATTCAAACACTGGTCTCCAAAGCCATTGTCCAACACTTAAACCACCACAAATCACTGACTGTTTGCATTCCTTACCTGTGCTATAAATCACTTATGCACTTTGCTATTCAAATAAGAGGAAGTGGAGGGAAGATTATTTATGATGATTTTCAAGGAACAGTAACTTCTGAAGATGTAAAACTTTCAGGGGTAACATTCAGGACATTTAGCAAATTCAAACAAAAATCCATCAAACAGTGATACCTTTATTAGCCAGCCAAAATGCACAATATACTTGTTGCAAGCTTGCAAAGCTCCATGGCTTCTTCATCAGGCAAGAAAAAAACAATTGGAGATGTTAGTCAGATGCCTAAATCAATTTTTAGTTAAGATGGTATATGATGGTGAAGATATCCTTTGTAGTCTGTCTCCTTCATCTTCTGGCCATGCAGCTATAGGGAGATTTTCCAAGTCCAGGAAATTTAAAATCCATTTGCATGTCAACAGAGATCCCTCTTTTGCAATCCAAGTCGTCTTTGTTCCAGTGAAGCCACAGGCCTCTTTGTGGCAGAGAACTGAAGACCTAGTTTTCTATTTTAAAAAACATCTCTAATGGGTTGGAAGATGATTTCTTATTTGTTTTGACATCAGATGTCAAATTTGGAAAGAGAAAGTCCTGAATTTCTAAATAATCCCATGCCACTCAACATGCCTCTTCTGCAAGTATCTTTAGCAGACACCAGCTGTGTTAGACTGTCTGGCAAATTATTCTCCATTGTCGAGGGAAGAAAAGGTCATATATCAGTGGTTCTGATAATGAGTTTGATAACATGAGAGCAGGATATGCATTTGCTACAGATAGAGTGTAGGAGCATCAGAATGAGTGAGAAATGCCATCACCACCTGCAGATAAATGGGGAAACTGTGATGGAGGACTCACTTGATTCACAAAACTCTGTCAATATAATCTTCCCTGGGCACTAAGCAAACTCTCTCACTATATTAGGTGTTGTGGTAATTGTGTTTCCTTTGCTTTCTGTTATGCTCTCTGCTTGACATTGTTTTTGATTTTCATTATTTTAACCTGGCTTTCTTTTCCATTACTGGGTTGTTTTTCTTTTGGAAGAAGTGTTGTCCCTGAGATCATTTTGCTTGATAGGCATTAAACAATAAAACCTCTTAAAGCTAGCTCACATCTCACCCTTTGGCTCACAGATCACAGTGGCTGACATACCCTCCAGCATTTCACAGATGAAAACTCGAACACCTGGAACCAAGCAACATCAGAATGTGGTCAGGAAGGCAAAAGTTATTAATGAGGAAGAACTCGCAAGCTAGGACAGGTAGCAGTGGTTTACTTTTTCCTGAGATTACTGGGAATAGCAAGATTCTGCCCTATTTCTCCTTGCTGAATTAATCAAGTGCAAACTGTTGTTGTTGGTTTTTTTTTTCCATTTTGAAATCCACTTGCAGCAATTGGAATCAGCTGAGAACAAAGAGGAGGGGAGAGAAACTGGGACATTTTAAAAGCAACTGAAAAAGTGTGACAGCAGAGGATTGAAACTGTCCATGTTGGAAGATAAGCAAACACGATGATTTTGATGCATGTGTTTGTACAATTTCTGAAGAGGGTGCCTTTAAAAGTTACTTTTAGAGAAGCTAGAGCTGAAGGATTTGGAGAGTTGTATTTGGAACAGTAACTTTTCCAAGCTCCAGTCAGATACTGAGTTGGTAAACACAGTCAAAATACACCTATCCACACAGGTTGCCAGGTAAAAGAAGAGACGGGGCTTCTGTATCTTTAATGGTTGTAGAAAAGAGGGAAAGTCACCTGAAGAGCCCTGTCATACAAGTGGCACCTGCTGATATTCCTCTCCTACACAGCCATTAAAGGTACCCTGTCCTTTATTTCACCTGGCAACACTAACACCCAAACAACCACACAGCTACTTTTAGCTGTACAATTCAGAGACATTTGCAAAGGTCTGCCTTCAGCCAGCAGCACTTCCAGTAATGATGGTGACTGAAGAAACTTAATTTGAAGACCTAGAATCAATCTATCCACTTGTGATTCAATTCCAAGTTGTCTTCTGGCTGTCCTTTTCTAACTTTCTCTCCATGCATAGCACAGGGGAGAAGGGCAAGTACTCCTTACCTCCATGAAGAATACAGCCTATGTGTTTCTACCTCCAGTTTCAGGGTCCCAAAGTGCCTTGCCATTTCATATGTGCAGATGCTCTTTTCCACCTTCCAAATGAATATGTGTAATGGCTGGGGGAAGCACACCATCTGCTCCTTTCCAAAGAATGTGTTAAAATGCTTAGCATGAGGAGTGTTTCCTCCCCAGCACCATTAATAAAAAAAAGAAAGAAGAAAAAGATCAGGTTTTCAGCTGGCTGGAATTCCCTTATGGTCTGTGAACAGCTGATACCTATGGAAGTTGATTTTGGAATCATTTTTGGACTGCACTGCCTTGCTGTGCAGGTTGGGCTTCCCATTTGTCACGGCTTCTTGTATACAATACTTACCTGCATATAAAAAATTAGAATGTCAGGAAATGAACAACAAGAAAATATTTCTGTATCATTTACTATATTTTTACATGCAAAGGAGTGTACATGGAGACTTTGTCCTTCATAGATTACAACAGACCTCTGTTTTTTGTAACCCGGGGAAGTTACTAGAAAGCCAATGGATTCCAGCCCCAAACCCTGTCTTGGGAAAACCACATATTTCATTAAAAGTCAAAGGACTGAGCAGAATTCCCTGTTAAAAGCATGTGTTTTTATATTGTGGCACCTATAAAAATTGAAGGAAGCCAAGAATTGTTAGGGGAGCTGACAGGTAAGGTGCAGAAGGTAAGACATCAGGTGGCCACTGATGCTCCTCTGCACCTCCTCTAACAGCTCTTGGATGCCTAAAAAGAGAGGTTGAGATTGTGCCATGGCCCTTTAAGTGGCTCAGTTTGGGAGCCATTGTGGAAGTAGCTAGGACACCATATTGGCTCAGGAAAATGGCAGAGAGGGTGGTATGCTGGCTGGAAGACCAGTGGGGGAAGCCAATGATGAAAGAAGGTAGATAAAAATGGGAAAGAGAGTGTGTTTGTGCATCTTTGTATGAAGAAGGGTTGGGGAGGGATTTTAGAGTCTTTCTCTACAGCAGTGGTTCCCAACTTGGTCCTCCATTTGTTTTGGACTCCAGATCCCAGAAGCTCCAGCCAACTTGGCCAACAGTTAGGAATTATTGGCTCTGAAGTCCAAAGTATCTGGAGGACCAGAAGGTAGGAACCACTGCTATACAGTATCGATATTCCACTGAAATAAACAATGGAACCATGTACTCAGAAGTACAATGTGTTGAATGGGACTAATTCCTAAGTAAATGTGTACTTGGGCACGTATGTCCTGATCATCATCTGTGAAATGCTGGAGGACATAAGCCTTAAAATCTTTCCTCCCATCTCCATATTCTATGCCATTGATCAGAAACGCTGCCAGCAAGTAATCTCTTGTGTGTGTTTTGCCAAATGTATATCTTAGTTCCAATCTGTTATGCTTTGCACTCATTCCCATTAGTAGGGTCCTCATTGGGTGACCAAGAACAAGGGTCAGTCAGAGTATGGCCCCAGGCTTCAATTGGCCCACAAGGACCCACAGACCACCCAAATCCTCTGCCCATCATCAGACTAAATACCTGTTTAAGGGATATGAAGAACAATTTCATTATATATTTGTCTCCTAGACATTTGTCCTCTGTTTGATGTCTGAGACGGGCTTTTTTAAAAACCTGGAAGTAAAGCAAGAGTCAACTTGCAACTTGCCTTTTCATTTTAAAAAAGATATTTCCTTTGCTTAAAACAACATTTGGAGCATGATAAAATAAATATACATTTTAAAGGTCATCTTGCCAGATGGAAAATTGGAGAGGGCTCCTGTGCCTTTAATGGTTGTATAGAAGAGGGAATTTCAGCTGAAAGCCTTTGACTTCACATTCAGCAGTTATTGCTTGTTACCTGGTTGTGTGACACGCAATGCCTGCTGAATTCCCTTTTCTACACAACCCTTATGTTTCTCTAAATACCTTGAAGTACCATATCCTATCTGATCTTGGAAGCTAAACAGGGTCAGCCCTAGCTAGTACATGGATGGGAGATTGCCAATGAATTGCCAATGAATACCAGTTGCTGTAACCTTGTTTTTAGTGAATGGAACTGGAAAAACCAACTCTGAGGAGCCCAACTTGAAGATACACACACACACACACAATCAATCATTAAAGGCACAGGAGCTATTTCCAGTTTGGCAACACCAGTACTGTAACAGGACAATAGGGTCCCCTGACCAGTGTCATTTTTTTTTTTTTTTTTTTTTGCCCCTGACCTAGAAAGTCCTTCTCATTCAGCTACAAAAGGCAGAGTTCAGAATTAGAAAGTACAAAACACATAGTAAAGATACTGAGTTCTTGTTGTGTTCTTTTAAAAAAGAGTAATCCCAGCTATTACCGGTATGTATTTCTGCAATCATTGTTCTTACATTTTACATGATTGGGTGGCCATGTGTTTACAGCCAGATTAAAAATGTCTGCAGTTTTTGACAATCTGGGAGGCACAACCCTCCTCTTCATTTTATTTCTTTAAAGGGTTTGATGGACTTTTAATCTGGAATAGTCTGTCAGGCTTAGAGATTCTCCAGGGACTTCTCCAACTTATTCTTTATCTCTCTCTTCCTCCCACTGTTCTGTCTTCTCATCTAGATCTTGACCTCCTCTTTGCCCTCTCCCTGTGACTCCATCATCAAGGATCATAATTCCATTTATCCTGTCCCATCCAGGGCTCCCACCCTTCCTGCCCTCCTTGCTTTGAACCCCTGTGTCATTTTCCATCCTTGCACTGCTCTTTAACCTTCCTTTGAATGTAGCCAAGCAGTTCAACCATCCTCCCCATGTTTCATTTCATTTCATTTCTTTGCTTGTAATGGACTTTGGTGTACCTGTTAAAATATGTATGGCATTCGCTCAACTCAAAGTGTCAAACCCAGTTAATTGACACAGAGATTTCAAAGTAGTTGGGTGAGTGTGCGTGCTCTCAGAATAGATTCAGCTTCATTGCCTGCTCTTTGGTAACATGGATTTGCCTCAATGTTTCCATTGATGCTCTACAAATGAATAGCTTTTTCTTACCAGTCTTTCCCATCCACCCCCCCCCCCCCCCCCCGTCATCAAACTTGACTAAAGCAAATTGCTATTGGTCTTAGTCGACACCAATTAAAAGAACACCAGTTACATTTTCAGAACAAATCTAAGTATGTATGTATTTACTCAGCTCTGCACATTTTGCCGGTACATCAGTGTGCTTCTTGATGTTTAATTTCCCTCTTCAAAGAGGGCTACAGATGTTTAATGGCTCACTTAGCATGTAGGGATTTCTTTATATTTTCAGCCTTCTTCCTTTGCATGTCAAAACTTCTGACTGTTTGTTCTCTCTCACTTGACACTATTCCGTATAAACCAATGATAATAATTACAGCACAGTCATTCACAGGGACATTTATGCACTTGTCTGGTTGGCTTATAAACTGCAAGCCTATCATAAATGTTGGCCCTCTTTAGACATTCCTTCATCAACCGGGTTGTCACTGTGGTGTGTGGAGAAGAAAAGCATTTCGTTGTTCATATCTGAAGACACCTTTATCTTGGTTTTATCTGTGTTTTCCATCAATGGAAGGCCTAGCTTCTTTTCTTTTGACTATAACTTTGATCACAAACATAAGGCCAATTCATATAGGATCCTGTAGATTTTCTGCCAGATGGAAGTATGGTCCATATCTTTTCTCCCTTTCCTGAAAACCCATCTTTTTAATACTGCCTCTCACAAGCCAGATAGTAACTACTGGAGAGTGGGGATGGCTGAGAAGAGTCACGCTATTTGTCTATAGCCAAATAGATAACTGCAACTTCATCTTTCAGGATGGATGCCTGAATTATTGTGCATCTGGCCATAGGCTTGTAGCTGTAGGCTGGCCTCACCACTAACCACTACATGATTATGTTGTAGGGGCAGGCAGCATCAAAAAGATGGACTTTTGGGAGGTGTCACTATGAGAGGGAGGTTGTTGTTACCATGTGCCTTCAAGTCATTTCCAACTTATGGTGACCCTAAGGTAAACCTATTACTGGGTTTTCTTGGCAAAATTTGTTCAGAGGAGGTTTGCCATTTCCTTCACCTGTGGCTGAGAGAGTGTGACTTACCCAAGATCACCCAGTAGGTTTCCATGGCTGAACAATGATTTGGACCCTGGTCTCCAGAATCATAGTCCTACACTCAAACCACACTGGCTCTCACACAAGGGAAGTAGAGGATTACAACCTCCACAATGATGCACAAAGAAAAACCATACGCAGGCATACATTAGATTTATGATGCTGGAGGAACATTCTGCAGATACAATTGACTGCCAAAAAAGCAAGTAAATGGATTATTAGAACAAATCAAGCCTGAACTTTCACTAAAAGCCAAGATAACTAAACTGAGACTGTTGATGGGACTCATTGGAAGGACTCATGAGACAACAGGACTCATTAGAGAAGATAATAATACTTGCTAAGGTGGAGATCAATAAGAAACAAGGAAGACCACATTACAGGTGGATAGATTCAGTCAAGGAAGCCATGGCTCTAAATTTTCAAGATCTAAGCAGGGCTGCTGATAGCAGAGTATGTTAGGAATCTTTTATTCATAGGCTTGCCATAAGTCAAAGCTGACTTGTCAACAGTTAAGCACTAGAACATGTCATCAACAGGATGGCAACCTCTGTGTATATTAATGGCTGGTCAAAACAAACAGAAGCAAACTTACCAGAAAAAAGTTTTGTCACCCACAAATCCATCAGTGCAATGGGGTTTCTCTTTGGAAATAATGTCCCTGGTCCCATGGACCCACAAAAGAAAAGCAAAACTATGCATTCAAAAATATGTAGAGATTCTGGACTAATGAAAACTTGATGACCTGTTTCAGAAATCCAATTGGAAGCAACTACAGCTGAATGACATTTGGCAGCTTCCGACACACAGGGGAACAGCAGCAACCACTACTATTATGATTTTTTATTAAAGTGAGAAAAATGCAATAAATATTAAACGGAACCATATTTCACTCTCATGCAAAAGCCCCTGGATTTCAGTTGCTTACTTTAACAGTTCATTATGTTCTTGTTAAATATAATGAGTTTTTCTTTGACTATCGTGAACATTTGGCTTTCAGGCAAGCCTGTATCTATACATTTCTTCCTCCCTACACACACATTATTTAATGCACAACTTCTTTGGGAAATAGAAAGTGAAACACTGAATACGTGCCTGTGTGCTTCAAATATTTATTTGTCCTCCCTGCTGCTGTTAACTTTAAACATTTGGAATCTCCCCCCCCCCCCTTCACTAGATCCCCAATTTGCTTTTTTTTTCTCCTTATCCCACGAGATGCCCCATGAAAGAATTTTGCCTCTGGGTATCAATATCTCTATGCAACACAGCTGTTAGACTTGGGAGCGTGATAGATTTGGCTTTTATGAATGTAATGAAATGGAATTTTTAAATGCAGTATATATATATATAAAAAAAAACCCCAGACATAAGCTGGCACATCAAAGGGAATAGTGTATTTCTGCTTTCGTTCCTTCAGGAGCACGCTGTGCTTGATGCCACTTTCTAGAAGCAGGAGGCAGGCGAGCGATGCTGACTCTGATTCTCCAAACTCCAAATGAGGCCAAGCCTCATGTTCACAAATCAGAACAGACTGAACTGCATATTAATCAAGATCCATTTAAGCTCAGAGGATGGTAGGAGAGGGATGTGGGGGTTGTCTAGTGCTTGATGTGTCTTGCATAAGAGGGCATTGTCATAACTGGTTTGTGTTGAACACTAGAAAACATCTTGTGCTGGAATGACCTGCAAATAAAATAGATAATGTGATAATGAACTGAGGTTCCTCATCTTCCAGGCCTCCTACAGATGGGTTCCAGATCTCCTCATGGGGAATGGAAACTGGAAGTGGTGTGTCATGTAAGGGAGTGGGATGAAAACTGTCTTCAAATGAAGAACCTCACCCACTGCAATATTAGGGATGGGTAGAGGATTCAGAAAATGGCCAATAAATGTTGTTGGTTTTTTTCCTTGAGTACTCAGAAACCCTGGCAGAAAAAATCCTGGACTGACAAAAATCTTCACAGTTCCACATTTATTCTATGCAACATTGCACATAGCTATTTTGCACAGAAAACAGCACTTCTGCCCAGAAAGCAGCATTTTCTGCCAAGATTAAAAATATATATATATATTTGTGCAGAAATGTTATTTTTTTGTGGTGAAGATGTTTTCGACAATATATATATATATATATATATATATATATATATATATATATATATACCCTGTGCAGATTTTGTGCAGAATAGATCCCAAGGTTCCTACAATCTTCAGAGCTTTCAAAGACATTTTTTGTAGTGAGAAAAAAAATGCTAAAATTATTTGTTGCTTCCTCTGAGTTGAAAATTAGTGCATGTGCAAGTCAAGATCCTAGGTCCAAGAGTAAGTACAATGTGGCCTCTGTAACTGTGGGGGTTATATTTAAACATGCATACACATACAAGTAGATACCTAAAACCATAGATAACAGAGAACCCTATTGTTTTCATTGAGATGAATTACTTTCAACCCAAGCATGCCATAGAATCACATTGGGCAACCTAAAATGCCTAAAGGATGAACTTTTCTAGGCATTTCTAGGTCCTCCAGCACAATTCTATAGTATGTTGGGCCAGAGGTTGTCCCTAGAATTACACTGAAGGACCTAGCAATGCCTAGAGAGAACATTTTTTTTCCAGTTGTGAGTATGTGAAACTGTGGACCCTGAATTTGCAGATATGGGGATTTTATTGTATATTTCCTGCACTCTAAACTCATCTACCTGGTGCTGAGACATCTTTGTCCAATGGCTATTTAGTAGGTTAGGAGAAGAGGAGATGCACCCCACCAAAAGCATGGCTTACCTTCAGTAGTGGTTGATGGCTTCCACATTTGGGTTTCAATCTGAGTTTTATAGGTACGATCAAAGATGTTTAACCTTTTTGACCTGAATAAAGTTCAGCACCACAAATAGCCGCATTAACGTTCAAAGTAAAACCAATAGCAGCGTCACTGCTCCACTGGCATGGAAGTCACCAGTTGCCACTACTGTATGTTGCCATGTTCAAAGCCTCATTAATTCCTCTGACTGATGCCAATAGTCTTACTCAATTTCACTTTCTTGCCACAGTCTTTTCTCATGACATAGTAGCTTGAGCAACCTCAACAGTAAGACTTTGTTAGAGAAAAATGCCACTCTTGTAAAAAAACAGTTACAAGTCTGGAATCCTTCTTCTTTTCTTCTTCTTTTTTTGAGACTTGTCATCAAACTAAATTCTTACCCACCCACCTTCTCTGCACAGCAAAGTGGAAACTCTGTGTGATTTGAAATGAAGATTAAAGATGATGATTAGAGGCAGCACAAAGAACTGATGTCTCAAAGCACTGAAGAGCAACAATGCTTTATTCCCCTTTCCTTCTCCTTCTCCTTCCTCCTCCTTCTCCTTCTGAAGACTTTAAGGGGAATTGATAGTACACCACTGAGTGACTGGTCATCAGCAGCTAGTTCAGCCTGCTTATGTGAGATTTGCAAATATAATGGAGAGAGGGTATACAAACAGTGCTAACATTCTTGTCTGTACTTAGTCCATGACCTTCCCATTTTGATCCAGGAAATCTGAAGGGGGCCTCTGCTCTCATTGTCTCATAGAAAGATCCATACAATCAGAAACACTGTAATTTTAGGATAACTCATCACATAGAGGAATCTATTCTTATTCACTTGAACATAAATAAAAGTCCTCTTCAACACTTGAAGAACTGGAAATGTAGTAAGGAGGCACAGGAACATTGGAACACTCCTTGTTTGTGAATAGTTACCACACTTTCAACTCTTATGTGAACAATCTAGATGCCAACATAGGGTGGATAGATATCCTAACTCTAAGGACATAGAGTAGGTTCCAGGTCAATCTTCAGCATCTCCAGGAAGAGATGGGAATCATTTTCTTCAAGTAGTCTGACTTAGCAAAAGGCAGCTTCTTGTATAAGCCAAAAATGGTTTGTGGAGGTAGTCTTTAATTGGAAGTAATTGCATATTTGGAGACATTTGATCTGAAATGGGACATTGGCTGAATGTTTATACAGTGCTATAAGTGACAGCTATAGGATTCAGCTGATTCCCAGAGGATTGACTATGGTGAAATGTTTCTAGTAACTCATTATGCTCCCATGGGAGTCACTTTGGGAATCAACCTACAGACATAAGATTTATATAGTGGGATTTCTCCCACATTTGTCTTAATAAATTGGAAGCACACTTTAGCAGAAGAGATTATTGTGTTCACTATTGTTAAGCATCTACCCAAAGTGGCTTGAGAGATCTTGATGCTTGAGGGAAGTTCTACTATGGAGAATTCTCTACATCTCAATGTTGGAAACGTGTGACATAGAAGAGGGCCTTCTTCACTCTAGCACCCTTGTTGAGCAGTGCCCTCCTCTTAGAAATCCAATTGCAACCAACATTGGCCCCATTTCAGTACTAAAGTAAAATATGACTTTTCATCCATTCAGAGCATTTGGGGCTTAGAGATAGTGTAGCGTAGTAGTTTGAGTGTCGAACTATGATCCTGGAGACCAGGGTTCAATTTCCAGCTCAGCCATGAAACCCAGTGGATGACCTTGGATAAATCACATGCTCTCAGCCTTGGAGGATGGCAGTGACAATGGAAAAACCACCTCTATATATCCCTTGTCAAAGAAAAACCTATGAAATTCATGTGACATCCACAAATACTCATGGAAGCAATACACACACACACACACGAGAAGTGTGTGTGTGTGTGTGTGTATACATTCTCAATTCAGAAAGGTGGCTAAAAGGCAATGGGTATAATTTCCTACGTGCAAATGAGACCTTTTGTTTTTCATTGGTAAAAATATGTAATCTACTTTGTAATCTAATGTGAATCTTTTATTATACTTATGTTTTATTTTTTCCCCCTTCCTATTTCTATCAGCAAATGCAATTCTCTTCTTTAGCAAATATAATTGAACATCTTCTTGACAGGAATTAAAGCATGCTTTCCCAAATTAGTATTCTTTTTCATCTTCTTCAGTTTGTTCCCCACCTCCCCTTGTGCTAAACAAGATAATGCATTTGGAATATGGCCTGTGTGGCAGAGGTTTTAGAGAGAGAGTAAATTGCTGGGGATGGCATTGAAATGCTTCCTTAAAAACACATCATGTTTTCCACCTCTTTTCCAGAGATAGTGGCAACCAGTGGTACATTGCCTGCTGTGCCTATACATATTCAGAGGGCAATAATAGAGTTTTGTGACTGAAATACACAGTGGCATGCCTTCCAAATAGGAAAGAGAGACAACAGATAAGAGCATGGAATTTAAAAAGTGCACTGTGTTTTAATATCCCAAGGGCTGCTTCAGACATTACCACATAGGGAGGTAACCACATAAAGATCATTTTACAAAACGCAGAATACATGTGTGGTTTTGTTGTATGCACATGTTTCATATTGGGATGGACAACAGTTGAAGGACAGGGAATTGCATTGGCCTCTCAGGGGAACTTGAAGGCTGTCTCCTATTGTCATCACCTCCTACTAGAAATATTTTCTTTTCGCCAGAAAAAAAATATTCAAGGAAATGTTTCTCAACCAGCTGCTTGCTTTTGGAGAAAATGAAAGTGCTTCATAGGCAAACATCTCTAGATATTTGCCCATTTCTCCATGATATATATATATATATATATTTAAAAAAATGTTGCGTGCCTCTGATTTTGTCATCACAAGGATGTTCTAAATGACAGATTTAAAAATGGATATGGTTTTATGTAAAAATAAATAAAGACTTCAGAAATATCACAGCATTTTGCAAGTTGTTATGGTCAGACTTGAGTCCATGAGCTGATTCTTGATTTTGGGTCAGCAGTAATACACAAATGTACTGTGACTTCAACTCTATGATGTATTCTTCTACAACTGACTGCTTCCACCCAGTGGACACCCCCTTCTTCCTATTGATTCTGGTGTATCCTGAAACCTTGTTCTCAAGGGCTAGGAAAACTTCTGGTGAAGGGTTTTCGTCCTGCTGGAGGGTGTATAGGACAGGGATGGGAAGAAAGCTTAGATAGCCCTTACATTTGGTACTTAAATACACCATTGTATCTTAGCCCAAGATCTCAGATTCAGTTATACTTTTAGTTTTCCTGAGCAATACATAGCTTCTGGCTAAACTCCTAGGTAGATCCAGCAGAGTTCAGCTTCTTCCCTCCCCATCCCCAATGTACATAACCCATCTCTCTCTTGCTACCTTCTCCCATAGCTATTTACTATCTGGTGGCTATAAGGGATCTAGCTAAGCCCATTTAGCCAAACACATAAAGATAACCTCTGAGACTTCCAAAAGACCATTGGGAGGTCCTGGAGCATGCCTTTTTTTTTTTTTTCTGTGCATCCAGATGCAGGAACACTTACTGCCTTCCTTCTCTGCTCTCCTCCATTCACTAAATGGCTATTGGATAGAAGAAGAGATATGTGGGTTGTATAAGCGCAGGGGTCATTATGCAAAGAAGGCTGAAAATTTCTCCTTTGGCAATGACTCCTAAAGAACATATGAAATCATAATTTGTCAGTAGCCTATGAAGGTATATAGCCTACATATGTCACCATACCATCAAGATTCAAGCCTTTAAGTGATTATTTCTCCACACACATGCTTACACATGCATGTATGCATACACACACACACACGTACAATTAAGTTTTTCTCTAAAGTGTAAAATATTTTATGAAAAGTCCACACTAATGATTAAATTGCCACTCAGGTCTAGAATGCAATTTCACTCCTCAGTTTTTATAGAGATAAATGTTTTGTATCTTTCATTAATATGGCATCTATCACAAAGCCAAGGAACCCCACTTAAAATTCTGCAAACTGAGGAGAAGTATTCATGAGACACTATTTATCCCAGATTACTTGAGGGCAGAAGGAGGTGTGGGATCTCTATCTCTTCCCCTTGTTTACGCTGTTGGGGAAATCTCTCTTTGATTTCAGCAGGGGATAATCCAACACCACCACTTGCCTCATTATGTTTCTTGAAGCTCCAATCCTCATACAAAATTATATATTCTATTATTATTTTTTTCAGTGTAGTACCTTTAAGCCTCTGTAGAAAAATGCATCTTTCCATAATGATCACTTTGATGAAAAATATTCCACTTTCCTGACCAATGCTCCATTATTTTGGTACCTATAGTCAGGTGTTTGCATTCTGCTCATGTCCTCTGTGTCTACAGCAGCAGCACAGACAAATAGGTCAGTGTCCAATACCATTATGGAAGACGCACTTAGAGCCCATATGGTGTGATTTTTCTCATAAATAAATCATCTTGAGAATGGGTAACTACATAGAAGGCCCCTTTCCATGGAGAAAAGTACCAAAAAGCGGTGGGAAAAACAAACGCCCAACCCCAAAGCAATTTCTTCAGTCGGCATTATTGCTTTGTTGGAATTAGATGAAACAAATGAGACTGGTGAATTAAGATCAACAAAATTAATAAAATTAAATTGTAATTGCCACTTAGCAACCCCATGTCATGTGATTTGGTGACTAATTCGCATCCAAGATGATGTTAATTATTGCAGTGCAAAAGAGTTTCCAAAGGCAGGCAGGCGTAATTTGCAAGCCCAGCTCAGAATAGTATAGACCGAGAACCACATTCACGTCTAAGTCACTACTATACAGTGATGCCAATGTTGTTGTTATTGTTGTTGTGTGTTTTCACATCATTTCTGACTTATGGCGCCCCTAAGGTGAACCTATCATGGAGTTTTCTTGACCTGATTTGTTCAGAGGAGGTTTGTCATTGCCATCCTCTAAGACTGAGAAAGTATGACTTGCCCACGGTCACCCAGTGAGTTTCCATAGCTGAGCAGGATTCAAACCCTGGTCTCCCAGTGTTCTAGTCCAACATTTAACCATTACACCACAGTGGCCCTAGTGATGTACTTCCTGATACATAAATGTGCCTAGAGATGTTTCTTTTTTGTTGGGGTCAGAAGATTATAGATCATGACAGATCCTGGAATATATTTGGCACCTTAGATTGCATCCAGTGAACAACAAGCTCTCTCTCTCTCTTGTACTTGTGAGGCTGTGCACTCTAACTTGCTCCAAGTTTTCTCTGCTTGTGGATGTACTTTGAAATATTTAAGAACATGTGGCTATTGTTGAGCTAGAGCTGCCATCATCCCTTGCTGGCCAGACTAATGATGGATGAGAGGACCTGCAGTCCAACAACTTCTGAAGAACCACAGTTGCTCAGATTTGGCGTATTTGCCTAAATAGTCTAGAAAGTGTAATTCAGAGCCACCTGATACCTGAATGTACAGTCAGCCCTCTGCATTTGCAGCTTTGACTTTTGCAGATTGGATTATTCACAGATTTTGTTAATATGTTTTCTCTAGGAATCTCTAGGTCCACCAGTGTGAGTCTATGGTCAACCTGCACCAGACGTCATGCTGCAGGACCTAGAGATTCCTAGAAAGATGTTTTCTCAAGTTTAAAAAAAGAGTTTATTTTATTTTATTTTCAGTTCTTGTTACTTTCACTGGGGTCCTATGCCCCTAGCCCCATGGAATGAGGAGGCCCACAGTATTACTAATATGTATTTTTCTTGGCAGAATGATTTTGATTTGTGATTGCTGCATGCAATTCTAGCTTGAAGTGTTACAACACACAGGTGCATTTTCTTTGTGTGAACATGTCCATGCTTTGTCACTTAACAGTTGTGTGCCTTGATATTTATTAGCCTACAGAGAGAAACAGAAAATCCATAGAACTGGGCACACTGATGTCACTCATGCAGAATAGTGTCATATTCAAGCTTCAGACAAGAAACATTATGAACCCCAGTCAAATTTCATTTGGAGTGTGGATTCCCAACTCATTCCCCAGATTATGCAGCCTTTGACTTCTGTTTCTATAGCTTCTCATGCATACATCACTATAATGTGAGATTTATGTGAACAGTGCATGGGAAATCTTTGATTTGCAGAGCAGTCTTCCAGCTATGAAAACCACTCTCAGCAAAAAGAAGATTCTTCTAGTCTTGTTTCTCTGCATATCTTGTACAAGGATAGGAGAAAACCTTGTCATTGGAAACTGAATATTCAAAACAGGGCAGCCACTGTGCCAATTATACTTAAAACTTCCTTCTCTTTCTCTCTCATTCTTGCTACATGAACATGTACATAGACAGATATTTCACACAGTGTAAAAGACAATTGCCATTGGCTCTTTGAAAATTTTAAACAGGAATGTCTGGTCAAGAAGATACCCCAAATGGTTATGGAACTGACATTTCAATTTGCTAGGAACTAAAACTAAGGAAAGCAAAAGCAAAGCAAACTAAAGAAAGCAAAACAAAACTAGCTCTTCAATTTTGGTTTCAATAACTGAAATCTTCTTGGTCAGTCCCAACTAGACCTGTCCCATTTAATAAATTGTTCAGTCCTCAGCCAATATGTATTTAAACCCATAGATTCAAAGGGTCCACTTTAATTGAAATTAACAACAGGATTCTTTCATGGAAACAACATACAGGATCATCACATAAACAAGACACAAAACCTACTGTCTTCAGCTTTATCCAGCATTGTGATCTTATCTAAAGATTCATATCATTATATTGTACCCTGGTACAATATCTAGTAAATATGTCATGATATTACTAGGGTACAATAGCTTTAGTATGGTCATTTTGGCTTCTTGGGAGAGTTCAAGTTTGATTTCTTCTCAGACCTATTTATTTAACTGAAAGTACTATTGCATAATGTTACCTAGTGGGTGAACTGACTATGAATGTCACACTCTCTCAGCCTCAGAGGAAGGCAAAGGCACACACCCCTGAACCAATCTTGCCAAGAAAACCCAGCGATAGGCTTGCCTTAGGGTCACCATAAGTCAGAAATTACTCAAAGCCACACAACCACAACACTATTGCAAAGATGTTCCTGATATCAGTGTACTGTTGAGTCCTAGGGCTGCTTGAATAGATCCTCTTTCACTTGGTGAACATGCCCTATGGAAATTTCTCCACATGCTTAGGTGACCCCAGCCAATTTAGGATCTTGTAGTAAACATGGATTTAAATTTGTTTGCTTAATTTCCTCTGTTCTCAACAATTGATTTCTGCATGTTTAGGACCCCAGAATCCCTACTTGTTGATCATTGTCTTCTATGTTTTCTATGCAAAAAAGCACTTCACAGTTAATGAGTCATTATCTGGGGATGATAAGTGATTATGTAAACATGCATTTCTCTCTTTCGCTTTCTCTCTTCCTCACTCTTCCTCCCTCCCTCCCTCCTTCCTACTCATTCTCTTATGGATCAGAATAGACCCCACGTAGGCTAAATTCTGGTCTATAACTTGCAGCTAAACATCACTACTTCAAAGAAAATTCTCAGTATAATATTCTGAAATGGCATGGTCCTTTAGTTACATCACTGTTCTTTTCTACCTCTTTCTGTATGGGGATTTTTTACAGAGTGGAAGCATCTAAGACATAAATGGGACCATAAGAAAAAGAGGGATTAGAATATGTGCACATACACCCATTAGGAAATCCACAATCCATTTCAAACTGGGCCAAATATTCCCCAAAATTGGTCTCACCTCATATTGAAGTTTGTTGCCATCTAGTCTTCCCTGATAATCCTTCAACCTCCCCTGAAAATGAGCCTGCTCTTTACCAAGGAAAGGAGAGGAAGGAGTCACTAGTGGGGAAGTTGATGAGAACAACAGAAAATTTTGCCAGTCTCTTAACAAACTAGTCTGGAAGATCTATCCTAAGAACCGTCACTTCCCAGAGTACACAAACACATTTGTGTTTCCTCGGTGTTGCCTTTGGTTGTGTAGGTTTTTGAAACCTTAACCAAACCTGCAGAACCTGGTAAACATATGATGGATGTGCTATAGTGAGATCCATAGGAACCACCTACATCACCTTACAGGATGCATCCACACTGTACAGTTAATCCAGTTTGATACTACAGCCATGGCTCAATGCAATGGAATTCTGGAAACTGTAGTTTTGTGAGACATTTTTGAGACAAAGCTCTGGTGCCACAACAAACTATGTTTCCCAGAAACTGATAGCATTGAGCCATGGTAGTTAAAGTGGTGTCAAACTGGATTATTTCTGTAATGTGGATGCAGCCATTGCTGTTTGTTGCTGCTCACCCATGATTTTGGAGATTCTGGGCATGGATTTCATCCAAGTATCCCACTAAAATCATTATACTGTTGGGATGATCTTGGGATTCAGGAGCTGCAAAAGTGGGGTTTGCCAGCCACATGTGGCCCATAGGCAATACTGTCCCCAGCCTTGATTAAGAAGATGAGGCTAGTGGAAAATTTTGTATTCCAAATTTACTAGGTGTTTTCACTCCTAATATAATACCTCACTATTAGACCATCAATAATCATAAGGGAGCTGGCATTTGTGAAAAGTCTCCCACCCACCATCAGCACAGCCAAATGTCAATATTGCAAATTCCTGTTTATTTGAAAAGCAGTTCATTAACATATCTCTAACAGTGTCCAAAGGGAAGAGTTTCTTTCTCTCTTCTCTCTCTCTTTCATCTTCAATTTTCCTTACTCTATATTATTACAGTAACATTTTTTTTAAAAAAAAAAAAAGTCTCCAGATTCTACAATAGCCCGAAAATAGAATAAAACAAGGGACCAGGGAGGCAGGCTGGGTGGGCTGGTGGGAAATAAATAAATAAGCCAACTATCTGATGCAAAATCTATCAGCATTTCAGGGCCTGTCAAAATGAAAAATGAGACTGTGTGTTTGGCCTTTAAAAAAATCCTAATTTATTTTAAAGAACTGTACCAAAAAGAGCGGGAGGGGGATCAGTATGGGAAAGAAGAGTCGACTTATCTTCAAGAATGAGTATGCGAGGCTAAATGCTTATTGCTTGGCTCAGATCTTGAATGTCACTCCTCTGATGCCCTGAAACCTTGAAAGAATGGCAAAGATATGCTTGTCATTTTCTTAAATATAATAAATCCCCCTGAGCAGTTTCAGTTTGTTATTAATGAGCCCACCATGAAATATACAAACCAGACTTTTAGAGTATTATATTTTCCACTGCCCTTACTTGTCACTTCTCTCAAATAAAGGAGTTCCTGCTCTCTTCTATTAAACTTGGCAATCATTTCCAAATGGCTTACCTACAATTGACATCTTTGGATCATCCATTAATATTTTCCCACTAAATTTGCACACTTGTATAAGCCATAGTTCAGGAAAGAGGTAAGTTTGTTTTGATGATGGCAATGGCAATGATGATGATGATGATGATGATGATGATTATGATTTGTGATGCTACAGCAGTCCTTTTTTGAGAAGAGGCATTCTTTTAGCTTATAGAGAAAGGGGATGCTTCTTTTAAGAAAGTAATTGGCATCTATAGTTCTGTATATTGTTGTTGGGTGCCTTCAAATCAGTTCTGACTAGTCATGACCCAAAGATAAACCTATCATGGGTGGTTTCTGGCAGGATTTGTCCCAAAGGGATTTGCCATGGCCTTCTTCTGAGGCTGAGAGAGTTTGACTTGACCACGGTCTCAACTCCAAAACAACAACAAGGCAATCCGAGAATAATAGCAACAAGTGTTCTGGTACCCAGGTCAACCCATGGGTTTCCATGGCTGAGCTGGGATTTGATCCCTGGTCTCCAAGAGTCCTAGTCCAACATGCAAACCACTACCATGCTGCTTGTGTGAAACATGTGATCTAATCTCTTTTAATTCCTAAAATGTTTGGGTTTTTTTTCTCCATTTAGGTTATTTCTGTGTCCATTTAGAGCTTAATTTTTTTAAAAAGGTCAACAGGAACATGTATACAAATTTTTTTTGTATATTGTGTTCCCAATATGATACATATTTGTTTCCAAGCACTTCTCCCTAATATATGAATGCGTTGTTAGGATGCATATCTATCTGTACCCAGTTTTCTCTATTGTGCTAATTTGATCTATACATTCTTTGGTTGGGGGAAAAATGGATCACAGAAGTCAAAGAAATGGAAAAATTATGGCTGAGATCCCATACTGGTATTGAACTACATAAATGTCCACATGAGAAATTATGCATTGGTTCTGCTACTTACATACAATGGCAGTGTTGCACAACTGAATGCGTAATAGCACTGCATGCACAACTCTGGCACCACAAGGTTGAACTGGATGCAGATATTCTGCATTGGTGAGAGAGGGGGCAAAGATATTCAATCATTTGCATAAGAGAAGTTAAGCATGCATAAGACACCAAGAGGATTCTGGCCAGTATTGTGGCAGTTCCTGTATTACAGTCAGCCCTCTGTATCCACAGATTCATCCATCCACAACTTGAAAATATATATAATGTTTTTCCCCAAACCTTGATATTACCATTTTATACAAGGAACATCATTTCCATATGCCATTGCATATAATGGAACTTGAGCATCCATGGATTTTGATATCCACCAGGGCTCCTGGAATCAAACCTCAGCAGATACCAAGGACCCACTATACTTCTGGAAGTTCAAATTAGTGTATTAAAATTTCACCCACATTAAAGTTGTCCTCATTCCATGTGTGTGTATGTGTGTGTGTTTAGAAAGACAGACAGATTTCTCTTGGTGATTTATGCTAGCATAACTGGGGATTGCTGTTGCTGTGTGCCTTCAAGTCATTTCTGACTTATGGCAACCCTAAGGTGAACCTATCATCGTGGAATTTTCTTGGCAAGATTTGTTCAGAGGAGGTTTGTCATTGTCTTTCCTGAAGCTGAGACATGTGACTTGCCCACGATCACCCAGTGACTTTCCATGGCCAAGACGGGAAGCAAATCATGGTCTCCAGAATCATAGTCCAATACTCAAACCACTACATCACAATGGGTCTCAACTGGGAACTATGCTGCTATAAATACTTCTCTTGTTGTATAAGGAGATATCTAGTACCTCCTTACACAGTGTTTTTTTCCTAGCCTGCACAATGGCTGGAGGGCAGTGTAGCCACTGGTTGATCACGTACATATGTTTGGAAAGTTCCCATCACAGCACCCTTTACTTACACCTATCACATCCTTAGACATTCACCATACATAAGCTATGGAAATTTATGTTCCACCAATGTCAAATAGAACTTCATAAACTGCTGATGAACTTAAAGTGGAAACTAATGGAGGAGTCTCTTTAGTTGACTGAAATGTCTTAATTGATTAACGTAACCAATTGTTTCCAGTCTAGGAACTGCTGTGTCTCTCAGAAATAAAATATTCAGGCTTAGTCAGACACAGGCAACCACCCCACCCATCTTCTGTGTGCCGATTCACAGTGGAAGAGTAGGAAATAGACATTCTTAATAAGAGCATAACTTAAATCTCTCAAGTTGTCATTTACATTTGCCTTCTTATTGCGGGTGCTGCTCTTTGCTAACTCCTATGTAATTTAAAGTCAGCGTCTCAGCATAATAATCCTCTGCCTTTGTTCCTTTTATTTCTCTGAGATTAGCTCCTTCGACAGTGTATATTGAACTTACAAATTATTAATGATTCAGAATTTGCCAACACTGCCAGTTGGACTAAAGTTAAACTAATCAGAAGAGTGATTTTTAGCAGTAAAACATAGCAGTCGTATGATTTAGTGCGGCGAGATTATACATAGAAAATCTACTGCTTGCCATTATTCTCTTGTATCCTGGAAATTAAAAAAAGGTTTAATGATTCCGTTAACTGCCAATGCTGAGCAAGTGAAGTTTGGCTCGGTCTTCTTTGTGAACCCAAAACCTTGTCACTAGGCTGCCACCTCGTGGTGAAGACAAGCAGGAGGTGGTTGCATTTGGATGATTCCTCCAAAGGTAAAGTGTTAACTTCAAAAAAGGTGCAAGATCTAAAAGGATCAAATAGCTTATAGGAAGACGTTTCTGGCCAAGATCCCATGCATTTTTAACAGGACATAACTTTATGCCAGTATTGTTACACAGGATCTCACAGTTACACAACCATTTGCACTATAGAGTTTTGAGCTCAACTCTTTTACACTGGTCAATTAGCTTGTCATCTAACAATTGCAATTCAGTGATTCCCAAATTTTGGTTCTCTAGGTGTTTTTGACTTGAACTTCAAGAAGTCCCAGCCAGCGCAGCCAATTGCCAGGAATACCGGAAGCTGAAGTCCAAAACATCTGGAGAAAAAAGTTTGGGAATTGCTGAATTACATATTTATTCATTCACTTAAGGGCCATGAAACTCCCTGGATGACGTGAAGTCGTAGGCTTTCATGGCCGGCATCCATAGTTTTTTTGTGGGTTTTTTCGGGCTGTGTGGCCATGTTCTAGAAGAGTTTCTTTCTGACATTTCACCAGCATCTGTGGCTAGCATCTTCAAAGAAAAAAGGTCCCTGGAAGACCTTGGGCAACTCACATGCTCTCAGCCTCAAAAGGCGGCCATGGCAAACCTCCTATATTGGGGGGATGAAAGGGGATGAAAAAATTCACTGTCTCTGCAATGCTCTTCATAAATGGTTCATCTACCCTTTACGTTTCAAAGAAGGATTTCTTTGCTCTTTGTGTTAATGCTTCGTTGTGTCAAAGAGGAAGAAAAACAATACAGGAATATTTTATAACCAATAATTCCCACTGTATTATTTTCTACTGCCATAGGCAATGAGGCAGATAATCCATGGTCATTAAGTCTTTTATATGACAAATTGAAACATATATGCTACTTAGAAGACCATGAATATTAGAGTTCTTTGCTTGAGCTTTGGAAGGCTTGACACATTTCTTTCTCTCTTTTTTCCT
>CM034704.1:23888854-23903316 GCA_020142125.1 Phrynosoma platyrhinos
CATTTTACCATACATCCCCAGGCAGATGGCTTATCTTATCTGCATTCCAATTAACTTATCAAGTAATCTGTTAAATGGGTATAATCATATTTATCTGTGCTGCGGGATGTTGCCCAGTTCAATTAATTAATGTTCGCAACAGGCTCTGGGATCAGAAGGATGAAAGGCTTTGGATAACAAAATAATTAAATAAATATTATTAATAATCCAAAGATATGTATCAAGGCACATGGCATCACATTTTCAGCTTCTAATGGCCCTCGTATCTTAACAGATGGTGCTGTAAAAGCATTATAGTAGTGTGTTGAGGGAGCAGCTTATAACTGGGGGCAGCCAAAGTGAGACTTGGAGATTTCATGGTGGTCTTTTTGTAACTGTACAAGTATGTGGGTTGGAAATAAAAGGAAACTAAGAAACCAAGCAAGCCTCTAAATTCAGAAGCTACTGATTTAGTTGACACTCATTGTTTCATTAGTTCAGTGGCATCATTAGGGTTGGCGTCACCAGGTGCAGTGAGCCAGCAAAGAGTAGTGGTTGGATGTTGGACTATGACTCTGAAGACCAGGGTTCAATTCTCTGGTTGGCCATGAAACCCACTGGGCAAGTCACATGCTCTCAGCTCCAGGAAAGGCAAAGGCAAACCTCATCTGAACAAATTTTGCCAAGAAAGCCCCATAGTGGATTTATCGTAGGGTTGTTATAAGTTGGAAATGACACGAAGGCACATAACAACAACACCAGGTGTGGTAAGTGAACCTCACAGGCAGATAAAGGAGAGATGTTGCTTGCTCACAGTGTGAATGGGGTCTCAGCTCTCTCCACCCCCTGAGTCTCACTCTATACCTTCAAGGTTCAATGTGTGGGGAAAGGAAAAGCCTCAGTCACTTGCCCTACACCAGGGGTAGGCAACCTTTCCCCTTTAAGGGCCAAGGGACTTCAGCTCCCAAAATCCCAGGAGCTATTGGCCAACATGGGACTATGGCCAACATGGCTGAGGCTTCTGAGATCTGAAGTCCCTCAGCCCTTAAAGGGGAAAAAGGTTGCCTACCCCTGCCCTACACCTTCCCTTGAAATGAGCTCCAGCATTTAAAGAAATTTGAATGAATGAATGCCAGAGCTCATTTTTGACAAAAGACAGACAAAACTTTTGGGTGTCACCTGGTGCAGCCCACATCTCCTGCACCCATCTAGTTATATCCTTGCACTATTTGTTTACCTTCATCCAGACAAATGCCATCTTCAATGAAGAGTGTTTTTGAGTCGACACCAGGTGATATATTGTGATTAATCTTTGGTGGAACATCCATACATATGAGTCATCATTTGATCTTAAAGTCAACAAGTGATGAATTTATATGTGTGAACTAGTCATAAAATCAGGAGGTGTCATAATTCATGGCTGCCACATGTTTATTTTTACTTGAATGACATTCTGCCTACATTTACTAGCATTTCTAAGAATTTCAGATAATAGGTATTATGAAAGACCTATTGGTGAGAAACTGTCAGTCATAGTCAAAGTGCAGAGCTATTGAGTTACAGTAATAGGCAGCAATGGGCCCAGAGTCACCCAAAGAGTTTTTATTCCTGAGTAGAGATGTGATCCTGCTTTTTGTGATCTAAATCTAGTTCTTCAATCATTATCCCAGGCTAGCTGTCCACCAGACTGTCTCTCCATTCTCCCTGCCAGACTTATACTCAGATATTAGGAAGATTGGGAGAGAAAGCAGTATGTGGAGCTAAGGAGAAGTTCTGGAGAACCCCTTGTGATGTGTCTGGGTTGGAGAAATGGAAAAAGCAATGGCCTCTTTGTGGACTGTATGGCAGTAAAGATGGGACTCTTTCTTTTTATATCAAGATTTGTACTGTGGCTCTTAGGGCCAGTGTTAGCCTTTCTAACCAACATCTTCAGTCAATATCACTAACTGAATTTAGTGCAGAAAACATGATTGTATAAAAGGGAAGGGGGTGAGACATTAGGAACTCCTGAAGGTCATGAAATGCTCACTTCATTTCTCTGCTAGCTTCTAAATCGGTCACCCTTTGAATGAAGAAAGGAAGAGGGTCTCTGATGCAATTCTCCACCCTTTCTTCTTCACTTTGATCTGTACAAAATAGTTATGTTTTAATAAGTTAATATGCATCTGCTAGAGATGTTTCCTCACATTCTCTCAATAATTATGTTCCATCATTGCTAAGCAGGTCTGAAATGAATGATAAACATTTCATGAAGGGGTTCATTTTCTAGGGTCTTCTTGGTGTATTTATTAAACTAATTATTTTACCACATGCCTCCCAGTCTCTCTTCCCTTTGAGCTTAAATTTAGAATGTAAACTCAGCAATTATTTTCATTCCAGAAGTTTGCTTTATTTTTGAAGTGACCTAGATAGTGGGGCCTTCAAGCGGCTTCAAGATGGAATACTGTTTTGAGCGAGTTTCTCTTTTTCCTCCCCTTTTTTCTTTGTCTCTTGATATAGTTCAGGCAAATAAAATTAACATTTTTTTTCCTAATAGGAGAACGTTTAATCTCCATTCAAAAATGGGATTTGTAACTAAACTACAGTCCTGTACTGTTCTGTTGCAGAAGAAGAAAAGAATGTCGCTTGTAATATATACCCTCCCCATTTGTTATTGTGCTGCTTTTTTTAAAAAAAAAAATAGTGAATTGTCGTGCTAATTTTATATCCTACATTTTTAGTACTTAATATTAATTGCATTAAAATCCCATTAGAGAAGGGAAAAAATTGTAAGGAATTAGTACATCTCCCCCACCTTCATTGTGTTTTAAGTGGTTCCAAATAAGCCATAAGCCTATTTCTTTGTCCTCTAAAATAACTGCAGAACTACTCAGAGATTTTGAGGAAATAGCAAAGTCAATTAGTATCACAATTAGTATCTGAAGATGCCAGCCACAGATGCTGGTGAAAAAGTCAGAAAGAAACTCTTCTAGAACATGGCCACACAGCCCAAAAAAACCCACAAAAACCTATGGATGCCAGCCATGAAAGCCTACGACTTCACCCACAAAGCTATTGCAAAATTCTTCTCTCTTCAAAAAGTATATATTTTTCTAAACAGCAAACAAATCCAAAAGATCTTGAGTACTTCTATGCGGAAAACGCACAGAAAAAAAAAATCTACATAGAAATGCAGAATGAACGAAGGTGATAATAGAAGTAACCAGTCAGGTCAGAAGACAGCAAATTGCAGAAAAGCACAGAATGTTAATTCTATTGTCTTCAGTAAGTTACTATCTGCATTTTCTCTATACTTCATTTCTTTTGACTTCACATCCCTCTGTGTTCAGCCATCTACGTATACCTGCAGCTCAAGAAACATTTCAGGCAGCTGAAGAAAAGGATTTAAATCAATCCCATAATATATTTCTTCATCTTTGAGATTCTGCAGAGCTCTTTGTTGGTTTTGCTACAACAGATTAACATGGCTATCTCTCTGGAGACAAAGTTTGTTCCCTCTGATCTTTCAGGGAAGCCCAAAATCAGTAGACGGTCATGATTTTCTCAATACTTGAAGTAACTTCATCTCTCTTTCTCCTTTGTCAGTTCAGTCCTTTGCATCTACAAAGCATTGTCCATAAATGAAGTCCAGGTTCTCAAAGACACTGTGGGATATCCCATCTCATGGACCTACTTATTCACCAACTTCTGCACTTTCCATTCTCCTCCTTGCTTCAATGCATTGCCATCCCTCTGTTATACATCCCACTGGGGGGTCTTTCTTCTTGCTTCCGCGCCTTTCCCTGTCCATAGTTCTCTCTTGCTACTTCCACGGTTCTCATACGTATTTGAAGTTTTCAACATGTGCCTTCAGCCTTATCCTTTTCTCTGTACATTCTAAGAAGATATTTCCACAGTACATGTTTTGCACTGGGTGTTTTGATCAAGAGGTGGAGTTGCCTTGGGTGCCATCACATTGCCATTGTGCAAATGTGGGAAAATAATTGTGCAAGGAATAACTCAACTCCTCCTGTGTACTTTGTTCTAGAACATACCCCCAATTACAGGGCTATTGCCCTCCTTCAATTATGCTAATGTATGTTTTGTTATTAACCACCAAAGTGTAATTGCTAAGAGGACCTAACTTGTCTTGTCTGTAGCCTCACCCCTCAAAACAAGAGTCCCAAACGGTCGCTGGAAGTTTGATCAGAAGTGCCATTGAGAAGGGGAAGCATGGGTTTGGAGAAACAGTAGAACTGCGAACAAGAGGATTCCAGAGATGGACTCTCACAAATCTCTTTGGGAATCCTCAACAGGAAAATCCTCAATGGGATTTGATATGCTGATTCTAGCACTTCTGTTCTCTCTTTTGAAACAACCGATGTCACATTTGCAGATGCAAATGGTTGACAGCTCAGTCTGTAAAGTGGAAGGTGATCATAACAGTCCTGCACACTGCTCTTGTTAATTCTCACCCAGTGAAGTTTAGCACAATAGATATGAGTGATTTTAGTAAGTTCAGTTTTCCCACACATGCACTCTGTGACCTGATATGGGAAGGCTATTGGGGAATAGGTTGAAAAATGAATGAAACCAACTGACAATATATGGGCAATTCTGGTGATGCTCTTATTATTAAGAAGAATCTTCTTACAAAGACAATTTCATTCCCCCTGGTGTTCTAAGCACTTTTCCTGGGTATTCCCCCCCCCCTTCCATTTTGTTTTTTGTAGAACATCAATGGTATAATTGAAATCCATTTTATGTGATCTTTCCTCTGATCATTTAGAATTAGATCAATTTATATTCCTAGGGAACTATGCAGCAAGTGCATAAATGCAGCCACTAAAATGATATTTTGTCCATAGGCAAGGCTGATATCATTTGCTGATTCATTACACTCTCAGCAGGATGCATGATTTTAGAAAGCTACCTGGAATTATTACCAGTAGTAGAACACTAAATTAAGATAAGCCTTACATCTTATTTTATATTATTTCAGGAGAGGGGAAATCAAATATAAAGGGATAATGAAAATACTGATTATAGCTAACATCAGATGGCCTATTTTGATTAATGGGTGGGATGCAAAACTGCAAATGTATCTATGCTTCAAATGGGATCAAAGTATGTGGAATGATGTACTGGATTGTTTCTATCTAATGTTATTGTTTAGTTAGTTACACTTATATCAACGTGACTATTTCAACTATGCTTAAATAGATGCAGAATCCACAGATATAAAAAGCCAACTGTTCTGCCATTCTGACAAGTAGCTCATAATGGCCACATGGATTTACCTAATCTCATTTTAAAGCTAAAATCCATAAGTGATACCTTTATTGGCCAACCAAAATGCACAATATACTTGATGCAAGCTTTCAAAGCTAAAGAGGAGAAAAGCAATTGGAGATGTTAGTCATATGCCTACAGGTTGTTTCAGTCTTTAGTTAAAATGGTATATGGTGAAGAGAATATCTTTTGCAGGCAGGATCCTCCTTCTTCTGTCCCTGTGGCTATAGGGAGATTTTCAAAGTCTGTGTTCATTTTAAAGCTGCTCAGGTTAGCAAACATCACTTCATTTTTGGCAACAATGAATTCCATGCTTGAGCAATATGTTTTGTGACAGAAAACTTCTATCAACCTAGAAGTTCCATCACTCAGTTTAGGTGTATGATTGTGGGTTTTTATATTATGATCAAAAGAAAAATTTCTCCGGGATTCATGGCCAGAATCCTGTTGGTGTCTTCTGCATGCGTATGTTTCCCTATGGAAGTGAGTGGACATTTTTGTTCAATGTGGCACAGCTATATCTATTCAAAGGTGTGTGAGTACTGCCATTGGTAATGGATGTGCAGCGCAGCTTGGATATGTACTATGCAATGCATGCTGATGCACATTTTGTTGTGCATTTGATTGCAAACTTGGTGTGAATTGTGAACATTGCCATACAGCACATGTAACTCTTACATTATGCAACCCCAATGTATGATCTTTTCCCATACCATGTACAATGCTATACTCCTTCATTTTGTCTTTTTTCTATGCTAAAAGACCCATTCCCATCCTTTGGTCATTTTAGTTTTCCTTTCTACACCTTTACCAGATCTATAATCCTTTCTAAGTGCATGATAACCCCAAGAGCAGGGCTACAACTTGGATAAGTATCAAAATGTGCAATTTCCCTTCCCTACTCATGTCCTCCAAAACAGTATCAATCCAGTTAAAAAAAAAAAGGACATGAAATAATGATCCACAGTTCCATCAATACTAAAAAAAAAAAAAAAATCACACCAGAATAGTAGAATTGGAATTGTAAAATGTTTTACACCTTACGGCACTAATTTTCAAAACAACCTCTGTGATTTCATCCAGTAGAGATGCAATTGTCAGGACACTTCAGTAATTGAGTTTTTCTGGGCACTGTGACCAACGGTACTAATTTGTAAAACAGATTAGACAGAGGAATACATTTTCTATCTTGACCTTTATCATATTACTTTCACATATGGGAATAAGAAAGTATAGCGAGGGGAATGTAATCTTTGTGGCACCTCATTTGCAAAATGGTGGTGTAAGTGTGTGTGTGTGTGTGTGTTTTCCTGCTATTAACACAGTAAAGTTCCTTTCAATTCTCTTAAAAGTGATTATCTTCAATTTGGTATAAGAGAGCTATCATAAAACATGATAGCATTTATTATTCTGATGGAAGATTGTGAATCATAAACTGCATACTCAAGGAAAACTTTAACTTATCCCCTATTTAAAAAGGTTGACTCTCTGTTTTAATGCCAGACTTTCAGATCCAGAATATAATCAGAAATGTCCAACTGATTTGGGGAACTTTTTGTTTTTCCTTCCTTCCTTCCTTCCTTTTTAAAATCTAACTGGACTTTTACAATTCAACTGCTCTGTTATAAAGGTTATTTTTATGCATAGCGCAGCTGATCAGCATCCTTTGCAGATTATTGGAGACAAATTTTCTTCCTAAATGGAATGGAAAGCAACAGGTTTTTATGCACTCAGTGATAAACCACAATTATCAGCAGTGCTAGGCATATAACAAAAGGGACGGCGGAGGGGGGGAAACTTTGATGAATGAAGTTGTGCAGGGTATCTGGGTCAAATACTGAAACTACAACTGGGGAGAGAAGATTTAAGATACATTTAAAGCAGCCTATCATGTCCTGTTCTTAAACACAGGCAGTTAGCATCACAGCTCTAGGAATTATACTCGGAAAAAATGGCTTTTCAAAGCTCATACTGAACGAACTGTATCCTGTGTTAAAAAACCTAAAGATCTGAAGCTCTCTTCCTTATGGGGGCTTCATAAGAGTGCTTCTAGATCAAGGGCCACATCAACCAGTATCCTTCTGCTTCCCACAATGTTCAGCCAGATGCCTCCAAAAGGCCTATAACCAGGCACATAAACAACAATTTGGCTCTGTTGACACTTGTCAGCAACTAGTAGCCAGGGACATAGGGACCATGGGCGAAAACTCTCTTTTCATCTCATATAGTTCCTCATTCCAGCTTCATCCCTCACCTACCACCTTGATCACTCATCTCTATGACTGACTATTCATTTCTTTACATTTGTCCAGGTCTTTCCTGAGATCCTGCATGGTTTTTTTCCGGGAGTAGGATGGTGGAGACATTTTAATTATGCTAGAATTTGCAAACTATCAGATATTCACTTCCTAATTGATTTGCAAACTAGAACACAGTTATTCTTCAATGTTTGCATGTTCATAATTTTACAACACAGTTCACTGAATAATAACAAGAAATGCACATGCCAGGCAAAATATTGCATAAAGTTTCCAGTTCTACAGTAGAGAGCCAAGGACATAACATGCAAAGATGTGGCCCAGATATGGTTATATGTATATGGTTTGATGCTTTTCAGTCATAGCTTTGAAGATTTCCACAAATAAATAATAAAGATGCTATTCCTCTGCAGACTACTGGAGTAGATAATCATAAAATACAACAAGCATATGGCCAGTTGTTTTTCTTTCTTCCAGACTACTGAATCAGCCTTTAGTGGACTAAGTGCCCACTCTTCAAAATTTCTAACTAGGCCTCCATTTCCTTACCCTCAAATCCATTTCTCCATGACCTTAAACAAATGTTCAGCATTCAACACCATTATCCTATTGAACTATTAGCATTTCTGACATCTAGTACAGTTTACTTATGGAGAGTCACCTTCCATCTGTCTCCAATCCTTGGCATTTTTCTTACTGGAAATGCAACAAACCCATTAGTGTGATTAAACTTAATACAGAAATGTCATTTCTCATTTCAGCTGTCCCTTCTTTGAAAAGTTATCACTTGGTTTATTTTACCTGCACCAGGCTATTCATATTGCCTTGTTGCTATCTTCTCCTCTGCAGGACTTCTCTCAGCATTTTCTATCCCAAACTTTCCCCTGTAATAGTCAAATATAATACTACTAAATTTATGGGTCCATTATAGCTGTTATGATGGATAGTCATTAGCATTCCCCATGACTTTGTCTTGTATAAAAGAAGGATTACAGAGATAAGAAGTATCCACATCCCCTGGAGCAGCCCTCCAACAATTCAGGAACAGCCACAGAATTTCATGGATTAATTTTTTAAAAAAAACATGGTACAGAATATTTAGAGGATAAAACACATTTTGTTTTTCTTGCAGACAAAAAATGGTGCCAGCCTTTGCCATGGAGCAGGCTAAATGACTAAAGTGCAAATTTATAGGATAATGAAAGGGTTCCCTGCTGTAATTATACCAGTTATCACAACAGTGTCATGCTTGCATGTAGCTAACTGTGATAAATGAGATACCAGACAAACCATGATTTAATGGCCACCCATTAAGATCATTATACCTCTGTTTAGTTTCAAATAACCTTTGTTTAAAGTGGATATTTTGCCTAGGATAAGGCAACATCATCTAGCAAGTCAGATTTGAGTACTTGAAGATGTCATCCCTGCAGGGGGGAAAAACTAATACAGATTGAGAGAAATAGTTATTGTAAAAACATGGGACTCACTCTGAATTATTATTTGTCTTATAATAAAAAAATAAATAAATAAAACTTTATTTATACCCTGCCTTTAGCCGAAGCTGTCAAGGTGGCTTACAAGTTAAAAAATACATCCATACAATTGATAACAAATAACACCCCCTTAAAAATGAATTAAATCACTATACAGATTAAAATCACAATTACAAAAAACAAGTAACATGGGCAGACAGCAACTACTGTAAACATCTTGGAAGAAACTATTTGGTTTGGTGTCTTCATCCAAACTACGATGTGGCATAATGATCACACATAAGGCATATCTTGTCCCTAAAATCTTCAATTTCATTTTTCAGCCATGGCCAAGGGGTAAAAAAAAAAATGTTTCTTCTATTAGCATGGGAAAGGTAGTAGTTTTCAAATGGAACATTGCAGGCCCTCCAAAAATGTTTGATAGAGAAAAATTGACAACCCTCCTTTCCAGAATGATCAAGGCAGGTCTAACTTAGTTAACTCTAAAATCTCAGAGCTCAAAGAGATCGAAAGGGCCATCTAATCCAACCTCCTGCCATGCAGAAAACTACAGCTAAAGGACTCTGGAGAGATGGCCACCCAATCTCTGTCTACAAATATTTAAAAGAAGGAGAGTCTGCAATGTTCCGAGATGGTCTATATTCCATGGCTGAAGAACTCTTACCTTTGGGAGATTCTTCCTAATGTTTGTCAAATTATTATTATTATTATTATTATTATTATTATTATTATTATTATTATTATGCAATTTTAATACATTGTTTTAGTTCCTACTCTCTGGAGGAGCAGAAAACAGCCCCGCTCCATCTTCTACAGCTGTATCCACACTGCAGAAATAATCTAGTTTCACACTACTTTAACTGCTATGGTTCAATGGTATGGAATCCTGAGATTTGAAGTTCACTGTGATAATAGAGCTCTCTGACAGAGAAGGCTAAATGTCTCACAAAACTACAGTTCCCAGAATCTGATAGCACTGAGCCATGGTAGTTAACGTGGTGTCAAACTGGATTATTTCTGCAGTGGGGATGCAACCTACACGACTATTCTTCATATATATATGAAGAATAGCTAAAGGCTAAACCAAGGAATTGCTAAGGAAGCTGAGTACATTTAGCTTAGAGCAGAAAAGACTGAGAGGTGGTATAACAGTCACTATTATATATCTATTATATAGATATATAGATATAGATATATAATAGTGACTGTTATACCGCCTCTCAGTCTTTTCTGCTCTAAGCTAAATGTACGCAGCTTCCTTAGCAATTCCTTGGTTTAGCCTCTCCACTAATAAAAGTTAGGATTTCTGTACAATCAAACCATATTAATATGCTTATATAAATATGTTTTCTGAATTAAAATTATATCAAGTGAGCAATCCTAAATAATCATGCTGTCTACACTATGAAGGTATATATGTATGATTTATTCCAACACAGGACATATGCTATATTCAGAATCTCTGGATGCAAGAGAATCAGAAATGATTTAAGCATTTTTAAAAGTTTGAATAGTATTCAAAAAGTTGCTTTTAGATATCAATCATAAACTGTCATATTTCAACACTACGAAAAACCACCCACAATATTAATAATAATCCTGTCCACCTCCACACATGTGTATTATTATCCTTATTGAATATTAATAAATCTTTCATCGCGTCCATCTATGAATACCACCATCAACCGATCCATGGTTGCTTTGCTCCTTTCCCATCCCACTCCATGCAACATGGGAAAGATGTACTGGATGGATAATGATCTACAATAGAGGAAAGTTGCTTGATGTTTCATAAAATTTCTCAGGCTTCTAAAGCAAAAGAGAATTGTTTCAGACAGGGACGGATGAATGTCCCTAAAAGTACAAAAAGTACAAGAGAGCTTGAAAGGCAGAGGTGGTTGCAAAGAAAGTGTGGCTTGTAGTAAGTACATCATCTGTTGCATCACATGGGTGACCACTGAACATATAATATCAGGCTACTAGACCTCATTCATTAGAAGGAAATGGAGGGTTGACCACTGTGGGCATTTACTGCAAAGAGTGTGCTAAGGATATAGAGAATGCTCTCAAAGTTTCTGGTCCTCAGTAAGAAAGAGTATCTCATTGCTGGTTAATTGTTGAAATAATAGTCAGCTAGCATGAGATCTTTTAAAATTGTTTGATTTCAAGATATAGCCATGTTAGTCTATGGAATCAGTATGTAGAGAGACCTTGTAGCACCTTTGAGACCAACTAAAGAAAGAAGTTGGCTGCATGTGCTTTCGTAGATTTAAGTCTACTTCCTCAGATGCAATTGGGCTTTAAAATTGTTGTTGTTGTTGCATATTGGAACTTTTTGTGAAAAACTGATTCACATGAGGAAACCTTAGGGAGGATCCCCAATAATCCTCAAGAAAAAATTTTCAGGTAAAACAAAGCATTTTGTACAAAGTACAACATTCTTGGGCTGTGTATAAAAACAGGATTGATGAGTGAACAATGTTTTTTGTAAATTAAAAAAAAAAGTCCTGAAGTGCAAAAAAGGTGCAAAAAAAGAAAAAAGAAAGAAAGAAAGAAAGAGAGGAAAATTGCCGAACCTTAAGAGTTGTAATTTGTTTGGAGCTAGCCAGTTAAAGAAACTGGGAGTTTAGAGCTGAGGGGTGGCACTTTGGGGAGCTGGAATTGGAATAATGATAGACATCTTTGCTGCCTGTGGTAGGAATGCCCACTTTCTCCCTTTTTGCATTGTTTTCCCATATCCTTTTAACACTGTCCCATACTACTGCTCCATGAATTTGACCTGCTTAGGGAAGTAGGGGATATATAAATATAACTGTGCAATGTGAAACCTATAGCTCTGATCATCCTAATCAATGTAATCTAATCATCATCTAACCAATGTAAGTCCCACTGAATATACATGAATGACCTGGCACTGGGAATCTGCTTTTTTTTTTCTTTTTGTCTAGAGAGCAATTGCCCATAGAACACATAAGGTTAGCACTTAAGACATAAGATTTCCCATGTGTGGTTCCCGTGCCAAAATAAATAAATAAATAACCCAATCCCACCTTAATTTGAAGATTCGATAACTCTGGCTAGTGTCTTCCTTCTGGGTATGTGCAAAATGCATTGGAGTGTAGGGTGTAGACAGAACACATAATTGGGTCCTAGGATTTGATAGACGCTCACCTCTGAGGACCTTCCATCATTGTTGGCTCACTTTTGATTATCACTTTCGGTGAGATCCTGCAGGAGCTCATCAGCAGTTTGAAACTGTCACCAGCCTCTCTTAAAAGAGCAAGAGGCTCAATTTTTCTCCCAATCACACAAGACTTTTTATCTCGCCAATCTCTCTGTATTTGTCACCTGCTTTCCTGTAACCAACATGCGGTCCCCACTGTTCAATTCCACTCCTCTTCCTCCCTTCGAAGAGCAAGCAGGAGGACTTCACCAACTTAGATGACTAGTTCCTGCATGCTTTATTGATAGAGAAACCACCATGTCAGCAAAGAAATAGGCAGAAAGCGATGATGGATAATTATTTCTGGAAAGAGTAAAGGGAAGCCTTCCATTTTCCCACCCACACAGATTTTTGCCAAAAGAAAAATAATAAAAAATGAATAAATCAGTGAAAGGCAAAAACTCTGGAGTGAAAGGGAGAGGAACAGTTTTGTAGAAGTTGGAAATGAAATTCTGTTGCGAATTGCGGGTGCCACTAAAATGTTGTGTTAGTACAAATGGATAAAGTAGACAAGTAGATCTCAGCTCCTAAAGTCAAATTCAGCTCATAAATACACATATTTGGTAGAAGTTCATGTAAAGGTAGAGCATTTTACCCTAGAACTGATTGAAAAGAAACAAATTAATAGGTTGAAGTGCAGTGAAAGGCATGACTGCACTGAATGAAGATGGGATATCCACATGATTCAAGTACTGGATTGAGTTATGTCTCATGCTTTGTTGTGTTTTGTGCTGCAGTAACAAAGTGGTTGGTCATAGTGAAGCCAACAGTTTGTAGCATTATTTTCTTTTTTTAAGTAAAAAATAGGGATGCAATTCTCCACTTTTCCCATTCCTAAATGCAAGCAGGAAGAATGTCAAGAGGTTTCTCCCTACTGGACAAGATTGTCAGAGTTGTTGTACATTTTTTAAAGGTATTTCAAATTTTCCTGTGTGGAAAATTCATCTGTGAAAATACAACATTTTTTTTAAAAAAAGGAAAATCTGAAAAAGTGAAAAAGGTTGTTGATCAATTTCTCAAGGATGAGAAAATCTGTTAGTATTTTTTCCATCCCTACTGAAAATACTTTAGTTACTTGTGAGAAACACAGTAGTAAATAATTCTTCTCAAAATGGTAACAGTGCATTCAGCTGACTACTTTGAAGACTTGTTACTATAATTCTAAAGTGTGTGTGTGTGTGTGTGTAGTAACTATTTGAGTGCTGGGTAATGCATATGCTATATGCCATTTCCTAGGAAGTCCCATCATTACTATAGAACTACAATTGAAACAAACACCATGGAACAGCTGTATCTAAGGATGCCTCCAAAGTATTAACAAGTATTTCTAAATTGATTTAACATTCACTGGGCAACTTTTCTTTCTTTCCTTCTCCTTCAGACACTGGAAAATCCTAAATATGAGCTAATCATAGAAGCAAAGGACATGGGAGGCATGGATGTTGGATTAACAGGCACTGCAACAGCAACGATTGTTGTCGATGACAAAAATGATCATGCACCAGAATTCACTAAGAAAGAGGTAAATATCTACGTGTGCATGTAAAACAATCAAGTGTTTATGGTCCTAAGCCTTTCATTAAAGTTTGGGTGTCTTTATGGACATTGAGGGACATTCCATATATCTTCAAGTAGAGAGGGAAATGAAAATTTGTAATGGGATGGATTTTGAAAGTCATAAACCATATCAGGAGGAATAATAGGCCAGCAAGAAATTTCCTCAATTTTCTCAGTATTTGCACCTCCCAAGGTGCTGTGGCACAAAAACAAACAACTCATGAGCAGAAAATTGGTTTCTGCATAGAAAACATGGTTTTTCTGCACAAGAACCCTGTTTTCCTTGCAGGAAACAGGTTGGGTTTTTGTTTCGTTTTGTTGCTTTAAAAAATGATGTGTATTTCTCTACATAACAGTCTTTCCACAACAATTCCATAAGTTTGAATATGGGGGGGGGGGGGGAATACCATGGAAGAATATATATTTTTTTCCAGCAGTGGAGAGAAAACTACTGTAACAATTCATCCTTGCATGTAAAGAGGAAATAGTAAAAGATATACATCCCTACACTCAGGATCACCCCTGGTTCAGGGCAATGTGCTGGCTCAACACATTGGTGACTATGTTGCTTTAAAACACATTTTAAATTCTGATGATTCAAAGATTGGAAGGTTGGCAGTTCGAGGCCCGGGTGCTGCATGATGAGGTGAACTCCTGTCACTAGTCCCAGCTTCTGCC
>CM034704.1:23906842-23925322 GCA_020142125.1 Phrynosoma platyrhinos
CCCCCCCCCCCCCATATATATTCTATTCCAGGGCTGAGCTACTTGTTATCATTATTGTGTGCCTTCAAGTCATTTTCAGCCTGTGGAGAACCTAAGACAGGGGTAGGCAACCTGTCCCCTTTAATGGCCGAGGGATTTCACCTCCCAGAATCCCAGGAGCTATAGACCAACATGGGACTATTGGCCAACATGGCTGAGGCTTCTGGGAGCTGAAGTCCCTTGGCCCTTAAAGGGGAAAGGTTGCCTCCCCCTGACCTAAGATAACCCTATCATGGGGTTTTCTTTGCAAGATTTGTTCAGAGGGGGTTTGCCATTGACATCGTCTGAGGCTGAGAGAGTTTGACTTGCCTGGGGCCACCCAGTGGATTTACATGACTGAGCTGTGATTTGAACCCTGGTCTCCAGTCATAGCCCAACACTCAAAACACTATAGCAGACTGGGTCTCAGCCTGTACAGGAAGGTGACTCAAATGAGATTTAAAAAACAGCTGGTCTTGCCAGTGTGGGGAAAAGAAACAAGGGTGCTCTCTGAGGTGGAGAGGCCCCATTTCTCTTCCCCTTGCAGCTAAGACCAACCCGTTCTTCATCATCTGAGGTTCCATTGTCTCCTCACACACACACATACACACACACATACCCATGGCCATTGACATTTGCCTGTGAGAAGGCTTTGAGCAAGTGGAAGTGGTTAGATGAGAGTTCTTTGTGTCCAGTCCAAAAGAAAAGATACATGACCATAACTCAGAATCCCATGCATGCACATCACCAACAGATTTCCTGCCCAAAGGTTCAGGTTGTGTAAATATCCTTAAATTGAACTCTACACATAGCTGGATACAATTCCCATTAAACTGTAACACTGGTGTTCTTGACAGTCCAGGTTTCTTGACCGGAAGATCATTAAATATAGACTATGTTTCTCCCAAGATGGAAGGTAAAAACAGAGAGAGATGTCTTCTTCATCTCTTTTTTCCTCCTTGCTTTACTTTTCTCCAAAGATATATATTTTGCCCACCTCCCCCATCCCTTCCATCCTTAACTGACCTACATTAGACAACATAATTTTGGCTGGAAGTAGCTTGGACTTTTATTTTATTTTATTTCCTCCCAGGAATTGCCCCAGGTTAGCTGAATTTCTCTGTGTTCTCAAGATACTTCCCCACTGCTCCCATTCTCCAATGACTGGAGGGAAAGATCATCCCAACAAAAGTAAATTAAGTTACATCAGGGATGTAACTTGCCCAGAACACACTAAGTAATAAATTACCACAGAATTTCACTTTGTTCTAAATGGGGATGGAGGAGTTTGGAAATGCATTCAGGTTTCTCGTGATAATACTTTCCCAGCTTCCATCGATCTCAATGAGGCATGTAGAGAAGTTGTTCCCTGTGGCTTATGCCTATGGATCTTTGCAAGCCTCAAACTGTTCCTTTTGATTTCCTCCATTTCTTAAGTTAACACTTTCCATGTCTTTATCCTATCAGGGCATGCTTAAAGGAAGCCATCTGTCTTTGCATGAAGACAAAACATAGTTTGGAGAAATACTTTTTATAAAAAATATTTCATTCCTGTTACTTGTTACCATCTTTAGGCAGGTGATTCATTGGCCCTACTTCTTTAAATAAGTTTTTAAAGAAGTAACTCCCAACATTGTTTGTTACCTCTACATTACTTTTATTTCCTCCCATTCCCCAAAAATCTGGGGACGATCAGGAAAGGGCATAAAATTTAGTTTAAAAAGTGTCAACATATCTCTAAAGTTGCATCTGGGCTGCAGAAATATTGCATTTTGACACCACTTAAACTGCCACAGCTCCATCCTAAAGAATCCTGGAATTTGTAGTTTGTTGTGGCATCAGAGCTCTCTGAGAGAGAAGGCAAAATAGCTCCCAAAACTACAAATCCTAGCATTCCATAACATTGGGCCATAGCAGTTCAAGTGGTATGAAACTGTATTATTCTTCAGTGCAGATGCAGAACTTTGCTCTCACTCGTTATAGATTAGTTTTGAAATGTGACCTCTTTAACACCCTTGTTACCTCCAAAATAGCATTTTGTTTTAGGCAGTTATGCTACTTGGAATGTGTTGCTTCCAAACTATGAGACAGATGTAATCTTTTAAAAGGATTTTCAGAAATCCAGCTGTCCTATAAATTAGGATTCCATGGTAAAATACATAGGATAGGCCAGTGATGCTTCAGTTTTGCCCCGATTGTTTTAATTTTATATATACTTTACCTTTACCCCATAACTGGGACAAAAGGTGTCTTTTGTACATGTATCTGAGGATGTAGACTCAAATCTACAAAAGCTCATGCTACCAACTTCTTTCTTTCGGTTAGTCTCAAAGGTGTCATACTGATTTTTCAGACTAACATGGCTATGTCTTTGAATTCTACCAACAATAAAACAAGTGAGTTATGATATCATAAGTTTGGTGTATGCTATTGTAACTCACTAACTAGATGCCAGCCTCTGCTTCATCCAGGATGAGGTATTGAGCATCATGTGTTCTTAAAAAGTATCTTGGAACTAGACATCTCCAAACTCCCAATGCCATACTATAAATGGCATGTCTGTGTTCCCCTATATTTATGTGATGCTCTTGTGCATAGTTAATAGTTGCCCAAGCTTCCATAAGTAACGATTGCACCCATAAGGTCCCAGAATTAATTGCTTTGCTTCCCTCCATAAGCTTAGCCCATAACTCTGGAAGCACATGTGCTGTAGCCAGAATCCATTTACTGAGTGTCTATTTAGCTTCACTTACAAAATGTCTATTAGTCAAATTGACAGCTATTAATGAAAGGTTGCCATAAGGAAGTCAGCATCCCAACTGGGATTAACATTTTCTCCTCTGTAAATTAAGCATGCATGCATTTTAATTTGTTTTAGGGTATGGCGGGAGACAGAGGAGAATTTTAAACAAACTGACTAAATTTATATTATTTGAAATGAATGTTAAAGGTCTAGTTCAAACAGAAGCATATTTTTCCAGGCTTAATTATCATCTGTAATCATTTAGCTAGATATTACTATCTAACGATTCAGTGGACTCTGTAATTTGCATGAAAGTTTGAATTGCAGTTGCCGATGATCAATAGCCATATTCTTTGGAAGCTGCTGATTTAAAGATAAACTTCAATGTTGAGGGAAAACTTCTATCTGATTGTTTTCTTGGTTTTTAATCACTCATCCTGATTACTCATCCTTTGCTGTTGCCAGACTTTGATGCATTCATGGGCTCAGTCTAGTCATAATGAAAAATTGTAGCTTGGAGTTATGTGTATGCCGGTATGAAAAATGGAGAGGCTTAAGCTAGCAATTTGCAAGAAATGGTGATGTGCTGTTTCATCTTAAAAGCAGCAAACTGTAGCAGAAGTGGCTGGTCTTCACAACCTGTATGAGTGGCGTAAATGAAGTTGTGTGTTAAGTCACCTTTTGCTCATGAAGTCACACTGTGGATCAGAATCATGAAAAGAGGTATGAGAAGAAAGCAGAGATTGTTGTGCTTGTAGACTTCTTGTGGTTTTTCACCTCTACTAAGAACTAAAAGGTGTTGTAGATGGAGGGAGTGGTACTTCACAGAGACCTCAAATAGTGGCAGCAAAAAAAATACTATTCAGGCTTGAAAGAAAGGACAAAGTGCATTTCTGGGTAAGACTGACTTTTGTTTGACATGAAAGATTTTTGCTACGGAAATAATATCACATTAACTCTCTCATTCTAATATACATTCTCCAAAATAATTCCTTTCAGTAGGACTGGCATCAGCATCCAGCTTTTCCTCAGGCACCTGCTGGTATCCATCAATGATACCTTATCTGGAGGCCCTCCACCCCTCAAAAAATCCACCAAAATCAGACTCCTGCATCATTCCAATTTCTCTGCAAATCTCTCCATTTAGCATAATCTTTTCACACTGTGCAAATTGCACAGTAAGCAGATCCATGATGACCCCTTATTCCTGATGCTGTAGATTCCTACACTGAGAGGGGGGTTGGATTAGAATTTAAAACTGGGAAATGTTATTCTTTTGTATTAAAAATCCAAGACACAATCCTGGAGGTTGTGCCTCCTCCCTCTCCCAGAAAAGGTAACTTTTCAAAGCTCTGGACTATACATTGATTCTGCAGTTCTGTACTTCTATAAGCGTGATTTGCAACTTTAATTCCCAGACACATGTGAGTAAAAAGTGACCTGTGTATAGTACGGCCCCTATATCTGCAGGAGATACATTCCCATACTTAGCAAAAAATTTGGCTAATACTGAATCATATTTTTCCCAGAAAAGATGACCATAGAGTCACTCTGGAGGACCTCCAGATACCTAGAGAGGTGCTGTCTGTAGGCATCTGCAGGTCCTCCAGCATAACTCTATGATCAACCTCTTGTGGAAGTTGACCATAGTGTCATGATGGAGGACCTCCAGATGCCTAGAGAGATCATTTTTTCAGATGTGGGTAGGTGAAACAGTGGGTTACAGTTCTGTAGAATGAAGAAGGGTCATACTTTATGTGAAAAATGCCTTTCCAATGTAGGGATTCAGCAACAGAAAATGCCAACATCAGTGGGGCAATCAATCCCTCAGGGATATTGTTTGAACTTTAAAGGAGCTATCTAAGGGGCTGAACCTAGTTTTAGGTTATGGTTAAGCACCTGTCTAGGGGTTTTTTTAAGTGTGGAATGAAAACCTAAATTAAGCCATTGCCCCACTGACATCAAAGCTGCCACTGGATCAAGTGGACCAGACCGATTTAGCCCAAGCTACCTTGGCCTTCAAGTTTACTCTAACTTGACCCTGTCTTAGGGCTTTCTTGACCAGATTTCTTCAGAGGAGCTGTGCCATTGCTGCCTTCTTAGGCTGAGAGACCTTTCTATGTCTAACATCACTCAATAGGTTTCTATGGCTGAGCAGGGATTCCAACTGCTATACAAGACAGGCTCTAAGCTTAAGCCTATCCCACTTCTGACCTCCAAGCATCTTTGTCTTCAACAATGCAAAAAAAATTAAATGATATCTAGTCAAATGAATGAAAGCACCATTTATCTGGGAAGAAAACATCCCCCAAAGAAAGAACAACCAGATGACTAGTAATTTCAAAATAACAAAATAGAGTGCCAATATATTCTCTTCAGAAGAAGGGAGAAAATGAATGTGAACAATGGGAACTGAAGAGGGCTTATTTTTTTCCCTTTTATTTCTCCAGATGTACACTGTCTGAATATTAATTCACTTTCTTTAAATATCTACTTACCCAGTAGAACACCTTGTTCAAGAACACCAGCTTGCAATAGATCAAGAGGGTGAGAGTCCATTTACGAAGACCCTTCTCCACTTATCACATAATTAGGACTGGATAGAAAGCATAGCCATGTTTTCCAGTTATCTTCTGTTTGTCAGGGTTAGCAGCAATGCTTTGTTCCACACTCTGCCAAGGTCACCAAACTCAGGCAGTTGTTTCTGTAATCTCCAAATAAATGCACTTGAGTGGGCCTCAGCATGACACGGTGCATACATTTACAATTGGAAGGCAGCAAACCTTTGTAAGAAGACAAAGATATTGCAGTGTATAGGGAAGGTCAGTCAAATGGTACCAAATGGGCAGAATTGCTCAAAAGTCCTTTCAAAGACCCTTTCCTTCACCACAAGTCTGATTTGTGTTTGTGCAATGTATTGTATGGGTCTATATTTAAAAGCACACAATTGCACCTAATGTATTTTCCCAATCGGCCTTCTAAAGGTTGGCTGGTGCATTTTAAGTACATTACTTTTAACAGTTAGATTTCTACGCACATTTATCTATTTAGCATTCTTGAATCATGAACCCAACATGGTTCAAGCATTCAGCCCATGTCCCAGTCCATCCCCTTTGCTCTCTGTTTTTTCGGTTTCCCTCTTTGATGAGTCGCAATCAGCTTTGTGAAGCACTTCGAATATTAACCTTTCTGTGAATCTGCAACTTTGCCAGCTCTTTGGCTAAGCTCTAAGGTCAACATCAGAATGAATGCCAATAAAAGCAGCTCTCACTACAGCTGGCAAGGTCCTCTGCTCTAAGCCTGTTGCACCCAACCACCCCAAAAGCTCCCCCCCATCTGTGCAGTGCTTAAAGCACAGAGATTAATAAACTCCAAACCAGCATTTTCCTCTACTGGTTGATCTGTGAGAAACCAAACAAAGAAGGGCATTATAGTTTTCCAATAACGTTATCAGTTACAAGCAGACAGTGAACATGTGAATTGGCCCTAACCACATTACCACCCAGAAATGCACCAATTTTGTCTGATCTTCTAAGCTAAGCAGGGACAGGTCTGGTTAAGACATGGATTGAAGTCCACCAGGATAAAACAGGGGTTCTAGATAGGATTGGGGTGAGGGGGGGGGAGACCCTGCCTGAGTCCCTGGATAGCCTCTATCAGACAGAATCGGAATCACTGGGTTATATGAACCATTATCTGATTCAGTTTAAGAAGGACTCTTATGTTTCTGCTATGAAGCAAAATGAGGCAACTGAATCAGGCAACTGAATTTCAATTAAATTTTGGACATATAGCTGTAATAAATGCATAGTCTGATGCATTTATCCATCCCTGCCTTTAGCTTCTTCTTTTTCTTGTATCATCTCCCTTCTGTTGAGTTGTAGACCACAAACTTTCTCAAGCAAGGCTCTATTGCTCTCTTTCTCCAATGAAAGGATTTCAGCATCTCCAAGGAATTGACTACAGGCTTCAGTTGCTGGCTGGTGCCACAGACCTCTGTCCAAGTCCTTGGAGAGCTCCTGCCAATCACAGTGGAAAAGATGGCTTGATGACCACCAGTCTGTTCCAGTGGATGACAGCTTAATATGTGTAGCCGTACCTACTTGGAGTGCATGAAAAAATCTTTAGGGGCCATCTTCCATCCAATTTACAGAGATGCTGCAGCGTAAACAGATGTCTGTATTTGCATCACTCAAAATTCTTGGCAGCAGGGGTTCCTATTGAGAAAACTAGTTTGAGCCAAGTGACTTATCCGGAGTCTTGTCTGTTCTACTGCTGGCTTGCTTCCCTATCTTGTTTTGCTTCTCAGACCAGATGCCTGTTTGCTTCAAGGGTAGCCATAACTTGAGCTTGCTGTCTTGACAGTCACTTAATATTTATTGGTTGATAGAAATGCTTTCTACTTGATTTTCAGCCCATATGCTGCCAGGAGGCAAACTGGAATAGCCATATACAATGCACAGTGTTTAAAAATACCACCGAATGATGTCTCAGATTAATAGCCATAGTGCCTTGCTGCAATGTCTTCTTCAAAGCATTTTCTTTATTTAATCACCCAGCTAGCAGTCCCATAGAGTATTGTTTATGTATTTATTTTGTTAAAAGCTTTGATCAGTCACTTTTCTGCTCACCAGGGCCCTCAAAGTGATGTAAAATAAGATATATTATGAACATTATTTGCAAGCAGATTTTTAAAAAATAAAGCCAATTTAAAAAGTAAAAAAGAAAAATGACATTGAATCAGACAGCTTCAACTGCCTTCTTGGAAGCTCAGCAAGAGTGGAACCAGCCTGGGGATAGAGTTCCATATCTGAGACAATGCTACAGAGAGAAGTCCTCCTTGTCTACTCACCAACTTAGTTTCTTGAGGCATGCATCAGGACCTCTTCTGAGGAGTGCAAACCCCCTGTTAGTTCATTGACAGGAAGCAGTCTTTCAGATTTTCTGATCTTGAGCCATTTAGGCTGAGATTGGTTGTTTGATAGGATAGACCAAGATTAGCATCTCCTTGTGATCCTCAGATCCAGATGAAGATCTGTGGCAACCTAATGCAAGAAAGGCTGATACCTGAATGGGGTTTTATCTAGTTGATAGTTAAAACTTTCCCAAACCAGTTCAGCTTTGTCCTTAGTTTTCTGTCTTCGAAGATGTCTGCTCTGACTACTTTTTGGGGATAATATGGCTATAGCATCCTGGAGAAAGCTCACATCAGTTTCCCCAGTAGTTAAGCTTGGACTTAACTATGTCACCGCTTCTGTGTTCTCACTATGAGCTTGACAGGATAAACTGTGATTTAAGAATAACATTCAGTCAATGACAAGATTGCTCTTTGGCCACTAGAAGTGCCATGCAAATCAGCCTTAGTCTGAAAACCTTTGCGGCTTGCTGTTTTCCCTTTTTAATCTCCATAACTTTATCCTTATAATGGGATTTTCACTGTATACTTGAAGAACTTCCTGGAATTTCCCATAACTTGTTTATGTGTGGATGTGTCATCAAGCCACATGTTGACTTATGGTGGCCCCATGAATTTCATAGGGTTTTCTTAAACAAGGAAGACTCAGAGATCGCTTTGTCAGTTCCTTCCTCCAAAATATAGCCTACAGCACCTGGTATTCCTAGAAGATCTCCCTTCCAAGTATTAACTAGGGTTGACCCTGTGTAGCTTCCAAGAGAGTCTTGTGCCTTTAAAGTATTTAGGACTTGCCGTGCTTTTAAATCTGGTATCCCTAGGAAACCCATAAAATCAGTAGAACCTCTGTTATCTTCTCTGAATGCTTTCAAATGTTGTGAGACTCTTGTTTTTCAGAACTCTTTTGAAATGTGCAATTTAGACCCATTATGTAGGCAGCCTGCAGCTTACTTTTGAGCCACTTTCTTCTACCACTCACTCTTTCTATTTCCTGCAACTGCCCTCACCAAAAATAATTTACAACCTTCTGCCTCACTAGCCCACAGATACTGTTGATCTTTTCTTCTTTTTCTTCTATTGATGTCCAATGTTATCACTCTAAATTTTCTCACAGGGACAACTTGATTGCTTTTTCGGACTTAATTTGACTTCTGCACTTTTCTCTTTCACATTAATACTTGCCTTTCCACATATGTCACCACTTTTTTCAATGTAGCCAAGTAGGCAACCAAAGACGACAAATGTGTTTCCACATCACCTCTGTTCCTGTTGTAGGTGCATATTGGATGGTTCCTTTCTGAAGCCCTGATTTCACACATCATCAGAGACCAGCTTGATAGTCTAAGGCAGGGGTAGGCAACCTTTCCCCTTTAAGGGCCGAGGGACTTCAGCTCCCAGAATCCCAGGAGCTATTGGCCAACATGGGATTATTGGCCAACATGGCTGAGGCTTCTGGGAGCTGAAGTCCCTCGGCCCTTAAAGGGGAAAGGTTGCCTACCCCTGGTCTAAGGAGTCAATCTGTGTTATTCACAGTGTCTCAGTTTTTCACTGTTGCCAACCAACTGATAAAAATTAAAGTACTAGATAGATTGGATAAATATCAAGGAAATTTTAAAACTCACCTGCCCCTTTGGCCCTAAGCCACTCATAAGTCGGTGTGACCATTATGAACATTTACTTTCCACCTTCAATATAATATTATCACAGCTAAAGGGAAATTTGTATTGCAACATGCAGGAAAACATGCAACATGTATTGCAACATGCAGGAAAAGGTGTACTTTGTTTACTAAGCAATCCTGACCTAAGAAGTATAATGCGGTTTCCTTATTTGTAAAGTAAAAGGGACCATTTATGCTAATGCGGTAGGGAATCATTGCAAATCAGCTTCCCAGTATATGTTTCTCAGAGTTTTTATTATTATTATTGCAAACATTTGTTGCTTTTGTGTGCCTTCAATCCATCTCAGATTTGCTTTATGCAATTCTATCATTGGGTTTTCTTGGCAAGATCTAGTTACTCTTGTATAGTTTCAACAAAAATGTGCAACATAGGAAGAGTGTTAATATAACAGATCAAATGATTATCTACTCTAGAATCCTCTGACTAACATTTTTCTGGCCAAAAGGGAGTGTGAATCCTCCAGGTGCAAGTATTTACCTTTCAAATAGGCTGGAAGACTATTTTTGAGAACAATAAATAGATTTCTGACCACTTTGGGTTTTTTGCTTTTCAGAATCTCATGCAGACCCCAGAGGGCTCTAGTGCATAAATGTAACTTCTGGACCTGCCATAGTTTTTCACCCTTATCTCTACTGATCCTCGAGTAATGGATAGCACTGGTAGAATTTGATATATAACTTGGTCCAAAGGGCAGTGGAGATCCATGATTAGAATGATCATCCCTTTAGACTTGGTAAGGCTAAAGAGAGCAAGATCTGTGGCAACCTATTTCCAAGTAAATAATAACTCATTTTTCTTTAGAGAGCAAAGAAAAACTTAAAGGAAAGGGGAATTTTCATACAGAAGATACCATGGGGAATGGAGGAGATTGTGGTCTCTGATTCCCAATCCAATCCCCTTGCTTCTTGAGCAGCTGCTTATGACACAAATATATATATATATATATATATATATATATATATATATATATATATATATATACACATAGAGAGAGAGAGAGAGAGAGAAATCTAATTGTGGCCCCCCTTCATCTCATCTTGTTTGGCTCTGCATCTAACTTAATATATGATAGTCTCTTGAAACAACTTCCTCTTAGCACTGTGGTTAAAACTGCAGCTGCAGCCAATAAATCTGCACAGTTTGTATCAACAGTGAATGTTCACCTAGGAGGCTTATATGTCCCAAAGGTTTCCCTCCTCTCCTGTATCCCATTTGGGAAACACATCCCTGTAAGTCTTATTTACCCTGGCTGGCTGACATGATATTTCTCAGAATCCCAGCTGGAGCATTGCTATGTTGTCAGGATGATACACTCAGCTGTAGATTCATGCTGAAAGAGAACAATGTCTGACATTTAAACAGCCAAATCTAGTCACTAGAATGCTCTGGAGAAGAAAGGGATAGAGAGAAGTTAATTTTTTAAATGGACCATCAAGGAGAAAAATAACTACTTCTTGGCTTCTTACATTCTGGATTTTGGATATATTGGCCAAGATCCAGTTTGACCATTGATAGAGCTTGAATTTCAATTGCCATCTGAAGGCATATATGAGCCCTGCAGCTTCTACTTGCCCTGGTGTACCCAGGAGGTCCTAGATACCTCCTTGTGAGATGTCTTGAAAAATGCTTATGATGGGGTTACTTAAGCATAAGCTACCAACAGGATTCGAACCATTCATACAGTCTTCTGTAGCCTGACACTCTCCAGATGTGTTGTAATCTGGGATATAATTCTTCACTAAATTTATTCTTGAAGGTGCAATGACTGATTTTAGCAACTTTTTTCTTATTATAAGAAAGACTTTGAAAACCACACAATTTTCAATGCTTATTCGCAATTTGGAACTTACTCTGCACAAAATTCATATGAGGTTGCTTTTTACCAAAGACAAAATTTTCTGTGCAGGAACAATTTTTTTTCTTTGCAAAAAATAAGATTTCCATGCATAAATATTATTTCTGCACAGAAAAGGCTGTTCCCTGTGGAGAAAAAGCTGTTTTCAGGGCAAATCAATGACCTGTGAATTTTGCATGCAATGGTCCCCAATTGCAGCATTTTTATTTTATTTATTTTAATTATTTTGTGAAAAAACAGCTTTTTCTGCAAAGAAAATAATATTTATGATTGGAAATCTTTTTTTGTGTATGTGCATCTGCTAAACTTTTTTTCTCTGGCTAACTCTGTGAGGTATTAAGGTTTCTTTCAGGAAAGGAGTTAGTCAAGAAGCATATATCTGAATATGTTTGTCTCGATATATGTTGAGTTTTTTAAAAATATATATCTATATTATTTTCTTCTTCCATATCAGCCAGCAACCAAGAAGCTAATTGCAGGCTAGACATTGAATTAGCAGAGCTGTGTGGATGAGATTGCAATGTGCTTCTTTCAAGTGAATCCATCTAGCTTTTGTTAATAATAAACCTCTTAGGCCTTGGCCAGAAATGCCACATTCAGCACTGAAAACACACAAATCAAACATACAAAATCAGTCAAGGGCTTTTGCCCAATGTAATGACAGGACATTCTGTGTGCATCATTTCAATATTTCATAAACAGAGTTCTTTTTATTTAAATGTTCCTTTTTTCAAGTGTTCTGCAGCAGATCTGTCTACCAGAAGAAGCAAAAGAGAGACCCCAAATTAACTGCCAGTTTCCACCCATAGCAAGAATCTTGACAGGCAGCTGAGCTGGCAGAGAAGGACGAAGAAGAGTGCAAACCTAAATCAGTGGTAGCATCTCTCCACCCTGTGGAGCTAATCTTTAAAAGCTGAAATAGTATAGTTGCATATCATAGAATCTTAAAAGGAGTCACTTGGAAGGGGCCACAAAGGCCATCTAATCCAACCCCCTGCCATGCAGAATACACAAGTACAGCACTCCCAAAAGATGCCCATCCAACCTCTGTTTAAACATCTCCAAAGAAGGAGAGTCCATCATCTTCCAAGGCAGTGTGTTCTACTGTTGAACAGATCTTAAAATCAAGAAGTTCCTCTTAAAGATTAGATTTTTAAAAAATTATTTTAAGTTTTGGCTGGAGTCCTGTTAGTTAAAGGGCCTGGCTGCAGTGGAAACTGAAGTAAATGACTTTGTACAAGGCAGTGCCATGTAACATTTAGGAAAGGTACAAACTCAGTTACTTTGTTGGATTGGCATTAGAAGACCAGCTTTGCAGAATTCTACAGAAAATACCCAGAGCAGTTTCAAACTACCAGAGTGTCTATAGGGAATTCTTGGTGGGAACATTGTGTTGTTCATCCTGAGCATTTCCTGTATTATAGAAAGTATAGTAGAAAGAGAAACATTATATCCCAAGGCTGAGAAGCTTGACAGCACCTTTAAGTCGGCACCACATTCTAGAACCTCTCTTGTAAAGCTAACATTTATGATGGGGAATATTGCTAAAACTCACTCTGGCATATTGTAGCATAACAGAAATATGTGAAACATCAAGCCCTCTCCCCACCATAAGACAACAAATCTCACCCAAAAGACATCTGGATGAAGATGTACGAGTCAGAATTTTAACTTTGCCTTTATCCTGTGGCAAAAACTGATTCTTCAAAAGCATTTTAAGTCTTGTTTTTGATTCATATTCTTTGCAATCCATGTGCTGCCAGCAGCACTTCAGAGATATACATTAAGTGCTACAGGAGGCTGTTGTTTCATAAATAAAAGGTATTTCATCAATGAAAGGACAATTGTTCTGCTATGAATAAACAATGGATGTTGAGGTCTTTTGCACATCTGTTTCTCTAACTGTCGTCCTTTCCCTGTCCTGATTTTGCTTCAAGCAAAGAGGCTTAAATATATACTAAACCTTCCTGTAAATTGCAGAGTTCCTTCTGATGTCAAGTAAATGATGGCTGTTCAATTGTAGGTCATATAATTCCTCCAGAAAGGATGGCTCACTGTCTCTCAGCCTTTCACTCAGCCTTTCACTCTTGAGATGGCAAGAGAGTTTGCCAGTTGGATCATGGGAGGTTTGGGGATTTTACTTGTGCAGAAGAGCCTCAAGCTGATGGGATTCACATTGTTCCAAGGTTATTAATTCAAAATGAGCGAAATGCTGTAACCTTCTTACTGATATCCCTAGAGTAGTAAAGAGGAGTTAGGATCCATTTCCTTTAATTCTTCTCCCCCACAGAGAGGGAAGAAAGAAATTGGGATTTGAACACAGATTTCAGACTTATGAGAAATAGCTTATCAATTTAAATGATGCTTCCAACAGGCGGGGAAATGGTACAGCTGTTCGTTCATTTTAATAAAGCGGAGAAAAATGATGTGCAGCACCATCTTTTGAAGAGCAGAGTGGTTTGTTTGCTTGTTGTTGAAAAAATATGGTTCTATAATGGCATCATTATCACCTGTAAAGCAGCTCATAATATGAAAATGTATGGAATCAATCAATCTTGTCCCATCACATCTGCCTGCTAAGCAGACATCATTGTTCCTCAGCTGAGAAAGAGACTGAGATTATGAGATAGAGTGATATCTTCTTTTTGATCGTTCTTTGTTGTTTCAAACCTCCACAAAGGCTTGAGTTGCACAAATTTGTGCAATGAGATGGAATAGCTCTCAAATAGAAACTGTAAATTGTGTGTGTGTGTGTTTAGAAAAATCACTTGAATCACATCACAACAGCAATGCTCAGTATGCAAAGGGATCTTGTAGCACCTGTGAGATTAACTGTACAAAGGAAATTGTAGCCTAAATTTTCATAGATGTAGGGCCTTTGCAGACTTCCAGAAACAATGCAGCTTGAGTCCACTTTAACTGCCCTGGCTCAATGCTAGGGAATCATGGGAACTGTAGTTTATTGTGGCACCAGAGTGGACTCGTTGCATTATTTCTGGTGGTCTGCAAAGGCCCTTAGTCTACTTATTCAGATGCATGGAGTGAACTGGTGCCTAAGAAGGACCTTCATAGTCATACTTTAGGAAGAGCCATAGAAATGCAAAATTTACAGCTATGTTGATGAAGTGACAAATTCAGTGTTAACTGTGGTTACCCCCTCTGAAGAAACTTGCCAAGAAAATCAGAAGTAACTTCAAGGCACACCACAAAAACAAGGACAACAACAACACCACTATTTGTACAGCTTGATTGTAAAGGTTCTTCTAAGTACCAGTTCATCCCATACATCTGAGGAAGTCAATCTAAGACTTAAAGCTTATGCTATAACTTCTTTCACACATGGGGGTTGCAAACTGCCAGGAATAGTGCAAATTGAGTCCTCTTTTAGGGTTAGGGTTAGTGCTAGGGAATCATGGGAATTGGTTTTTTTTCTGAGACATTGAGCCTTCTCTGTCAGAGAGCTCTGGTGCCACAATAAAATACAGGTCCCATGATTCCCTAGCATTAACCCTAACCCTAAAAGTGGACTCAATTTGCACTATTTCTGGCAGTCTGCAACCCCCCACAGTTAGTCAAAAAGGTGCTACAAGATCCTTTTGCACATTGGTATTCCAGATTAGGACAGCTATTTTTCTGAATTCTACAGCAATGCTCAGTGCTATTGACATTCACCATACAATCCTAACTATGTTTACTAAGAAGTAAGCCTCATCGTCAAAAGTGTTTATTCCCAGGTAAATGTGAATACAGTGGTTGCTAGTGGCTTCCATATCCTTGAGCTCGTGAATATGTTTCAGAATATAGGCTCAACTTTAAAGGAACTAGCCAAAGTATCAAACTATAAAGGAGCTGTTGAGCGAAATCCAGTCCACATTTTTATCTGAACTTTTAAAAAAATGTGGAAGCCAATAGCTGTCTCTGTTCTCGGCATGTTTCATTAAGTTTCCTCTGAAAAGAAACAACATGAAACTTTAGCACTTTTCTTCCCAGTGCAAGAAAGTGTTCAAAAAGCACAAAGTTTGCAGTTTGTTCTGTAAAAAAAATTCACATATGATTGTCTTGCACAGAAAACAACATATTCTGTGCAGGGAACAGCCTTGTTTGTACAGAAAATATTCCTGCATAAATATATTTTCTATAGAGAAAACTGCTGCATTCTATGCAAATCATCCATGTGGTGAATTTTTGCACAGAATAAGTTTTCAAGTATAACATTTTGTTTGCATGTAATAAAGGTAATAAAGAAAGGGGGGGAGACTCCAGGAACAGATGATATTCCAATAGAACTGTTGCAATCCACATTGACAGATTCAATTCTATCAACACAAAGGCAGTTAACAAAAAATAATATATCTGCATAGAAATATAATTTTGTGCACAAATAACACAACTCCATTTAATTTTGCATAGAATAAGTCTCAAACTGTGAAGATTTGAATCAGTCCAAGATTCTTTTTGTCCAGGTTCCTCAACATACAAAAAACATGCTGTTGTGTTTACAATTTCTTGAAACATTTTCACATATTCTTTCCGCCTCTACTCTGTTTTTAGCTGTGCCTATTCAGGGCTTCCTCCTTCTTCACTGCATTGTATATCTTTGGATGGAGTCCATGTTTGCCAAAAACTGTTTGCTTTTACAACAAAATTGTTGCAGTTTTCCAGTCTTCCACCAAAATGGTAATTTTCCCATGAACTTTGCCAGCCCCAACAGCATCCTTCCCATGTCATTTTTTTTTTCCTGACAAATGCTTCCAATAATGAATCATAGAATCATAGTGTTGGAAGAAACTACAAGGGCCATCCAGCCCAACCCCCTGCCATGCGGGAACACTTTGGGAGAAGGAGGAAATGCAGGTGTGCAGAATTACAGCTGCCTGGATTAATATCTGCTGACTAGAGCCTAGCCTTTGAGTGTGCCTGCAAGAAGAGATAATTGCAAATTATTGCCGTTGTCAGAAGAAGTATCTTGTACAAAAAAGGGAGCTCATTCTCAGCTGCTTTTGTGGAGGAAGAGAGAAAGGGGGGAGCAAAATGTTAGTAAAACAGGAGAGGAACATTTTACAGCATCCATTTTACCTAAGAAATGTGTATGGCTCAGGGACATTTGACTAAGCAATCAGTCAGTTCTGCTTTTTACCCTGAATTTCAAAGGAGCTATCCAATGTCCTGAACTTTATTCCCAATATTGGCCTAATACTCCTAAGTCTGACTCTGGACAGCAAAAGAGCTCTACAACATACCGAATCTATTTTAGAAATAGAATTCTGCAGCTTAGAAAGCTCCATTATGCTTTCCAAGCTGCAGAATTCTAAGGGACTTCTTGAGTTGGGAGATGAATTTGTATTTATTTTATTTTATTTTATTTTATTTAAAAAAGAAAATCAAAATGGTTTGATTTGGACCATTATTTGCTTAGGGCAGGGGAAGCAACTGCTATGGTTTTTAGAAGTGAATTTTCTGTTCATGTGAGAGCATGGGCCAAAAAGAACCCTCAAAACTCAGACATGATCAGAAGCCCACCTGCTTTTTAAAAGGTGATATTCATAGTGCAAGTGGGTACTTCTTCTTGTTGTGACCCTGAGAGTGTGTGACTCACCCAAGGTCACCCAGTGGGTTCCCATGGCCAAGTGAGGAATCGAACCCTGATCTTCAGTGTCCTAGTCTTATGCTCAAACCACTACACTACACTTCTCTCAAGAGTGTATTACAACCTTTTTAAAAGGCAAATTGCTGTTCCCAGAGGCTCCTGGGAGATGAAATTCATTATTTTGCACCAATAAAAGGGGTTGAGGGCAATACAGTCAGCACTGGGCTCCTCACTTTGCCCACTTTCTCATTCATCTTCTTTCTTTTTATAAGAAAGTTTGTGGTCATAATATGTTTAACAAATTGGGTTTTCATCATTGTTATTTGTAAAATATATTATGCCTTGACTGCATTAACTAAAAGTTGTTAACCTTCTTTGAAGTGCCAATTACTGGACGAGAGGTTAGGATACAATTTAAAACACACACATGCATACACATAAACTTAGCATTTTAAAAAAACTTTCCAATTTGTAAAACTTTTCTAGAGCTATTGAGAGATTGTGATGTGGATGTTGGGTTAGAAGTCATGATGAATACAGAACAGTCATGTTCTGTGTTTCTCTCCATCCTCCATCTGCACAAAGGAAACAGGCCAGGCAAAGACAACATCAAGGAGATCTTTTGACTCCCAAGATCCTGTTCAAACTATTTGGAAGAAAAGGATATAAAGGAGTGCTGTGTACTTTCATCGGATGCAAACTTCATCAGATGCAAGATTTTGTGAACTGGTGTCCATGAAAGCTTAGGTTAGAAATTTCTTTTTCTCAGTTCATCCCAAAGATACTGCATAATTCCTTTATCTCCTTCTGTGCTTAAATAGACTAACATACTATGCCTTTGAATACTATCCAGAAGAAAGGAGGCAATAGTTAGTTGACATACCATTCTGAGCTGGAAGCTGTGATACTTTCAGGCCTTCCCAAGACTTTGGCTAGAAATCTGCATCAAGAGAAAGATGTCCGACATGTAGTTATGGCCCCCATAACTATGGGCCTTTGCAGACTTCCAGAAATAGTGCACATTAAATTGAGGCACTGCCCTGGCTCAGTGCTAGGGAATCATGGGAATTGTATTTTTTTCTGAGACATTGAGCCTTCTCTGTCAGAGAGCTCTGGTGCCACAATAAATTACAGGTCCCATTATTCCCTAGCACTGAGCCAGGGCAGTGCCTCAATTTAATGTGCACTATTTCTGGCAGTCTGCAAAGGCCCACTGTCTCCCAATGCTGCCCCCAGAACCTACATTTTCAGCAATTCATCACACTTTCCATGTCATTGCATAGTAGGAAGGCTCAGCAAAGAAACATCATGCTATTTTCCTATTGCTGGATGCACTGCTATGACATCCCAAGGTCTTAGCTCCAGAGGCCCTCAAAAGTACCTTCAGAGGAACCCTTTGCAACACATACAGCTGGAAAATAGTTGTCTGTAGGTCCACTGATTAAGTGATTCACTTAAAAGGTGGGCTTGGGGGAATTTGGGGCATTGTGCTATTGGTCAAAAACTCAACCTCCACAACAGTAACAACAAAAATAACTTCTGATAGTGTAAGCTGGACTTATCATAGCATACTAACAAGGTACCCATGTTTGTTTAATACTGAAATATGGCCCACATCCCTTTGCTGTTGTTGTTGTGTGCCTCCAAGTTGTTTCTGACCTATGCTGACCCTAAGGTGAAACT